>JAVSCE010003527.1:0-404393 GCA_032199065.1 Smutsia gigantea
CTACCCAGCCAGGCTCCTTAATGTTCAGAATCTCACTGAGGTAAAACTGCCAGACTAAATACAGAGGTAACAGATTGGTGCCTGCAGACAGGTCTGGACTGGTGCACAATGGGTAGGGCCTTACAAATGGAGTAGGATGCCTGCAAACAGGGCAGCTGTTCTCAGGTTTGCTACATCTCCCACACATTCGAATTGCCTTTCACTTGAGCCAATTCCTGCTTTGACACTACTTCAGACCAAAACTTGTTGTTTTACTCAAAAACACTTCAAGGAAAGCCAAAAGAAAGAATGCAGAGGCAGTATCAGGACTTCCATGTTTACTTCCATGCTGCACTTTTTCCCTTTCAGAGGTTCTTCCATTGCCATGCTGCAATTTAAAAAATGGGCTAACAACTCACACCAAATACAAAAACAAACAAAAATCCCTTATATTCACTTTGGTGATGTTTTAACTTACAAGTGAAATTAAGTAACTCAGCTTTTTCCCCTAAAGTAATAGACACAGAAACATGACTGTAGCTTAAATTCTCCACCTTTTATATGTGAATGGCTATTATATAAGGTTGTATTTGGTCTTTACACATACGGAGAAACCTCAGTCCTTATCAATCTCCTTTATAATTGGCTCTTTAATATATTGAACTTTATAAAAAAGGTCTTGAAATTTTTCCTGACTGTGGCAGTCAGAGATCACTGGGTTTCTTGCATCAGCTAAGTAAAAATAACTCTTTAATCCACTATCTTTAACATCTCGAGTTTTACTTCTTCTATTTTTTGTTAAAATTGCTTCAGTGAATCCTGGTGAAAGACTTTTCAATATTTCTTCCTTTTTCAGATTATTGAGATGTAATAATCATAATTAATATTATCTCTTTATCCACTGAATATAACACCTTGACCTGGAAGAAGAAAGAGGAAAAAGATGAATCTTAGCATTAACTTTTACATTAAAGCAAATTTTTTCCTATTCCTTTTCTTTTCTTTCCTCCTTTCTTCGTCTCAGGACCAGGGACTGACTGATGGAGCTCAAGGGAGGAATTCACTGAGTGAGGGTGGGCTTTTAGACTAGTTCTGGTCAGTGGGAAAAGAGGTAGGGATAAACAATTAGTGTAACTTAATCCAAATTTTTCTGTTGCTTGTTTTTCCTTCAAATTCTTCTTGCATGCTTTATTTTCAGTAAACAGTCTAGTCATTTCAATAGGTTGATATTTAAAAGTGAAATTCTAATTTTACATTTATAATAACTAATAATTACATAACTAATTTTACATTTGTAATATTTCAAAATTTGTGTTTGCAGCTTTTTCAACCTTCTTATGGTTTTAACCTGACTGATCCTTATTGTCGACTTTTGGAAAATTAATATAAAAGTCTCCATGATCCACATTAAGAGCATACCATAGATGCAAAAATATCCTGAGTAGATTAAAGAAAGGTGGATACATCACCAGCAATAATAAAGTGGGTTGAAGATTACTTCTCTTTAATCATTGAAAGCCTCCATACATTTCTGGGGTATAGAAGGGGTATCACCTTTAACTCGGTCCTGAGAAATGTTATGGGAAATTACATTAATTGCTTCATATCTGGGTCAAGGGAAATAAGATAAAGTTTCTAAATGAAACTTTTTCCCTTCACCATTTTTCTTTGTAATATCAAAAGATGGTGGCCATATAATTTGAGGATGTCAAGGTAATTTTCCTAACTATATCATAGGCCTCTTTCTGTCTTTGATGTCCTATGCTTGTCAAGGATTATGTCCCATACACTTTTTAAAAGTTGAGATAGAATGGGAACCTAGCAAAATCAGCTTGATAGAATCCTAACAGACTATGTTCTTACTGGATTTGAACATTACTATTACATTAGTATTTTAGTAACTCCAGTTGCGTGTACTAAATTCCTCCTTGTGGCATAAGTATTATTATTAATGTTGTTTGGATAAAGATTTACTATTGATTAACAATTGTAGAGATATATCACTTAAAAAATTGTTAGCAATTTTTATTCTTGATACCCAAATATCACCACAATGGTAAGCTATTACTATTTTTACTCTGGAAAAGTGATTGTTAGGATTTTTAAATATGTGTATTTATATATTTTTGTTGTTGTTTTAGATTGTATGTACCTTGAGGGAACTGAATCAGTACAGAGAATATCTCACCAGTTTAAAATTAGACTTTGAAAGAAACTATAAAAGAACAGGTAAGTTAAACACTTATATCTGGCTTCTTTACATAGGGTTTGGAAGAAAGTTTTGTTTGTATGCAAAGTATTTTCTTATAATATTTTTACCTGTAGTTCTGACAAGATAACTTTTCCAAATGAAAATTTAGAGCAGAGATAAATAATATTTTGAAGTTGTTCTATTGGGCCAAGAAAGGGAAAGTGATTAATATGCCAGTGGTTGCTAGCATAATTGATGAATTAAATTGCCGCTCACATAGGTCCCTTCTGCCCGAGCTGAGGCCAATAGGAATCGTCTATTGTGGTAGCAAGATTCGTAAACTGGAACCCAAATCAGCTTGAGCAACAGGAACAGTATGGGTAGTTACAATGTCCTATTGTGACTGAAAGAACATACACACTGTGTGTGTGTACCCACACATGCAGCTGTGTTTATCACCAGTAAAAAATGTTGTTCTTAAAGAAGAGGTGGAATGATTTGGTGCAGAGTGAATGGATGTAGCGTTTCAACTGTTTGACTCAGGTTGTGTGAGATTGTGTATGAGAGTGTGTGTGTTATTGTGTGTGTGTATGCACATGCATACTCATGTGCATGAGTGAATTCAGGTTTTAGGGTGAAAAGAGTTGGATAAAAATGTCAAATGTATGTATATGTACTTTTACAAATTGATGTTCTAAGGTTAAGAGAGTTGGATAGAAATGAGAATGGCTTTTAAGTGTTCTATATTTTCCACCATTTCCCTTTCTGTGCCTAGAGTTTTCCTCCATGTTTCCAAAACATTTCTTCCATATTTTCATTTAATTTCTTCTGAATGGGTAGCAAAATAAGATGAAATATTTATCTTTTAAGAGAGAGAAATATGGATTTTGGGTCAGTTGTCCATGTCCGGAATGGATTCAAATTAGATTTAAGCAGTCAAACACAATTGACTATTAACAAAATACAGGAATTTTACTAAACACTAAATATAAAATGGCATATCAAATGACAGTTTTACTTCTGGGAAATGAAAAAAATGTATTTATATATGATAAATACTTTTTAAATAGAAAATGCTTGCCAAACAAGTAAATAAACTACAGAAAAATCATCAGCCACCTGGATGTTCCAATGTTACACAGTTCCAAAACTGGTTGTTACAGGAGGGCACCCAATCTGTTAAGGACCAGGAACAATTAATAAGGCACAGGTAAGTTTGAAGTTAATATATATTTTATGTATATATTGGAAAATACTATAAAGAATTGAAGGTAGGATTTCTTTTAAAAAGGCACTAGAGACTATTTAACTGCACTCTTGCCCTCAGTATGGAAAGGAAGGGAGACCAAGAGGAATAGGAGTTGGGAACTTTGGAGCCAAGGTTATGAAGAGGAATTTCTACTAGAAAAGAATAGTTGCTGGGAGTTCAAGAGGTAGCCCAAGATGATAACTAAAGAATAAATCAGATACAAAATCCTTCTTATAGTAGGAGATGGAGGGAAAGTATCTTCAACACATGCTTCTACCAATAATAGCTTTTTATGATTCATCTTTATGAAGGGCTGACAGCATTCAGTTGGAGGAAGTTAGTGTAACAAAAAAGGAGGTTTGATGTAGCTGTTTATAATGCCAATATAAATATGCATTGTCTGTAAAAACAAAAAACTGTGTAAGCTCTTTAGATATTACCTACTCAGCTTCAATCATTACCACTCTATGGTCAAGCCCATTTCTTAAGAAGTGAAGGGACAGTTCTTTTTACTATTCTTTCATTAATGTTAGGGTTTGGGCTATATTACCTGACTTTTATATTGTGTGGTTTCATTTCATAATAGTTCCATAATACATATCAACATATCAGAGACCCAAAATATAGATGGAAGACTTGCTCAAGGATTTATAAATTACAAGGGACTCAGTACACATATTTTTCATAGGAAATTCAAATCTGTTTTTTTCCTGGGTTTGAAGTCAGTGTTTCAGTTATTTCAGCCCTCTTCTCAAACTCATAGTCCTAAACCTACTGAGTTATGAATATTTACTATGCAAAATATTTTTAATAAGTCTGCTCCACATTTTACTATTGTCTAGGCCATAAAAACAGATACTTATATAGTAGAGAGACCTGATAAAGAGTAAATTATGGTGAGTTGGTGCCTTAAGCTGGCATAAAGGTCCATAAACAGAGCTTATAGAAAAGTTCAAATTCCTGTAGTTCAAGAAATAAAATGCAGGCAAGGAGGTGGTTTGGGATTATTGAAGCAGATGATGTGATCATGAAAGAGACACTCATTCACCTTCACTTACATTTGCACTCTTACATAGATATTTGGATATGATAAGTAGGGAATTAGAGCGACTTGAGCACACAGCAGAATAGCAATGCCTGCTCCTGATGGATAGAGAAGAAAGATGGCAGTGGGAACACACAAGAAGAAAACTTAGTCTTCAAAGAAAAATTGAAGAGGTGAGAAACAACAAATTTAAGATATTGAGAGAAAAATTATGTACAGATGTCTCATTTGTAAATAATTTTAGCTGTTCGTCATACTTCTTAAACTCTAATTTATCCACATTAATCTTTCTTCACAGCTATAATATATAAATTGTTACATAAAATGAGGCTGACATCACAAACTGTATATATGAGCAAAATCTGCTCTCAAAGAGATGATCGTGAAAGTTACTAGACATGATTTAACTCCCCTATAGACCTCACCAGGGAGAGGAAAAAAAATTTAATTTAGCTTTAGTAAAAAATAAGCATACCAGCATTCCTAAATATGAGTGCAGTAAGGAAAGCTCATTCTAAAGCCAATGTGTGCCTTTCATTATGCCTGACCTGATTTCTGTTAGGCCCTTGACTTGTTCTAATTTGCTTCGTGGTGGTGGACAAAATACAAAGGTTTATTGTGAACACATACTGAGTACAGTAACATCATGCTCTCTAGGAATGGAAAACAAAAGAAATGTTACTCCTGACAAGGATTGGAGAAGATGTTAAAAGAGAAGCTAGGATAGAGGAACAAGGGCATAGAAGCAGAGAAGAGAGTAACAGGAAGGTAGAGTGAATTTTAACCACTAATTTGGGCTGTTTGAGGAGAAGCTTTTGCTAGTTTTGAGTCTTGAAAGTACACTTTGTGAGATGATGACGGACCAGTTATCCCAAATGATGTGCATTATACAGAACTGTAGGTTATGAAAATTTTTACTATATTTTGGCTATATTATATTCTACCTATACTCTAAAAAAATACTACCCTATTATTTGATAGAACTACTTCTGACTTTATCATATATCATAAATTATACTTGTACTTCCTATAGTAAAAATGACATAAGGGATTTTTTTTTGAGATTTAGAATTTCTTGGTGGCTCTCAATTTTCCCCACCAGTTAATTTTTTTAGAGTACCTATTTTCAATTTCAAATAATATACAATATTTTGATTTAGAATATAAATCAATATAAAGAGAAAGAGAAATAAATTACATTCACAGCACCCCCATTAACTTACACACATTGCATAACATTTCTACAAATAGTTATGTATTTCAGTAAATAAATATATTCATGTTATTATGCCATACAGGAGGTTTTGTAAATTGATTTTTCATTTAATAAAGTAACACTGACAATTTTCTATGTCAATAAATGTCTGAAATTCTAAGTAATTATTTACAGTAGTTTATTGTTGACACACCTAGATGTAAGTGTAAGATTTACATAGCCTGGTTATATTGACATATACAGCTTTACAGAAATTTCTTAAATACTGGAAATTGAGATATGTATGATAAGTTTTTATTCTACTTTGGGTTAGAGTATCTTTTAGTATTGTCAGGGACTCACTGTTCATATGGCAAGATTAGCTTACTCCATTTTACTAAAATTATCATTTCCTAATGCTCAATATAACACAGCTTTTTTTCAGAAGACAGTCCATCCAAGTTGGCCTTTCTTTTACTTCCAGACATCTCTGAAAATATTATTGTTTTTAGAGAGCAATAAAATGCCCAGGTTTCCCTTTACTTCCTGCCTGATGCCAATTACACTTCAAGGAGTTCTAGCCCATTGTTTAGTGGCAACTAGTGCAATGGAACAAATTCTGGCAGTGGGAGTGCCCATTAGACATGACCACTGATGGTAGGCATGGTAACGCCAGAGGCTGCTTGAACATGTTAATGGGAGGGCTATTTGAATTATATTTCCAGTGGAGTTGTTCTGAATTGTCTTTTTTGAATCATATTTTAGTATGTGACATTTTCAGTTCATTTTTGTGTGTTTCTTAATATTTTTATCCTTTTCAGATTTGACATTATATGTAATTTTCTGCAAATTGTATGCTTGGAGTTATCAAATCGTTAAAAGATTTTGCCTTTGCATCTTTGTCAAAAATGAATTGTATCACTCTAATTTTGGGCTTTTTTCTGCTCTTTGACTTATTTGTCTATTATACTCTTTTGATTATTGTACCTTTAATTCTTTAAATCAGTGCTAGGCTTCCAAGTTTGTTCTTTTAGTTTGATGTTTTGACTAATCTAAGCCATTTATGTTTCCATATAAATTTTAGAAGCAGCTTGTCAATTTCAACCAAGAAATTTGCTGAGACTTTGATTGACTCTATTGGTCAGCTTGGACACACATAATTTCTTGATATGTTGAGTCTTCCAACTCATGAACAAAATATCCCTCTCTGTTTATTTATATTTCCTTTATATTTCTTATCAGCATTATGTAGGGTGCAGTGTACAGGTCTTACACATTGCTAGGTATTTCATAATTTTTATGCTATTATAGTTTGTATTTTAATCTAAAATTCTGATTATTTGATGTTAATATATAGAAAAAGATTTATTTTCTTTTATCTTGTATTGATAAAATCATTTTTAGCTTATTTCTAGATGCCAACTGAAATTCTACATAAATGATCATATTGTCTATGAATAAAGATAGTTTTATTTCTTCTCTTTAAATATGGATGCCTTTTTGTTTTTCTTGCCTAACTGCACTGACCAGAACCTTCACTATAATGTAAAATAGAAGCAGTGATAGTACACATTACTATGAAATATTTATTTGGTTCCCTCTGTCCTCTCTACAGACATATTAGGCTGCTTGGTGTCCCACACCACGCTGATATCCTTTTCATTTTGTAATTTTTTTCTCTTAGTGTTTCCGTTTGAATAGCTTCTTTTTTGAATACACATTAATCTCCTGCAATGTCTACTCTACCATTAATACATTGGTATTAATGTACTACACTGCATTTCTCATCTCACACATTTAAAACATTTAAAACAATTGATTTTGGTAATTTTTATATGATCCATGTCTCTTTTTCACCTTATAAATATATAGAATGAAGTTATGTTTTCATCTTTAATTCTAATGTGTGTCATTTCTGGGTCAATTTTGATTGATTTACTCATTTTATGGCTCATATTTTCTTCTTAATATGTTTGGCATTCTTTGATTGGAGGCCATATATCATGAATTTTACTTTTTGGGCACTAAATACTTTCATATTCTTTGGGTTTTTCTTTTTTTTTTGAATGTATATAATTTATTTGGAAACAGTTTAATTGTTATAGGTCTTGCTTTTTAAGATTTGTTAGAGCCACAGCCATGTTTAATGTGGGTTTATATTTTCTTTTACTTTTTTTATAATATATATTTTTATTATATTTATACAGTTACTCCCCACTACTGAGGCAAGACCGATATTCTGTACTCTACCCAGTGCCCTGTGACTTATGACAGTTTTCCATAGTGGCTAGTTAGAATAGGGTGGTATGCAGGTGCCCCATTCCTTTAGGATGGTCCTTTCTGTGGTCTTGTGCAGTTTTCTTCACATGCATGTACTGATCCATTTTCTTGCTGAATACTTCAGGGAACCCTCTGAAGACCTCTGAGGTTCTTTCTTTGTCAAGTTATCTCCTTTCTAGTAATCCACAGTCAGTATTAGCCTGGAGATTCACCAAAGGAAGTCATATTTCATGTATTGTGTTTACTTATGGCAGGCTTGAGTGACTTCTAGTTAATTCACTCAGGAATCCTTCAGTTGAAGATGATTTAGAAATTGCGTAAATTTACCAGGGTAGCTATGGATTAAGACCCTATCTGATCTGAAACTGGACTAATTCTCTAATGTTGTGCAGTGAGATAAAATACATCTGAGTGTTAAATATATTGTTCATGTTTGCCTACAGATGGAAATTTACCCCTTACTACCCTCCCAAATTTATTCTCAACATAATCTTACAAGTCACAAGACAAGAATGACTATTAATTTCCAATATACTGTCACATTTTAAATAATTTTTTGCATTTCTAAGTAGCAAGTTGATATTAACCAATCTATTTTTAAAAATATTTTAGAAACAAGCCCTTCTAGAGAAAAAAATGGCTTATCATTTACAAAAAAAATGCAATAAAATGGCTTTAAAAGAGAAGAGATGAAAAAATGCATTTGATTACAGAGGACAAGATGGAATACATTGTGAATGTGAGAACATTAAAAGTTCATGTAGCCATGTAGAAAGTAGTTATCTATTTATTTATGCAAAAAAAAATCCTTTTACAAAAGTCTGTTTGCATACAGTTGCTGCCTGCTTTGTGTCAGGCACAGTTCTGGGCATTTCCCTATTACAGTTGAAGTTGAAAAGTAGACATATATAAAAAATTAAAACATGCTAAAATCTTATCAAGTGGTTCAGTACGCAAGCTCTATACCGCAGTTCTAAGTTCCCTATACTAAAAATAATGTATTTTTTGCTACTGAAACTTTAAAAACTTACGTGTAAGATAATTGCTATTATATACTAACACGGTATTCTACTATGTTGCCAGCCAGAAAAAAATAGACAGTACCAGAAAAAAGCACAGGAAAAAAGGAAGGGTGTCAGTAGAGAAGGAGGGAAAGGGAAAAAAAGAAAATGAAGAGTTTAAAGGAGGAACATCAAGTCATGATTTTATTCCCAGTCTCTACCAGCTTCCTTTAATTAGTAACATTGCAAGATATAGAGGGATTAAAGTAAATTAATTAATGATATTAATTAAAATTCCATTGCCAGAATGCAAAACTGTAGACTTGCTTTAAGTATCTGTGACTGTGTAGTATCAGGAAAGAACTTCCACGGAGGTATCATCAGAGCATCCCACCAATGTTATATCTGTCCCAGCATTCCTGTTCTAGGTGACATTCTCCCTATGTCACTCCATTACTAACTAGTCTTCACTGGCTCTTATTTTTACCTACTTCAACCTCCCCCCCTTTTTTTTTACACTGCTACCTAATTAAACTTAAAACTCTTCTCTGACAGTCTTTTCTCCTGGCCTCAAAACTTAAAGATCCTCATTACCTCTTAAATGAAACTCAGACTTCTTAGGCAACCATTCATCACCCTGTACATCTAAGCCAAACCTAACTTTAACTTCACATTGTACTTCCTCCTTGAAGAAGACATCATCTGGCGGTGATGTGCATAGCTGAAGTCCAAGTCCTGCTTTACCATTTTTTAGCCGTATGAATAGCATACACAAATTACTTAACCTTTTTAAACCACAGTTTTATTATCTGAAAACAAAGATAATACTCCTAAATAATTCCTAAGGAACTCAAAAGTTCTAGCTCATAGTAAGCACTCTATTTCATTGTCCAATCAAATAAGACTACTAACCATTTCTAAAGCACAAGTTACCTTTAACACTTCCTTGCCTCTCTTTATCCAATTTACTCATTCTGGAATGTTGTGCACACTGTCCACTTATCCAAATCCCACAAATCTTCAAGCTCCACTGTAAATACCATTCCCTGGTCTTTCAGTAACACTAATTGAAAGATCCCTCTCCTTTGAATCCCTGATAGTACTTTGTATCCTTCTTAACATACTTATTGCATACTTCCCACAGTCTTAATCACCCACAATATGGTAACTCCCACCTTTGAATTTCACAGAGTACTAGTACTGTGTGTGTGTGTGTGTGTGTGTGTGTGTGTGTGTGTGTGTGTACACATGCATATATATATATAATAATTGTTTGCTAAGTTGACTAATTCAGTCTATTCAGCTCATTGAGGTAATGGTAGCAATTTCATGCTCCAGAAATCACTTTAGTAAGTACATACATCCCTGCATCTTCAACTGTTAACTTTCTCATTTGATAAGAAAAGAGTTTCAAGTAGACATTTTAAACATTTGTTACCACAAATTACCTCTTTCAGAGTAGGGATATAAATTAGTTTATATTATCAAGACAACAGATGAAACTTAATTATACCTCTATAGATGGCTTCAGAGGAACAGAGAGAGAAAGAGAAAAAGGGAATATTAAAGGAATCTGCTCCACTGGGAAAACAGATCACTCACATTTTCTCTCTCTCATGAAAGCGCATTGAGCATACATACTGTGAGGACCCACTGCCCCCCCAAATTGTTAGAAACAAGAACTGTGATTACCTCTATTACAAAAGAGGGATATGTATGTGGTTGCCTATACCAGTCTGTGAGGCACATCCATGAACTGCAGTAATCACTGTGAGCTAGTGGATCTCCAGCCAGTAGCCATGTATCCCCAGACAGAGGAAATGGCATGTTACAGCTGAGCTGGGTATAACTTTTCTCTCTTCCAGAAGAAAATTCTGTCCCTCCAAATATATAAGTTAAATCAAAAGGATAGTATTTCAAGAGTAATTGTCTTTCTTCCTATTCCACATCTTTCCATCTTCAATACCTCCCTACAGTTCTCTGTGTGAATCAGCATATGGCTCACTTCCTCTTGGGCATGAAAAGATACTCTGTTTTGTCATAAAAGATAGTCTAATTCTCTCATCACAATTATTACAAATAAATGCTTTATTACATTTCTTTAAGCTTCTCAAAAGAAGAAAAAGAAGATTTTTGATGATATAAAGGTAGTTTATGCTGTTGGTAACCAGAAAGCAAATAAAGGAGTAAATGGTAATTGAATATTGTGATAAGAAATACTAAGTAGTAATTTGGGGAGTGACTGAGTTTGGATGGCCTCTTTTGCTTAAGTGCAGATAAATCCTGTTGCCAAATGACTGACTTGGAGTGATGCTTATGAATAATGATGCAACCTGTGGCTGCTTTCAGAATGTGATTTCTAGCTACTGATTTAGTGCTGTAATCTTACTATCTCATTTTAGAAAAACTAAATGAGGGTCTGTTAAATAAACAATATACAAAACCTAAAAATTTTGCAAAATAATTTTAATAATGCTTAAGATGATTTTACAAAGCTCTGAAGTTGGTCAGAACTTAAATACATTAACTCCAAAGACACCACTAGCCCCAATGAAAAATCACTTTCTTTTTATTTCATACTCTATTACTTCATGTTGTCTATTAGAGCTCACTGGATTAGACCAGGAACACAAATACCAGCATAAAAATAGTCCAAATAATACTCTGTTAAAAGTATAAGACTGTTCAAAATTTAATAATATGAATTCCTTCCCACTATTAATTTTCCAGAGAAAAATAAATGTACATAAATTAAATTCTTTTCTCCCTATCAATTAAAACATAAAGAAAAAGCAGTCCAAAATCTTTCCTCCCTGAGAATGTGATTTGATTGGTTTCATCAAGACTCAGAAACCTGGGGAGAAACAGGGTTGTCTTAGCTAAGGCTCTCTTCTACTCTCAGGAACATTGAGATTGAGTTAATTCAACTCTAAGCTTTATGGGTTTCACACATCAAACTGTTATTACAACACACAATTATGACAACACCAGCCCCATAGCTACTAAATGTAGACAATAAAACTAAATTTTCAGAGTTTAGTGCAGTTATCTCATGCACAATGATCTTCTAAAATTAGTATTTCATGCAACCCAAACTAGTCTTACTGATATCAAAACTCTGTGATATTGGAGGAAAGGATGGTAGATGGAAAATATTGTTTTCAACCTCACCAGGCTACAAGTCTTTCTCAGACAACTGTCTGGGGATCAAACCTGAAAATTTAATTAAGCATAGTTGGAAGATATTTCATTAAAAGATGAATTCTGAAATTATATTGATACATATCTGGTGAGTGAGGAGCAGGGGCCTATTTACCTTCTAAGAGAGTGGCATGTGAATAACTTTTTGTGAATTTTAGAAATGTTCAGTAGTGACATCACAAGTCATTATGTCTTATCACAGTCATTATGTATTATGGGAATGCCCCTCTTTCCCATTTACCATAATCAAAACTAGTTTCTATTTCATTTCATCATTGAACCCTGAGTATGAACTCTGTACACTGTCCCAGCCTTTACAGTCTTTTGGGCAATTTGCCCCTCATTTTGTAGCTGGCAACTCTCCAAGCAGAGTTCAGAGCCCTGAATTCCCTATAGACCCTACTTCTGATCTTGTCTATTTTCTTACTATCAAAGATTCTGAGGCACTTATTTTGATTTTTAAATAATCTGAAAACAAAATGGAATTTTTTGTACAACTGCATGAATTTTAGCACACATATGGATTTGTGTGCTCTCTACCACAATCACATCAGAACAGTCCCTACATTCTAGCAGCCATATCTTTCTACCTCCACTAATAACCTGAGGTAGCTACTAATAGGTTCTCCATCTGTATAGTTCTTTTTTCTTTGGCGAATGTCTTATAAATGGAATCATATGGTATTTTACCTTTTTATAATGTCTTCTTTCACTTAGTATTTTGGCTTTGAAAGTCATTCAAGTTACTGATGTATCAATAGTTAACTCCTTTTTATTGCTGAGTACTGTTCCATTGTAGGTATGCACCAGAGTTTGTTTATCCATTCACTAGCTGAAGGAAATTTGGGTTTCCAGGTTTTGTTGATTATGAATAGGAAGATAAGAAGTTTTGTGTGAACAAGGGATTGTTGGGTCTTATAGTAAGTATATTCGTAAGTTTATAAAGAACTTCCCAACTCTCTTCCAGAGTGGCTATAACATTTCTCATTCCAGTCAGTAATGCATGAGAGACCCATCTGCTATACATCTTTACAAACATTGATATCATGGGTAATTTTTATTTTAACCATTTTAATAGATGTAGTAGTATGTTATTGTGGTTTAATTTGCATTTCCCTAATGGCTAATGATGATGAATATCTTTTCATATGCTGTTTGACTTTTGTAAAACCTGCTTAATGAAGTATCTGTTGAATCTTTTAGCTCATTTTAAATTGGGTAGTTTTCTTACTGTTGAATGTTAGTAGTTATATATATATTCTGAATACAAGTCTTTTCAGATATCTGATTTGCAGGTATTTTCTCTCAATCTCTGACTTGCCTATTCATTTTCTATTCCACTGGTCAATTTATGTCCCTTTCCCAATCAATACTTCACTGTCTTGATTTTTGTAGCTTCTTATTGTCTTAAAATCAGGTGGTATAATTCCCCTTTATTGCTCTTCAAAATTTTTATGTCTATTTTAACTCACTTTGCCTTTCCCATATTAATTTTATAAGTTAGTCTACAAAAATTATTCTGGGATTTCTGAAGTACATTATATCAATCTATACATCAGTATAAGGAGAAATCTTTGTATACATAGGTTCTTCCCATCCTTGTATTCCTTTCTATTTTTTAGGTTGTTCTTGATTATCTTCATAGGTGTTTTATAGTTTTCAGCATGGAGATATTGTTTATATTGAATTACATTTTTCTATAGGTACTTCATTTTTTGGTATTATCATACATGTTATTGTTAAAATTTGGTTTCCAGTTATCCATGGCTATTATTTTTACTGTGTCTCTTTGTACAGGCTTTTTTAGTCTAGATAACTATGTACTTAGCTTTTCACAATCAACCATGAATAAGTTTGTATCTCTTCAGGTGGAATGTGGAAACTTACCACTATATATGTCTCCTTACTCTACTCCCCTTTGCTATAGTTGTCCTATGTATTACATCTACATACATCAAACGTCCACTAAGATAATGTAATAAATTTATTGAGACTTGTTTTATGACCTAATATATGATCTATTATGGAAAATATTTCACATGCACTTGAAAAAAATATGTATTCTGTTGCTTTTGGATGGAATGTTATCCGTATATCCATTAAGTCCACCTGAGCAAATATGCCAGTTAAACTCAAGCTTTTATTGATTTAATTGGATGATCTATATCTATTCAATGATGTAACTGGGGTATTATAGTCACCTACTATTATTGTGAGGATTAAAGATGGTAGTGTCAGAGGTGAGACAGAGGCTTCCTCCTAAAACAGCATATAATATGAAAATATAACTAATACAACTATCTTGAAAGAGCAACAAGAAAGAGGACTGCACCAAACTGCATACAACTGGAGACAAGAGCAGACCTCACGGAAAAGGGTAACGTACTAAAGCTGTGGTCCTGCGGGATCCAAGTTCTTCCCCCACCCCAGCTCACCGGAAAGAGGAAGAGAAATGGAGTAGGGAGGGAGTGGAGATCTGGGACTGCTGAATACCTAACTCTGGAGATCTGCTCTGGGAGCACACACCTACATTTCATGGTGCTTGCATGATACTCTCATGATTAGGGGATTGGAAAGCTAAGACAGGCAGAATTCCTGGAGAGACTAAGATTCCAACTGCTTGTGGAAAGCAGAGATCCATATCCAGCTGCTCTGGGACAAAAGAAAAGCGGGCCATCTGAGAGACTTCCTAACAAAGAAGCCCTCAGCAAGAGGGGGGCTAAAGGGGCAAGGATTGCACAGAGCTTACTGCTCAGGAGAAAGGACAGGTAGACAAAATTGTCCAGGTGCACTCTGCCCAGCAGATTTGGAGCTTTCACAATCTTCAGGTGCTCCAGCTCCCTGGCTGCCTACACAGCTCCAAGAATGCCTTCCATGACAGGCACACTACTGCAACTTTCTCCTGGCGAGTCCCACCAGGCTTCCAAACTGGGAAACCCTACCCTGGCGTTAGGCCAGCCAGAGGGAAGATCTGTCTACAGCAACTAAAAACACAAAGCACAGAGGTTTATACCTGTGTGCTCAGCCCACTGGTACAGGCAGTGGAGACAGGCATAGCAGCCTGGAAGCAAGAAACAGCTCTTTCCTCCCCCGAGGCCCCCAAAACACTCTCCTCCAATCCCTGACATTGCTTCAGGGGCTTAGAAGCTCCAGAAAGAAGAGCTTCTGGGCACTAGAGGGCGCCATACACAAATATGAAAGGCCAAAGGAACCTGGTCCAGAGTAAAATTATTAATACAACTCCTGAGAAAGATTTAAATGATACTGACCTCATGACTCTCCCTGAAAGGAAGTTCAAAATAAAAATCATTAACATGTTCATGGAGGTACAGAAAGATATTCAAGAACTCAGGAATGAACTGCGGTCAGAGATTGAACCATTGAAGAGCACAATGGATGGTATTAAAAGCAGATTGGATACAGTGGAGGAGACGATAAATGAAACAGAAACTAGAGAAGATGAATACAAAGAAGCTGAGGCACAGAGAGAAAAAAGGATCTCTAAGAATGAAAGAATATTGAGAGAACTGTGTGACCAATCCAAGGGGAACAATATTCACATTATAGGGGTACCAGAAGAAGAAAAGAGAGAAAAAGGGATAGAAAGTATCTTGGAGGAGGTGATTGATGAAAACTTCCCCAATATGTGGAAGGAGATAGTCTCTCAGGCCATGGAGGTACACAGATCTCCCAACACAAGGAACCAAGGAAGACAACATCAAGGCATATAGTAATTAAAATGGTGAAGATCAAGGATAAGGACAAACTATTAAAAGTAGCCAGAGAGAGAAATAAGATCACATAGGAAAGCCCATCAGGCTATCATCAGACTTCTCAGCAGAAACCTTACAGGCCAGAAGGGAGTGGCATGATGTATTTAATGTAATGAAGCAGAATGGCTTTGAACCAAGATTACTTTATCTGGAAAGATTATCACTTGAATTTGAAGGAGGGATTAAACAATTCCCAAATAAACAAAAGCTGAGAGAATTTACCTCCCACAAACCATCTCTACAGTGTATTATGGAGGGACTGCTATAGATGGAGGTGTTCTTATGGTTTAATAGCTGTCACCAGAGGTAATAAAATGACAGCAAAGAAAAAAGAACAGCTAATTACTAAGAAAATGCAAAATTAAATTAACTATCCCAAAAGTCAATCAAGGGATAGACAAACAGTACAGAATATGATACCTAATGTATAAAGAATGGAGGAGGAAGAAAAAGGAGAAAAAAAAATAGAACCTTTAGATTGTGTTTGTAATAGTATATTAAGTGAGTTAAGTTAGACTCTTAGATAGTAAGGAAGTTAACCTCGAACCTATGGTAACCACGAATCTGAAGCCTGCAATGCCAATAAGTACATATCTACCCATAATCACCCTAAATGTAAATGCACTGAATGCACCAGTAAAAAGACATAGAGTCGCTGAATGGATAAAAAAACAAGACCCATCTATTTGCTGCATTCAAGAGACTCACTTTAAACCCAAAGACATACACAGACTAAAAGTGAAGGGATGGAGCAAGACACTTCATGCAACTAATAGGGAGAAAAAAGCAGGAGTTGGAGTACTTATATCATACAAAATAGACTTCAAAACAAAGAAAATCACAAGAGACAAAAAAGGGAATTATGTAATGATAAAAGGGTCAATACAACAAGAAGATAAAACCATTATAAATATCTATGCACCCAACACAGGAGTTCCTACATATGTGAAAACAATACTAACAAAATTAAAGGAGGAAATAGAATGCAATGCATTCATTCTAGGAGACTTCAACACACCACTCACTTTGAAAGACAGATCGACCAGACAGAAAATAAGTAAGGAGACAGAAGCACTGAACAACACATTAGAACAAATGGACCTAATAGACATCTACAGAACTCTAAACCCAAACGCAGCAGAATACACATTCTTCTCAAGTGCACAAGGAACATTTTGAAGAACAGATAGTATACTAGGCCACAAAAAGAGCATTGGTAAATTCAAAAAGATTGAAATTGTACCAACCAGCTTCTCAGACCACAAAGGAATGAAACTAGAAATGAATTACGCAAAGAAAATGAAAAATCCCACAAACACATGGGGGCTTGATAACATGTTCCTAAATAATCAATGGATCAATGACCAAATAAAAACAGAGATCAAGCAATATATGGAAACAAATGACAACAATTATTCAACACCACAAAATCTGTGGGACACAGTGAAGGCCGTGCTAAGAGGAAAGTATATTGCAATACAGCCCCACCTCAGGAAAGAAGAACATTCCCAAATGAGCAGTCTAAACTCACAATTAATGAAACTAGAAAAAGAAGAACAAATGAGACCCAAAGCCACTAGAAGGAAGGACATAATAAAGATTAGAACAGAAATAAATAAAATCGAGAAGAATGAAATAGAAAGGATCAACAAAACCAAAAACTGGTACTTTGAGAAAATAAACAAAATAGATAAACCCCTGCCAGACTTATCATGAAAAAAAGAGAGTCTACTCAGATAAACAGAATCAGAAATGAGAAAGGAAAAATCATTACGGACACCACAGAAATACAAAGAACTATTAGAGAATACTATGAATATTATATGCTAACAAACTGGATAACCTAGAAGAAATGGACAACTTTCTAGAAAAGTACAACCTTCCAAGGTGGACCCAGAAAGAAACAGAAAATCTCAACAGACCAATTATCAGCAACAAAATTGAGCTGGTAATCAAAAATCTACCTAAGAACAAAATGCCTGGACCAGATAGCTTCACCGCTGAATTTTATCAAACATTTAGTGAAGACCTAATGCCCATCCTCCTTAACATTTTCCAAGGAGTAGAAGAAGAGGGAATACTTCCAAACTCATTCTATGAGGCCAGCATCACTCTGATACCAAAACTGGGCAAAGACACCACAAAAAAAGAAAACTACAGACCAATATCCCTGATGAACATAGACACAAAAATACTCAACAAAATATTAGCAAACCGAATTCAAAAATACATCAAAAGGATCATCCATCATGATCAAGTAGGATTTATTCCAGGGATGCAAGGATGGTTCAACAGTCGAAAATCCATCAGCATCATCCACCACATCAACAAAAAGAAGGACAAAAATCACATGATCTTCTCCATAGATGCTGAAAAAGCATTTGACAAAATTCAACATCCATTCATGATAAAAACTCTCAACAAAATGGGTATAGAGGGCAAGTACATCAACATAATGAAGGCCATATATGAAAAACCCACAGCCAACATTATACTTAACAGGGAGAAGCTGAAAACTTTTCCTTTAAGATCGGGAACAAGAAAAGGATGCCCACTCTCCCCACTTCTATTCAACATAGTCTGGAGATCTTAGCCATGGCAATCAGACAACACAAAGAAATAAAAGGCATCCAGATTAGCAGGGAAGAAGTTAAACTGTCCCAGTTTGCAGATAACAATATTGTACAAAAAAACCCTAAAGAATCTACTCCAAAACTACTAGATCTAATATCTGAATTCAGCAAAGTTGCGGGATACAAAATTAATGAGCAGAAATCTGTGGCATTCCTATACACTAACAATGACCTAGCAGAGAGAGAATTCAGGAAAACAATTCCATTCAAAGTTGTATCAAAAAGAATAAAATACCTAGGAGTAAACCTAACCAAGGAAATGAAAGACCTATACTCTGAAAACTACAAGACACTCATGAAAGAAATTAAAGAAGATACCAATAAATGGAAAAACATCCTGTGCTCATGGATAGGAAGAATTAATATTGTCAAAATGGCCATCCTGCCTAAAGCAATTGACAGATTCAATGCAACTTCTATGAAAATACCAACAGCATTTTTCAACGAACTAGAGAAAATCATTCTAAAATTCATATGGTACCACAAAAGACCCTGAATAGCCAAAGCAATCCTGAGAAGGAAGAATAAAGTTGGGGATTATGCTCCCCAACTTCAAGCTTTACTACAAAGCCACAGTACTCAAGACAATTTGGTACTGACACAGGAACAAAGCCATAGACCAATGGAACAAAATAGAGAGCCCTGATATAAACCCAACCATATATGGTCAATTAATATATGATAAAGGAGCCATGGACATACAATGGGAAATGACAGCCTCTTCAACAGCTGATTTTGGCAAAATTGGACAGTTACATGCAAGAGAATGAAACTGGATTTTTGTTTAACCCCATACACAAAAGTAAACTCGAAATGGTTCAGGGAACTGAATGTAAGTCATGAAACCATAAAACTCTTAGAAGACAACATAGGCAAAAATCTCCTGAATATAAGCATGAGTGACTTCTTCCTGATCGCATCCCCTTGAGCAAGGGAAACAAAAGCAAAACTGAACTCATGGGATTATATCAAACTAAAAAGTTTCTGTATGGCAAAGGACACCATCAACAGAACAAAAAAGCATCCTACAGTATGGGAGAATATGTTTGTAAATGACATATCTGACAAGGGGTTAACATCCAAAATATATAAAGAACTTACATGCCTCTACACCCAAAAAGCAAATAACCTGATTAAAAAATGGGCAGAGGATATGAAGAGACAGTTCTCCAAAGAAGAAATTCAGATGGTCAACAGGCACATGGAAAGATGCTCCACATCACTAATCATCAGGTAAATGCAAATGAAAACCACAATGAGATATCACCTCACACAACTTAGGATGGCCAGTATCGAAAAGACTAAGAATAACAAATGCTGGCAAGGGTGTGGAGAAGGGGAACCCACCTACACTGCTGGTGGGAATGTAAGCTAGTTCAACCATTGTGGAAAGCAGTATGGAGGTTCCTTAAAAAACTAAAAGTAGAAATACCATTTGACCTGGGAATCCCACTCCTTGGAATTTACCCAAAGAAATCAACTTCTCAGATTCAAAAAGACATATGCACCCCTATGTTTATTACAGCACCTTTTACAATAGCCAAGATATGGAAGCAACCTAAGTGTCCATCAGTAGATGAATGGATAAAGAAGATGTGGTACATATACACAATGGAATACTATTCAGCCATAAGAAGGAAACAAATCCTGCCATTTGAAACAACATGGATGGAGCTAGAGGGTATAATGCTCAGTGAAATAAGCCAGGCCAAGAAAGACAAGTGCCAAATGATCTCCCTCATTTGTGGAGTATAACAATGAAGCAAAATTGAAGGAACAAAATAGCAGCAGACTCACAGACTCCAAGAAGGAACTAGTGGTTACCAAAGGGGAGGGGTGTGGGAGGGTGGGTGGGGAGGGGGGCAGAAGGGGATTGTGGGGTATTATGTTTAGTACACATGGTGTGGGGAATCACGAGGAAAACAGTGTAGCACAGAGGAGGCAAATAGTGAATCTGTGGCATCTTACTACACTGAAGGACAGTGACTGCATTGGGGTATGGGTGGGGACTTGATAATATGGGCAAATGTAGTAACCACATTGTTTTTTTCATGTGAAACCGTCATAAGAGTGTATATCAATAATACCTTAATAAAAAAAAGAAAACGACCTTCTAACAATGTGGAAAGAATAACTGTGGGAAAAACATATCGCATGAAAGAACAATCTGTGAAATCTGAACTAAAATATAATAAAACCAGCATGGTATATGCATATCCTAAACTCAGAAGTTGTAAATCTGATAGTTACCTTTTAGGATCACTTGAAACAGGCACAAATAAATCTAAGGATGCTACCACCTAAACAGAGGGCTTAGGAAGTCCACTGATCTCTGATCAAAAAGCAAAAGCCATGAATGAAATGAGGAATTTAAAGAATGTTTTTGTTAACTATACATGTCACTTAAAAGGGGAAACTGAATTGATTTTAGAAAGTATTTTTCAAGAAGTAATGTCTGATTTAACAGAGGCCATTCCTTCTATTTCTTCTATTACTGCTGAAGTTTTTGTTGACCAAAGTGAGCCTGAAAAAAGAAACTTGGTTTCTGATATTGATATCTGCATGGTAGCTTCTGAGATAGTAGAAAATATGCTTGAGAAGCTACAGTCTGCAGATGAGAAAAAATGTGTTGAGATGTTTTCACAAGAGGATTTTCCAGTCAACATTAAACCAAGCTTAACATCCAGTGGAGAGTATCTCACTCCATCAAATGGGAAACATTTAAACGCTTCACTGCCTTATACCTTGGAATCAATGTGTGCTATTGCAGATGATATGGTGCATGCCGTTTTAGAAAAGCTGATGACACTTACACCTTATAAGCAAAATGAGCTTCCTCATCCTGAAGATGCAGCTAAACTTTCCTGTCAGCAACACATGACAGACCCATCATGTGTGTTCCTTCAAAAAGATGACAAAAAGAAAAGTAGTCATGAGCCTGTTGCAGCTAATTTCATTGTTCAGGAAGAAATACAGAGTTTGATAATCAGATGTTTTTTCCAAATCCTCTTTGGTTGGCTATATAGAGGAAGCAGTTAGCACTCTACTAGGATATGTGCAAACTGAACTTAATAATGGAAGACTTGTTGCACCTGAAGAAACAGGACTACTTCTTAAGCGACTTGAAGATGTCTCCGCTCAGCTGCCTCAGGAGCCAGTAAAAGCAGATGTTCAAAAACGTAGACACTCTAGACTGACAAATCCTCCTGATACTGATGAAAAGTACAGTCTCACTGGAACTAGATTATCTAATGGCCCTAAGTCTGCAAGACCTTTTCCACCTATTAAAGCGCCTGGCATGGTTCTTTATTCTGAAGGTGACAGTGAAGAAATAGACAAAATTGTGAAAAGTGTGTTTGATACATCTTTGAAAGATGAAAAAGCAAAATCACAAGAACAGTTTCTTACACATTGGTTTACAAAAGGAAACACCTGCATTGACTATAATAGGAAGAGTAAACCACCTACAAAGCATGCCTCTCAAAGAAGCAGAGTTGCATTTCATCGTGGGGGATTAAAGACTGAGCGACCGTCTTTAAATAACGAAGAAATTTTCAAGGACAAACTCTGTTTGAATGAAGACATTTTGATTTTCAGCCAAAATCAAAAGCACCAAATACAAAAGGCTTCCGAAAACATAGTTAAAAGTAATTCAATAGAAATGCTCAAGGACCTATCTTCTGTTCCTCCTGGTCACTTAGACAGTAAAACTAGCAAAGAAGCTTCAGTTCTTGCTTCAGAAAAACCTCAAAGACTGTTACATCAAGATTGGATAGACCAGATGTTCTCTGTGTCAGAAATTAGTGCAGTGGCTCAAGAAATAACAGATGCTGTGTTAAATATACTTCATGAAGCATCGAGCTGCATCCCCAGCACCACCATTTCATTATCAGTTCATCAGACTGCTCTAGATAGATCTGATACCCTCGACATGGTCAAAGAAGTACCAAGTAAAAAGCCATTAAAAAGATGGCTGGACATGGAAAAGAAAATATTTATCTTCATTCAAATTAGATCCTGAAAAGCCTGCCCTTTTAAAATCTGAAGAAAGTGAACTTAATGTTGTAGATGACATTGTTGATAACATTATTAGTACAGTTTTTAAAAGGCTGAAGTCATTTGTTTGTCCAAAGTTGCAGATGGGCTCCAAACCTTCACTTGCAGAACAATCTTCATTACAAACTCAACTCAGTAGTTACACAGCCAAAGTGGTAAACATTGTTTTGCATGCTATCCAGAATGAACTGGAACTCAATAACAAAAACCTAAATCTCAGGGAAGCAGAGCATACCAAATCATTACAGATAAAGGATTTTTTGCTAACACTGATGAATTAGAATTGCTTGTCTCAAATCTCAATGATGACTTTATGGCTTCTCCATTATTAAGTTGTATTTGTGAAATATTATCAAGTGGACATTCACATCAAAGCAGTATTTCACTCTCTTCAGATAAGCCAAAGCCTGCAACTTCATACGGATCTGACAATGTTGGGAAAGAAAACATTTTTCCAAGTAGGCATGATAAAAAATCTTTTTGGCAATATTTGGCTACCCATGTGCTCTCCATAGTGTCTCTCATGAAAAGGACCTCAAAGAGATTGCCAGATTACAGGTATTAGACAGTATTGGGGAAACACTTTATGAAATGCTATGCAAGCTCAGAGAAGCTCGTTCTCACTGTCAGCCGTCTTGTAGTAAGCTAAACAAAGATAAGATGAATGAGAATCAGCAAACCACTACTGAACTGCAGTCTAATATTCAGCTCATTTCCAAATCAATTTTGAAATATATCCTTGCAAAATTATGTAGTGTTGACCTGGATACCAGCTTTGCAAGTTCAGGATCTAAAGCTGTCTCAGAGTCTTTTGATATTGACCGCCTATCATTTACTTCAATTATTAAGGAAATGGCCAAATGCACTACCATGACCTCCAGCATAGTTTCCAGGATGGTGACTAAGAGCAAAGCAAAAATTCTTGCTCCTCTGTCTCCCAAAACAGGGAACACAAAAGAAATGCATCGAAATAAACTAAAAACTCTGGCTTCAGATATTCTTAATATGGTTTTTACTAAACTAGAAGGGTTTGCCAATGGAAATCAGAAACTCTGGGTTCTAGTAATGACAGAAGTAAAAAAAGCAGTAAAATGGACTTGGAATGTGAAAGTGCCAGTGTTTTCACAGAAAAAAATGTACTACTGCAGTCTGCTTTATACATGAATGCAAAGAAGGTATCAAATGCTGTTTTGAAAGCTATTCAAACAGTATTAAATATAAGTCCAGTAGATTTGAGGACAAATGGAAAAACCCCACCACCTGAGAAACACATGCTTAAGGATACAGGCAATTTAATTTTAGATACAGTTTCCACAGATATGTTTAATGAAACTGAGTCTGAAGAGAGAGGGATTGAAACTTACCAATACAGGCCAACCTGTGGAAATCTTCCTGGAGGAGCAGAATCAGATTCATTTCTAGAAGATGCTGCACATAAACAGAAAGAATTCATTGAAGAGAGAACATCACTAAGAGAAGAAAGTAAATCAGATTCTCCTAAACAATGGATTCTAGAAAGAACCTTAAACAAAATTGAAGTGAAACTCAAAGAACCACAGAAATCTCCAATTGTTCCCATTATAAGAAATATTTTGAATGAAATTTTTCAAAGTGCATTGGCCAATCAGTTAAATGTGCCTTCTCTCTCACATTCTCATTTAAATGACATTCCTCACAATGTTGATGAGCCAATTTCTCAAACATCTGTTCAATTTATAGATAAAATGATGGATTCGTTAGTGTCTGAAGCAGATGTAACCATAGTGACAGATGATGTTACAACTGTATTTCATAAACTTTATACAGCTGTCATGACAGAAAGAAATGCGACTGAAAATAGGCATAAAACCATCACCTCTACAACAAACATTTCTTTTCATGATCACAGCCATGGAGGAAAGTCCTCTGTTACTGTGCTGGACAAGAATTCATGTGTTCTTCAGTCCAGATGCAATGCTGACAAGCAGGCCAAAGTAAATGTAACTGAAGATATTGCACAGGAAATAATAAAAAATTTAGAAACTTTTGCTACTTCCAAAGTAAAATCTCTCTTTCGTCCCCAAATCATCCCCACAGTTCCAATAGCTTTATCCGTTCAACAGGATAAGTGTGAATTAAGCAAAGCATTATCAGCCATAGATTCGTATTCTGATGATCAATTTTCCTGTTTCCCAGTGAATCATATTACATTGGAAAAGCCCAATTCATTGTGTCAACTCTCTTTGAATAAATTAAATACATATGCAACAGAATTGGCCAGAAAAATTTTATAAGGAATCAAACATGAGTTAGATAAAGAAAGGAAAAGTCCTTTCTTAAGTCATAACATCGTGATTTCTGAAAATATTGCAAGTCAAATTGTTAACACAGTGTTAGATATTGTATCATCTAAAGGCAAATGTGACAAAAACAGTTCTGACAAAGAGACTGATTCAGATCACCAAGAAGGTATTATCGAAAAGCTGTTTAGTAAAACTGAATATCAAAAAGTACTTAAGTTCCAAATACAAGATACCACTGAAGGTATTTTAAGTGATGTATGAAAAAACACTGTATCAGAATAATCTCTCACTTGCCACACCCACTCTGAAATGTACCATAGCTGATAAACATTCTGGAACGAATTCTGAACTGTTAGTTGAGAGTGCAAATAAGGTTATTCAAAAATTTTCAGTTCCTAAATCAGATGTCATTTTGATAACCAATGATAAAGTGGATATTGTTCTTCATTATCTCAGTTCTGCTTCATGCTTAGCATAAATGCAAAGGATCCTACTTCTGCCAGATTGACCCTGACCTTTTGTGATATGTTTTCAAAAGCAGAATGTCAAAAACCTCCTCTTATGGGGTCAAAAAATGAAAGAAAAACAGAATGTTTTCCATCTTCAAGAAACCTGAAATCAGTTTTTGCTGATGATAGTGAGGTGACTATAATCAAGAAAGAAGACACCAATAGATCTCCTGACCACTGGGTGGAAAAGGTAACTTCATTACTAAAACTATTTTCAATCGGTTGGAATCTTTTGCCACAGAAAGAATAGATTCACTAATTACTCTTGCTTTCCAGCCTAAAGAAGAGTCATCTGTTAGCCCAGAACTGGAGAACTGTAAACAAGATGACAGAATTTTTCATGAATCAAGCCAAGTGGAATCAGATGGGAATGTTCTGAAGCTATCAACCAAAACTATTCTCAGGCAAGAGCTCACAGATTCCACTTTTGCCAGTTACAAAGAAAAACTTGGATCTACAATTCATCTACCACAAGCTAGTCTTAAGGAATATGCTGACATCACTGCCAGTGCCATTTTGAAGCTTATTTAAAATCACTTAGATCTAGAAATTCAGAAGATGTATCCATACCCAAACAGTATTTCATTCCATGAAAACATGACTGTCAGTGAAACTGTCAATAGTATTTTAAAGATTTATGATAAAAGGTCTGAAAAGGAAGTTAGTTTTTACTCAAAAGACAATCCTAACTTAGTTTCACAACTAACTGTATCAAATAAAATATCACTAGGGCAAAGAGGGTGAGAAAAAATTACAAAACTCTCTCTGTTTCCAAAATATCCATTAGAACAAAATCAAATGACATTGGAAAAGGAAAGCCAGATAACTTTTTTGGAAGAAATATTTATGAGAAAGTGACAATCAAAACAAAAATTAAAAACTGCATTGCTCAATGCAGTAGAAGTTTTAAATAAAGTGTATCAAAGAATAACGGAAATCATAGGCCATTTGCCTCCATTTAATGAACTCTTCACTTCATATCTAATTCTAAAATTAAAACACCATACATAACACAAAATAACTTCTCCCAATCACATATAAAGAGTGTAGCAAATGACACAGTTGAAAGTATTTTGGGGGGAATGTTCTCTGTACTTGTGACATCATTATATGAACGTAATAAAGCAGAAACATCTGACAATGTTATATTGCCCAAGAAACTATCATGTATCAGAGAAACTAAACAAGCAGGAAGAAGTAATTCCACTAGATATGTGATATCACAGGTTTATCCTTATGCAGGCAGTCGAGATGTTTCTCTATTAGAAAACACTTCTTTGCAGTATTTGCCATTGCAAGTGGAGAAGGATTTAGTGCAAATGGTTGTTAGTAAGATCACAAAATTACCTCACTCCATCCAAAAGAGACCTTTGCCCCCTGAAGGTGGTTCTGATAAGTGGCAACCTCTAAGCCTACACAGTTCTAAAATGAGTGCGAAGAGCAGCCCTAAGACAGATTTTAAAACAAGTTTTAAAGCTAGATCTAAAGCTACCCTTTGACTCAATTTAGAACAAAACTGCACCTAGGTCCTACTGGTAGTAAGGGAAAAAGCAGGACCAAGTTAAGTCCTGGAGAGAAGGCTCCAAAATATACTCAGTTCAAGACTGCCCCTGGGCTGTCATACATCCCATCAACAGGAGCTATTGAAAAACTTACTGGAAATGAAGTTTCCCACTTCAGAACTAAAAATGTATGCCAAGGATATAATAAGCAGTATCCTGGAAACTATAATGAAAGAATTTGAAAAGGTGAAGCAAACTGGAACAAAGGTAAATGTTAAAGCTTTAGCATCTGATCAAATTATGATAGCAAATAAAATAGTTCATACAGTTTTGCAAGGATTGTATGCTACTACTAATCACAATTTGGCTTATCCAATCAAACTCTCACATCTGGATGATCTCAAATTTCCACAAGGGAATATAGGTGAAGGGTATCTTGCAAAACCACAAGCGTGTTTTTACTTGGAAAATGTTTCTTCACAGCTAGAACAGATTTTTCCTAAAGAAGGTATATTTAAGAAAGTGACAAATGGCAAGCTGAATCAAATGATGCGGATAATGAAAATTGTAAGCTATTAGTGGTAGCTGAAAATGTTTTGACTGAAATCTTCATAAAAACAAATGAATTAGAATATTCTCTTTTCACTTTTAAATTTGCCACATCTTGAGGATTATGAAAGCAGGTTCCTTAACTGTTTTACAGAAGCTTCTACTAGACTTGAAGATAACAAAGCACAAAATAATATGTTCAGAAGGGAAGTTGTCTAAATACTATTTAAAAAATTAGTTGTGCTTTTTGTCCCAGATGCCCACCCCAGATCATAAAGAAACTCTAGCAAGTAGGAAAGAACACATTACTACTGAAAGTAAATATAGTTTCTCCACCAATGACATCCCCAGCAGTGTACCAACCTATAACAATAAGATAAAATACCAGATTTCTTTGGGCTCTAGAAACCAAATTGTTCAAGAAATTGTTGAAAGGGTTTTAAATACGCTAGAATCATTTGTAGACTTGAAGTTTAAACATATGTCTAAATATGAGTTTTCTGAAATAGTGAAAATGTATATAGAAAACATTTTTCCTGTCGAACAGAGACTGCTAAGCAAAAAGATGTTGCCAAAATTACAACCACTGAAAAAGTTTTCTAATGAATCCAACTCAAGTACTATAATTTCTAAGGAAAATGTACAGAATACCTTACTACAAATTCATTCATTCCATTCAGAACTACTTACCTATGCTGTTAATATAGTCAGTGACATGCTTGGTATAATTAAAAACAAGCCAGACAAAGAAATAAGCCAAGTGGAGCCATCTTCAATTCGCATATTGAAAGAGAACACAGTAGCAAGTGAGATCATTGGCACGCTAATGGACCAGTGTACTCATTTCAATGAGTCTCTGATCAAAAACCTTCCAGAGGAAACCTTATCCCAAGGACTGGAAGATACCTACATTGTTAATACAGTGGAATTAGCCATATGAAAATGCTCATATCAAAGTTAAAGGAAGTTAGTTTTGGAAGTAATCCTCCCCAAATCAGTGTACCTGGTTTGGTGTTTCATTCAGAAGAAGATATGAAAAAAAAAGTATAGGGCTTAATCAAATTTACCCTCATATGCTAGATCCTCTGTAGAAGGCACAACTAAAAGCTCTGAGCCAATGGGAAGGTCTGATTCAGAAAATACACCATCATGCTCTACAAACGAACTACATGACTATAGCCCAAGGGAATTTAACTTTGGCTATTTAGATCAAGCCATGAAAGGGAAAAGCTCCTTCCCTGAAGGCAGTGTCTTACAATAACTGTTTAAGAAAGCAAATGAATCCACAGAAACAGCATTAAAGCAAGCCGTGTCGTTCACAGAAATGGGAAAAGGTGAAAATCCAAGAGTGTTTCATTATGAGACCCTAAAACCAATTGTTGAGGTACACCAACTTCGGACAGCTGTTTCTCCAGTCAAAATATGTTCAGCTGCAGAAAATATTATCAATACTGTGCTGTCAAGCTATGACTTTCCAAGTCAACCACACATTAATGAAAGCATGGAAACAATGAAACCATTTTTCATGTCAAAGCAAAATTCTTTGTCTGTAGTATCTGAAGAACAGACAAATGAGGAGAAAAGTTTGCTTAGAATGTGTAATAAAAGAATCAGCTCTATACCTGAAGAAGAGAACAAAAATACTGGAGCCAGCAGGGGAGATTTTTCTTTATTGCAAAATGGGAAAATAGGAGGTACCCAAAGATAAAGACACTGAAGGAAGTTGACATCATTGCTTTTGCTGATCATCAACTGGGTCCAAATGAAATTCATTTAGTAGCAAGACATATCGCCACATCTGTAGTCACATATTTCAATAACTTCAAAACTGGAGGTAAGCAAGATATAGCTGATTTGAAAGTTGGCATAACTTAGAAAAAAAATGTTTAACGATCTGCTGTCCAAGAAGCTGCATTTAGTTTTTCTGAAAATAGCCTTGGGGGTGGAATATTTAATTCCTTAATATATTAGGGTACTTAAAAAAAAAAAACTAAGACTCCAAACATGGTTGCAGAGTGAGTTTGCTTGCGCAGTTTTCCATACCTGCAGATGAGAGAAAACCGAGCTACTCTGAAACCAGGGATTTGGGTCGAGCATGACCTATGAATCCCAAAGAGTTTTAAAAGTTCTTAGGCATGACTCCTTTATAATCGTGCCAAATGTACGATTAACTGATTGCAGGTTGGTTATCCATCTTTTCAAGGTGTACGGCTGAAAGCTTTGCCATTGTTGGTACACTGAATTCCAGCATTCTTAAATTCCTTTTAGGCATAACACTCTAAACACACCTTTGTAAAAATATATTTTTACTCCCTTTCTAAGAATGTTTATGCGTATATATTAGGATGAAACACGTGTAATAACCTTTTTTATGTCAAAAACTGTTGATAATTGGCAATTTCATAAAATTCAATCTAATAATAATATTATAGCCCTGATCTGGGTCAATAATTCCAATTACCAATAATTAGTTGTTAGGTTACCAGTCCAGATACATAACTTGCCCATCATTCAAGTAGAATACGTACTGGCAGTCCTCACAGTTGCATGAGGAAGTGACTTCCCATCCTTAAAACTGTTGGTATTCCCTGAGGGTGGATAGCTGTGTGTCTGCAATTGCAAGTTGGTAAATAGACTTTCTCTAAGCATAGCCTAACTGAACTTAGAGAATTAGTAAAGAAAACCAAAACAAACAATATCCATGATTCCATCCCATTGTATCTGCCTCATTCTATCAAATCTATTCTCTATTCTCAGACATGTCCAGGGCCTTCCAGTGATTTCACTCATGTTCCTTCTTCCACTTGGAATACTCTATCCTCATTCTTTGTATCTCAACGTGGCCAAATCCTGTCTAGCAGTCAAAGCTCAGCTTAAAGCCTCCCGCCTCCAGAGCCTTTCTGATTCCACATGCAGAGGTTTAATAGATGCTCAAGTTTTGAGAAAGGTTTTGAGGAAAAAAGAGTGTTACTCTGGCTGTAACTCCAAGAAGTTGGCTTTCCCAAGTAGATATATAAATTGCAGTAAATACTGTTAAATTAGAAGAAAGAATAGAGTCCTGTACCCGCATGGGTTGGCCCTCCATCTCTGTGACAAACTGTAATCTAGAGGTTAAAGTACCTTGACACTACAGTCTATCCCTAACCTTCCTGGAATTAGCACATTTTAATTTCAATCAACTTGTTATTGCAACACATCTTCTTAGCTTTCTAAAAGTACTTACACAGCATAATATTACGTTTTGACTAAAAATATATTTTAAATAAATACATGAATGAATTCTCTAGAGATCACTGCAGACATGCTAGGATGTAACACTAAACTTGGAAATCATTTCTCTGCCCCAGGATTTCCAGCTTCTTAGAGCCCCTAACCATCTAAGCAAGACAGATATCAGCACTTGACAGAGACTTGAATTCTTCAGGGTTATTTACTCAACTTTCTGGCTAAAGTTAAGATTCCACAAGGTGGGAAATAAATATCTGAAGAAATTTATTTCTTAATTAGATTTTTCTTTTTCTTTAATGAGATGTTCCAACAGCGAAATTCATATGTAAATAATTGCCAGTATATTTAATTTTACATGTTTTTCTCAATACATGCTAAAAATGGCACTGTTCTCTTTTTTAAGTTTCCAGCAAGAAGGTGTCTATTATTTCTACATTGTCAAAGAAAAAGTATGAATCAAAACCGCCTCTAAGAACCATATAGAATGATTCTTCACTTAATCAATTTTATGAACATCTCACTGAGTCTGTCATTTGCCATTTAACTTTGAGCATTTCTGATAGCACCAAAGAGGAAGAGAAAGCATGGGAAAGGCACACTGCAGCATTTCACAAGATTATTTCAATTGATTCCCCAATATTTGAGAGTAGGTCAGTTTCTATTAGGGAACTTGCTTTACGTATTTCTCAAGTAATCACTGAAATCCTTTTTAATAGTAATATTATAGAGGCTGACACTGCACGGCACATTTTTTTCAAAAACAAGGTACATTTACTGCCCAGGAGTAGCTCTGCTGACTTTGATGATCTCTTTCAGGATATCTGAATAGGAGTGATTCATATATTGTCCAAAGAAATAGGAATGAATCATCAACTTGAAAGCAATGAAAGAAATAGATCATTTTCCATGCTTAGATGCAATAGTGTGCCCATTTGCAACAAAACAAATACCAAGGAAAGACAGAAAGGCTCCAGAGATTGGGAATCACCAACTCACCAAATTCATCATCTCATTCAAAAAAATAAACTAAATTATCTGGCATGTAAGTTAGTCTTGTTGATAGTCTAAAAACTCACAAATCCAAAGAAGTCATCAATCAAGTTTTTAATATTTTTGTATATTTATTTTTACCAGATGAACACCCAAGTGAGGCTGTGGATTCTAAGAAAATAGCAAGAACACTTTTCTCATCCTCAAATGATCAGCTTAGTAATAACGTACTTAGAAATAACTTAAGCTTCACCCCAAAATCAGTTTTTCTTCTCGATGTCGTATGTGAGAAACTTATTAGAACACTTGGAAAAATGCACAAACACTCTCTTTCTTGATAATGGCCCTCTTTCTGATGAAATATAAGCAGAAGAAAGTCAATTTTTCAAAATACTTCAAAGTGTAGAAAATGAAGAATTTGCTAATTATAAGGGAGCAATGAACAGTGAACAGTTTCAAGGAGATTATATGTCAGAACATTGGGGAAATCTGGCAGAAATGGATCAAGATTTATTGTCATCAGACTCTATGCTTAATATTATTTCCCACAGCTTAGTTAAATCACTGAGGGACAAACTATATCACAGTATACAACTCCCCCAAAGTCCACCTTTTGCAAACAAGTATTTAAAGTATAGAAAAAGAGAAATACTGTCAAGTTTTATAAATGCAAAAAGGCCAATTCAACAGAATTAGGACAAGGTAAAGACTCTTTAGAACTCATAAATTATGACGGTAATGCTTTGACAAGATCCCTGAATAATCCCAGAGTGGTTAGCTCCAAAATACACGCACCATTTGGCAAGAAATGTTTCATAAATTCTTCTTCCAATCACCTCTCAAAAGACAGGGAACAAAGGATATGGATACAATAACCACCCATAATAAGCTATATCCAAGAGATATGAGTACAGGTGTTTATTCGGCCACATTTTTGGAGGAAATAATATCGGAAATCTTTGTTAATCTCTCTACTGTGGGACAAAAATGAAATCATCACTGAGACCCAGCTCAATGAGATGAATACCTCATTTGTCAACACCATAGTGAATTAGTTTAATAATGCACAAGTCACTGTTTTACAGAATTCTGAAGAAAAGCTGTATTTTCCACCAGTCCACAAAGAAACTGTCAGTAGGATTGTTGACTCAGTTTATTACGATGTTTTCCAACAATATATACAGAAAGTGACCTGTGGCAGTAATCTGTCACATGACAATACCTCAATAGCAGAACAAATAACTAATGGCATATTGTTAGAGATTTTAGACTACCAACTCCCATCTTGCTTCAGGGGAAAGCTCCTACCTAACTCATATTACCCTCTCAAAGCTGAAATTATACTGCAGAACCTTCAGAATAACCTGAAAGACTGTACTTCCCAGGCCAGGTTTCCAAAAGGCTATAGCACCATGTTTTCACATTCATTTTTAGAAGATATCATCAGAAGACTATTATCTCAGCTCCTTTCTCGACCCAATAAGGCTTCCTCTTTAGGAAAAGAATATTGCATGAGTTCAAGTGTCAATGAAATTTCTACCTGTATAATAAATAAGGTTATGTCAGCCATTTCAAAACATCAAATTTTGTTCACCATGTATGATAATATCTATGTACAGGAAAAAACCTCCAAAAGATGGTGGATTCTGTTTATAGAAATATTGTGCAGATGTCTGACTCTCCTGTTTCAATACAGGAAAGTATACTCAGCCAAAGCCCAATTATGGTTGATCGAATAGCCAGCTTCATTATCCAAGAGATTATTTAAAATCATCTTCAACCATTTTTAAGTGGAGAAGGTTTACCTTGTCCAAGGCCTCCATTGGATGCAGTACCAAATATGCTTAATCAAGTTCTCAGTGAAGTCATAGAGTCACATAGACCCCAGACCCTTAAGTATTTACCCTGATACTTTTGTTGGGGAAATTATTGCCAGACTTTTATCAAAGATTTTCAGTCCAAAGCATAACACTGAAATTGAGCTGTAAAACATGACCCAAAAAATAGTATGCTTAATAAATAACCATTTGGACAAAGCCAAAATACGCATTCTAGGTGATGACAAAGAGCAGCCATACCCCTCTGTAGATACAGATATTGTGGATGAACTTGTCACCTCAGTTTATAGAAATGTTTTAAAACAGCATGGGCTAGACCCTGAGGTTTATAAAGAGTCTGAAGACAGTGACATTTTTACAGACAATATTGCCAATTCAATCACAGCAGCTATTTGAGATTATCTTCTTCATCCACTGTTTTCTGGGGACTTGTCATCATCTTCCTCTTTTATTTCAACAGCTAAAAATATTGTTCAGGACATTCTTAGTAACATCACTAAATCTACGAAGCAATGTCAGAGTTTATCTCCATGTAACACCTGGCTACCATACACATTTTTAGAAGACGTGATCAGAGTACTATTATCTAAAATCTTTTCTTCTGCATCTACCATTGTTTCAAACAAACCACAAAAGATAGATAAAGATTGAATTTCAATGAAATTGCTTCAAATATAATCACTGATATTAGGACAAAAATTTCCCAACATGAAATTCGATTTTCAAATGATAAAGAAGAAACCAAGTTTGTTTATTCAGAAGATGGTGTTCAGGATCTTGTTGACTCGGCATTCAAAGATATTTCACAAAACTCTGGGTCTCAAGAATTAGTTGAGAAAAATATCACAAGCGATAATGATGTTCTTATTGACAGAATAGCAGGTTTTATCATTAAACATATCTGTCAACATCTTCAGCCATTTGTGGATGGATAGTCATTACCTTGTTCATCACATACATATTTTGGCAATGAAAGGAGGCAGTGGTTTTATGTCAGTGCTTATTCCTCAACTTTTTTGGAAGATGTAGTCTCTGGGGTTTTAAGCAAAATATTCCACAGGGTTTTAGGCATTGTAACAACACAATCAGTAGAAGATTCAGGAAACGAACTGTCTGATAAAGCTGAAAAACTAATACATTCGATAGCAGAGGAATTCTCAAAAGCTCAAGTTAGCATTCTAGAGAATGCTGAGGAACACTTGTGTTTGCCTCCAGTAGACAGAGGTATAGTTAAAAACATTATTGACACAGTGTATAGCAAAGTTCTACAAGAATATGAAATAGAAATAATGCCCAATAAAGATTTTCTACATGACACAAGGACACTGGCTGCAAGGATAACTAAATCATCCTGGCTGAAATTTTTGACTTCCAAATTCATCCAAATCTTATAGGAAAGCTTCCTTTTAAGTCTCACTCCAAACTCAGTTCTAATGTTTTGATAAAGAGAGTTCAGTGTGACATTACTAAATCAAGATACCAAAGACAAGCTTCATCAATATATACTACTATGTTAACACATAATCATTTGAAAAAATTTGTCACTAAGATTATATCTCAGCTGTGTCCCTTGGCCTCCAGTACAGAATACCCAGACACTTCTCAATCAGGCTTAAGTAATACAGTCATAAAACTGATAAATGAAATCATGTCAATAATTTCAAAACATGCTATATATATAATTAAACATGGGAATGAAAAACAAAGTTTGATTTCAGAAAAAGTTATGCAGTCTATGGTCGATTCCATACATGCTGATCTTTCATATTCAGATTTTACCAGTCTCTTAAAAAGATTAAAAAGGTATAAGTAACATAACTGTTTCAAAAATAACAAGCTTTGTAATAAAAGAAAATTTTAACCACCATCTTCAGTCATTTTTATCTGGAGATAAAACTCTCCTTTCAGCTGCAGTTGAGCAAACTTATAAACAGAAAGCAATAGATCCTAAACAAAGAGAGTTGTCTTTCATTGTGAACTCAGCTGTCTTTTTAGAGGAAGTAATTTCTGAGATTTTATGTAAACTCCTTTATGCATTCTCACATAATGTCTTGGCTGCTGAAAACCCAGATACGGTAAAAGCCAAAATTACTGGCATTGATACAACATTAGTAAAATCAATTGTTCTGGAGTTCACCACATCAGAGATTTTAGTTGCAGATTACTTTGATGTTGAAATGTGCTTTTCAGAAGGATTTAGAGAAATTATTCAAAAATTGGTCAACCTAATTTATGAAAAAATATTAGGTGAATATAAATCTCTGATTCAAGTACATAGGGCTATACAAAGTGACACTTTGTTTTGGAAGGAAAATATATCATCTGCTGTTGAAACAAATTTATGATTATCAGGTACAGTCATTAGTTTCAGGAGGATTAGTTCCTTCTTCGTTTTCTTCCCCTCAAGCTGATAATACCAGAAATGTACTCAACGTCATCACAAAGGATCACCACACATGCATTACTGGGCTGCCTTGTTTTCTTTTAGAAGATATGATTTACAAGCTTCTAGTGCACATCTTCCCTTCCACTGAAGCTGATAGTGAACCAGAAGAGGAAGAAGTTTCACCAGATTATGAGTTTCAAAACTGACTGATGAAATCATCAAAGAAATTTCTGAACATGAGATCCGTCTTGCCATAGCAGAGGAGAATGCAGAAAGTATGCAGTTAGAAGTGACTGAGAATTTGGTTGACTCTATATGGAATAATTTTTTTAATGTGAATTTCAAGACAAAGTACAGAAAGATGCAGACAAAAAAAGGAGGCTCATTCCTCAGTAAAATAGCTGGCTTTATTATGAAGGAAATCATGGATCATCATCTGCAGCCATTTTTACATGGTAAAGAATCATCTTCCAGGGACCTTGATTGTGACCAGGTCTTTGTACTTTCTAAACCTGGTAAAGAAAAGATGCCACCTTCTCTATATTCAGCTACATTTTTGGAAGATGTAATCGTTGACCTTGCTCACAAATTTTATTCTCTTCCAAGTGTTACTGAAGATTCTAAGAAAAAATAAATGCCAGAACCAGACATTGTGGACTTGGCTATAAAATTTGCAAACTCTCTGATAGAATAATTTAGGAAAAGTGAAATTAAAGTTCTACTGAATGCTGAAGAAGTGTTTTCTTTTCCACCAATTGATAAAGAGACAGTTAATAAGATCTCCAATTTTGTGTATGATCAATTCATAGCAAAGTATGGATCTAATGATGTGCAGAAGAATGATAAAAATAACATTGTTATATAAATTTTTACTGCTTTCGTCCAGAAGGCAATCTCTGCACTCAAGATTCAACCACTTTTTTCAGGAGATGGGTCTTCTACTTTCTTTTCATATCTAAATCCAGATAACATCACCCAGAGGGTTCAATGCCTAACACAGAAAATTTCTACACCAGTAAACAGATGCTTAAAAGGGAACCAACTTGCTTTACCAACACAATCATATAAACATACTTCTCTAAAGTCAGACCAGAAAAATTCACTAAACACACTGGAAATAGAAGTGCATTAAGTAGAATGAAAGGTTTCAAAGGTGAGGAGACATCAATGAAAAAAGACAACATCCAAGATCTGATAGTTACCTCTATAAGTGGAATCATGAAAAATAATGTGGTTAACCTGTTATCAGGGTCAGCTGCAGGTGTGGCAGATAAAAAGGAGAAGGAAAATAAAATGGGAATTTCAATTAAAAAATACAATGAGTGTATCAAAAGTTACTTCAACTACTAGTATGAAAAGTAAAGATACAAAGGACCCAGACTTAAGACTAACACATAAAAATAATGACACTGAGAAGAAAAGAATATCAGCTTCAGAAGAAACAGAAAGACAAGGTAATGAGGCATACACACAATTTTCAGTAGCTACTAGTGAAATAGAATGTGAGAAGGAAATACCTGGAGCAGATTTTGAAACAGACAGTGAAAAGATAAACAGAATAAAAGAAAAATCATTAAAAAAGAAGACAATCCCTTTCATTCATTTATCTTCATTGGCATGTAAAGTGAGAAACACAAAGACCACAAAAGAGAAAATTTTGAAAACAACTACCCCAAAAACAAATGGAATGGAAAGACAAACCTATCTACCTCAAATAGCTGTAAATGAGGAACAATATTCAGATTATGAACATGTTCAAAATGTCATTGAAAATATTTATGATGATGTCTTAGAAATACATCATTCTCAAGGATCACAGATGATTCACATCTCCTAAGTCCCCCAAGTGATAGGTCACTGCAGGTAATTCAGGAGGTTGGCAAGGATACTACTGCACAGTCTGTTTCAACAAAGGATTTATCCCGCTCACTTAAGCAAAACTCTCCCTGCCATAGAGAAAGAGGGAGAGAAAGGGAGAGAAAGAGAAAGTGAAAGTAAAGGAGATTAAAAGTGAACCTACTAAAACAAATAGTCCTCAGTACCAACCAAAACATAAACCTGGAATTTTTCCTGCTAAATTTTTAGAAGATATTATCACTGAAATGATTAACAAATTGATCTTTTCTTCCTCACCAGAAACACAAATGTGTTGAAGATGTCAAAATGTAAGTGATGATGAAAATCAAGCGGAACTGTATGACACAGCTATGAAACTTACTGATTCACTGTTAAAGGAGTTTTCAGATGCTCAAATTAAGGTATTTACAACAGATCAGGAAAACCAGTTTCTTCCACCAGTAGAAAACATGTCATCATCAGTTCCTAAAGTACTTTCCAGGCATAAAGAGTCAACTGCAGAAAAAGCATCATCTAGCATTAAGAAAATTGTGGATAAAATTCCACATATGCATAAAATGACTAAAAAATCCTCTTTAAACAAGATACCTTTCCTAAATAACATACCAACAATCGATAAAACATTGGTCAACAAAGCTGTTTACTCCTCTGTATGCAATATTTTGAAGGAATATACGTCTCAAGACTCCATTTGTAAGACTATAAAGAGTAACGGGGAAAATATAGCAAGACGACTAACTAGTGCAGTGATAAATGAAATTTTTCAACATCAACTTAATTTTATATTTTGTGATGACATTACAGCTTCAGCATGTTTGCCTCTCGAATCTAAGGATGTTGTTAAGAAGATCCCAAAAGTGGTTAAAACAGCCAGCAAAGAATGTCAGACATCGTCACCATATACCATCATGCTGCCTCATGAATTTTTAGAGAATGTAATTTCTGCTCTTTTATCTAAAATTTTCTCAACAGTGTCTAACACCAAAGCAGAAACATCTAAGGGCAAATGGTTCACAGAACTGGATTTCCTTTAGATGAAGTTATTAAGTACAGTTCCAACAGAGATCTTCAAACATGATGATATGATTATACAGTATGTGGACTCTTTACATCCCAAAGATGATTAAATTATTCAATTAGTGGTTCATTCTATTTATAATAATCCTTGTCACAGTATGGGTCGCAAGAGATTATACAAAATTGTGTATCCAGTGGATGCAGAATCCTTTCAGAAACCATAGTTGACTTGGTTCTAACAGAAGTGTCTGGCAATCAGTTGCAGAACTATTTTTCTGGAAAGCTAACTCCACATCACTGTGCAGAAGTTGACAACACTGTTGAAAATATTCTTAAAGATGTTATCCAAACTGCTGATGCTCCTGAGTCTCAACCATCACGTGCTCATATACTGCCTTATGATGTAACAGAAGAAACTGCTGTAAAAATTTTATCGAAGCTTTTATCTATGTTTCCAAAAGTAGATAAGGAAAAAACCAAATCTGGAGAAACTGAAATGCAAAAGATAACCTCAAAAATATTAAATTCAATACAAGAATTTATCTCCAAAAGTAATATTAAACTTGTATCACCAGCCAAGAAACTGCCTACTGTACCTTCAGCTGACAATGAAACTATTGAAAAAATAGTTAACTCTGTTTATACTAGTGTTTTAAAGCACTCTGGCTCACACACCTCTATACTTAAAGATTTAATGGGTAAGAGCAATGCCCTCTCTGATGTAATAGGTTTTTTAATGGTGAAGGAAATTTCTAATTCTGAATTTCAACCTAAATGGAGGAAGAAGTATCAAATTCAGAATTAGTTCTGGAAGCTGTCCAAATTATGGAAAAAGTGGTCAAAACTGTTGATAAGTTTAAGTCCCAGGAAAAGTCTTCATCCAAAAAACATTCTATGTTAGATACTACATCTTTAGAGGAAGCTTTGGCTTTGTTCTTGGTTAAAATTGTAAGATTGCCAAGTGTCTCAAGCAAAGATACAAAAAACTTGTGTCAAAGCCTGAGTTAAATAAAATTGCGTCTCAACTGACAAAATCTGTGGCAGCTGAAATTTCCAAAAATTAATATTAACCTTGTTTCTGCTGATCCTGAAGAACACTTTTTAAATCCATAAAGCATAGAAATGATTTCTTAGGTTATTGATTCTATTTATAGTGATATACTGCAACAATCTGGAACCCATAAAGATCTTTATTATGACATAAAAGGTACAAACAGAGTCTTCCCTAAGAAAGTGGCTAGTTTGATTATTAATGGAGTTTCAAATTTTCCATTAGATACAGTTAGGTTAAAGAATTCAAGGGCTGATTTCTTTGGAGATCTAGACACTAATAGAAATGTTCAAAAGGCACAGAGAATGCTGATAAAATGATCCCTGACTTAGAAAAAGGAGAGTCAGAGTCAGATCAAGATTCAATTGAAGATGAGTTTCCAATTAAAATAGTCTCACATATTAGGAATGAGTGAATCAAAATAGATCCTGACATTATCTCAGAACACTTAGCAGGAATTTCTGTAAAAATTCAACCTCTTGAAAAACTTAAGATGGACTGTTTAAGAAAAACTGGACATAGCATAGAAGAGCTAAGAAGAGCATCAATAAATGGGAGACGTTTCTCTTCATCAGACACATCTAATTTAGGAAAGATAAAGAAAGGAAGACATACTTCATTGAATAAGACAGACTATTGGATGTAAAACCCTTAGAGGTAAGTGCAAATGCAATAACAAAACATTAAAATTAAAATTCAAAAAAACAAGTGAATAGTGAGGCTTAATTGTTCTGTGATTCCCTTCCTCAAACAGGTATATGGAAATGCATTTTTTCTTATTGCCCAGTGCACTCTGAGAATTGGTAACCCTTGTTCATCCATAAAGTCATGGAACTTACTGGGACTTGCCACATCAGCTCTGGCTCTCTCTAAAGGTCTCAGGCTAGTTTTCCTAAGACAGTGAGTTTAAACCGGCTTTTAAAAGAATAAAGAATGGGAACACAGGGACATACACTTAATAGTAAAACCAGGCTGACTAAAATTATGATTTTCATTTGAAAATTCAGAAAAGCAATCTCATATAGTTCCTGTAGATTTTTATTGTGAGTAATCTAACAGTGTCTTAAACGGCCAGTTCATAGAATATCAGGATATATGAACTTTCAAAAATCAGCTAAAATAGTTTTAATTTCTCAAACTTATGGCTCTACACAGTACTTTTTACTTTTAGCAACATTCACCAACAAACAGCCTACAGACTGTTATTATACTTCTTTATTATCTCACTTTAATTAGCCTTCCTCAGTTTTTCTATACTGTCAAGAAGTGCCCAGTTTCTTTCCTCTTCTATCCTTGTTCTAGACCCAGCAGCCCATGTACTGCCATTTTTATGAACCCATTTCCTCTTGCTATAGACCTCTAGCCTTGTAGCTCTATACTTGAGCCCGAGTAAATTAAACTAATTGGGATTTAAAATGCCAAAATGATGCTCTTGTTACAAGAAAACTATGCCACTGAGGGTAAAGGGATTGTCACTAGAGCTGTACTGATCCACTATACCTACGATTTTTAACAAATCCCCTTGTACTGATGGAATTTACTCCTAACAGGATTGAATGTGCTTAGGGATATAATCTATGGCCTGCACAATGACCAAAGTTTTATAGAACCATACTCCCTGGAACATAAACTTGAAGAGAATTTTCTCCAGCACTGTCTTGTTACTCATTGAACTAAATTTTAGGGATTGAAAATATGTTAATAACTGCTTTATGTTTTCATACCCAAAAATGGAGATTATAATGGGCTAAGGCACTAATTGAATCCATTTGCTCTAAATATTTTGTGCCAGGTGACAGTCCTTTCTAGCTCTAAAGTTACGTCTGCCGTATGGGTTCTTACCATTACTTTAGCATATTACTTGGTAGTCTTGATTCATATATAAGTAATCCCTTGGGAATAAAATTTGTGAACTGCAGAATAATATTGCTTAAAATTAGTTTTGAATTATCTGTAGAATTGTCTGTCACAAACATTACTCTTAGTTACCAGGTCTCTTAAGCCATTTATAGACCACAGAAAGCAGGAAAAAAATATTTAAACCAAAACAATTATCCATGTTCTCTTAAGCCAAAGAAAAACCATTCCTAAAAATGAAAAACAAAGAAGCAGACAGAGATAATTCTGTTAAGACATGATTTGTACCCGTCTGGGTACCAGTGCTCTCTTTCTCAAGCATAGGGACAGAGAAGGGACAAAAAGGCATATACATATTAAAAACATATATAAGAACAAATTCCAAAGCCATATGGAATGGTTTTGGATTTTCTGAACTATTAGTTCCCTCTACTAACACAGAAAATCAAAATTTATTGTGTTTTGATATCTTAAGGAGGCTGTTTATATATTTCCCTTTAGGGCACCATTATCTGAAAAACTGGCTTATAGTGTTACAAGAAAATATTAAGGTCTATGTTTATTAACTCAAATCAACTTGGAGGTTCTGTGTCATCAAAAAACTGAAAGTGAGGGAAATGCTATTATTTAATTATAATTGTCTTTGATCTGTCTTTGGACATTGAAAATGGAAAGTGAGATTTCACTAGGGAGGTGAGAAAAAGATTAAGATTTATGTTTTGAAGATTCTTTCAAAAAATATGTCTGAAGGATCAAAGTGGAAGAACAGGGATTTAAGAGCTAAAGACCTTTATAATTTTGGTTATTCATCATTTTTTAAAAGTCAAGATCTCATAATGCCTTTCAATTTTGCTAAAAATGTGTGCATTTATCTATGATTCCCTGTCTATAATTTTAGAAAAATAGATGTCTACTACTATCATATCAAAGTAAGTGAAAAAAAAGTATATTATGATGCAACAAATACAAAGTTCAAACAAATAAAACCTATGTTCCTCTAGTTTTCAGAGTAAGCTAATGGTAGATTAATATTATCTCTGAATATAAAAGAAATGACAGCAACAAGTGTTCTTATATTTTTCATTTGTTTCTTCTTTTAAAAATATTCCTAACATATAAATAAGTGGCACTTGAAGATAATACTACTTAAGTTGAAACTAGAAATTATACTAATAGGTATATTTGAATAGAACCAAAGGAAAAATGACAGAGATATTTGTTTTAGTATTCATAATACTTCAATTACAGGCTGTCAGCAGAAATTCATTTCAGAATATAAGAAAGCCAGATATCACCAAGGTGGAGCGTCTAAAAGATGTTCAGAGCAAAAATGATCCTTTCATTCAGCTAGTAGTTCATGATATTGAGCAAGATTTGGAAAGTAACATAGAAGAGGGATTAATGTCTGATGAAGATGAAGTTATTTTAAGAGAAGCACAAGAAGAATACTTAGAACAATTTGAAGATCACGTGAACGAAGCCACAAAGCCAGCAGAAAGCAAAGTTGTTTCTCCCAAGCCAACGCTAAGCAAAAACAGTCTGAAAAACTTTTCATCACCAAGCAAATGCTGTCAGCCCACATCCAGTGTAAATACTGAAAGTATTGAAACAACCTCAAATCATATACTAGAACATAAGGAGATAAAAGTTAAAAGAGCTGTTACTGAGCTTGACATGGTCATCTGTTCAACAATCATGACTGAAACTGACACTCTTGAGGAGAAAAAGCTACCGTGTAAGGTGAGAAACAGGACTTTAGTGACTAGATATCTATGGAAGGAGTAGAGATCTTCAGAAATTCTATTCAAGAATGTACCTTTTTTAGGCACAAAAGAATACTAAAAAGGTCCAGTCTCCTCCTAAACCTGGTAATATTGATAGTATATGAGAAATTGTTCACAGAAGCCATGAAACTCAACTGAAGGAAAGCAGATAATGGAAAAATATCTAGATTAGTTGGTAGCCCAAAGAGAACAGAAAACAGAAACCATTTAAGGAAAATGCAAGCTAACTATTTCAATCTATTATTTAATAGATTCCAGACCTTTTGTATTTTGGCTGATAACTACCCAATATGAACATTTTGTGTACTGAAGTCTTACACAGCTAGAATGAGAGCAGAAGGTAGGTCAAAATAAAAGGGAATTTTTTTTAATTGCATTGTCTTTGGGTTTGAATCCTGAATTAATAGGTATGTGTCCTTTGGGGAAGTGATGAGACCAACTTTTTTCTTGAAAGTTACTTAGCCAACTTGCCCAAAGTTAACAATTTAATCAAAATATTCTAAGCATCACCCTTACAATAAGCTCATAACTCTATTACCAGCATGGAATACAACTCTTTCCCCAGTACCATACCCCTCATATAATGGTATAGACTTTAGTATTCTTTGGAGTTGGCCCTATCCAAAAAACTGTACAAAAACATGTTTTTGGAAAGTGTATATGATTTAGGATTTCTTGGTGAGACAATTTCATTGATTATCCATTTGACCTGATTCCCAGGTTAACATTAAAACTGAGGTGAACCAGGTAAGAGATGAACTCTGTTCAATTCAGAAGCTTAATAGGTAAATCACTTAAACACATACTTTGTTCAATTTGTTGGGAAGCTACATATGACTTCATGACCAGGTGCAGCCTATAGTTTTCTCAAAGTCAGAAATGGTAGTTTCATAGATAGCTTAAGAAATGTTATAATATTAGCAGAAGTCAAAATGGATGCATGAACAATCCCAGTAGTAGCCTTTTTGGGATTCTAACAGACACTACAATAGAGTTACTATAATAAAAGTAATGAACATGAAATCACACATGACTTCCTGACAAATCAGAGTGTAGATTAAGATGAAAGTAGTATGGAGTTTCTCAAAAAAACAAAAATAGAAATACCACATAACCCAGCAATTCCACTACTGGGTAATCTACCCAAAGAAAACAAAATCATTAATCAAAAAGATATATGCACCCCTGTGTTTACTGCAGGATTATGTACAATGGCCACATATGGAAAGCAACCAAAGTGTCCACCAATAAATGAATGGATGGAGATGTGGTAGATAAAATGGAATATTACTCAGCCATAAAAAAGATTTCTTGCCATTTGTGATAACATGGATGGGCCTAGAGAGTATTACACTAAGTGAAATAAGAGAAAGATGAATATCATATGGTTTCACTTATTTGTGGAATCTAAAAGCAAACATAAATAGACTGAAATACAGAGAACAGACAATTGGTTACCATTCAGGGAGTCATGGGTGAAATAACTTATAGGGGACAAAGAGGCACAAACTTCAAATTACAAAATAATTTAGTCACCAGGATGAAAGTATATAGGGAATGGTGACAAAGGTAATTGAACTTATATAATGGTGAGCATTCAGTAATGTGTATATTGATGAATCAGTAAGTTTTTCATCTGAAACCAATATAATACCATGTATAAACAATATTTCAATAAATATTTTTTCAAAAAAGATTGACCTGACAAGCTACTGAATTGACCAGAGTAATATTTCTGTTCTTTTTCTTTTTGAACTCAGTAAGAGATAATAAAAACTATTTGTAAAGTACAGAAGTGGAAAACTATATTGTCCAAACATTGTGCTAGCTTCATTTTGAAAATCTATACAATACAATCTCTACTATTAGACTATAGATCATATTCACTGAACCATTTCTAAAGAATTATATTAGAAACATTTTAATTTGAATTATAGGATTCATCTATCTTTTAAGTAATCTCTAAAGCTTTGTGTCATTTAATGTGTACATCAGAATGCAAAATATGCCAATAAGGTTAGAAAGTATATATCAAACTCTATTGCATGTAATATTTGGTTTTCACCTTTCCAGAAAGAAGAAAGGAATCTTAATACTGAACCAACACATTACTTCATACACAGAATTATGAGTTCATCTTCATACAACCAAGAATATTTGATTTCATATGCTGGTATGTGAAATTAAAGGAATATACATATAGAAATCTGAGATGAAAGTAATGCTTATGGGAAGAATATGGTCCTCAGTAAATCTATGGGCAACTCTTCAGCCCTAGAACTTCCCTCAACTCCTTATTATTCTTCCTTCCCTTAGCTCCCCACTGTGGACACTTCTTAAAGTGTCCCTTTTCAACATGATGGCCCATTTCTAGTTCCCTGGTCTCTACATCCTTTCTAGAATTACAGGGGCTTGGATCAAGAATTTGCTAGTGTTTTCTTTTTGTTTTAACCTGGGATATAGATACTGGGTCACAACAGTAACTGCACTATGAACCAAAGGTTCCTACTCAACTCTCTTAAGTAGCTAAATGTTCCAGTGTTAAGAATAATCCAAAGAAGAGAAGGAGCAGTGTAAGTTTAAGCATTCAGAGACAAATTCTAGAAAGCAATGGAGTTTGATGTGAGCCTGTAAGGGTGGACAGTATTCACATGAAGAGAAGACTAAGTTTAGATGACTGTAGGTGAAAAATCTGGACTGTGTGGCAATTATAGAAGACAGAAAGAACAGAGTACATTGTAGACTTAAAAATTAATTAAAAACTATACCTAAATTGTTAAAACTTGTTAAAACTTTTCCTAACCTTGTAAGAATATACATAATCTGGAAGAGGTACCATTTTCTATTGTGAGAGAAGCAATAGGTATAGAAAAAGAATCTACCTGGTACTTTTTTTTTCCCCCACACAGTGTGATAGATTGTTTCGTTTTCACACACTATTTTGGGAATCTACTCCTGCCTCATCATTGCCTCTTTTCTTGCATAATGGTCTTAACATACATAATTAGTAATGCAGGCATCTCACTATTATTTATATCAATGATGAAGGCAGAGGGCATAGGAAAGACCAAAAGTCAATTTACAGCAAGATGGCATATGAGCAAACTGTGGTCCCTTGTTCCTCAGAGAAACAAAAAATAAACTACCAACTGGTAAAACAACTTTATAGAAGCTCTGGAAATCAACTATCTTAAGTAACCAAGTGAATACCCAACCAGGGAAAAAACACATTCAAAATGGTAGGAAATTCCACAGATTTTTACTTGCCCTTACCCAAGCTCCTCTGCAAGATGACATGCCATAGTTGGGAAGAAATGACCCAATTCTCAGTTCTCTTCCTGGAATGGAAAGAAAAGATTGGAACTTGTTTGCAATGGACTGACCTATCTGTAAGCTCCAATTCACCGGAATAGGATCATAGACCAGGAACCATGGCATAGTTTGATTCTAAGCCTAGAAACCATAGAAGGCAGTTTATGCGTGCCACAGTGCACAAAAATCATGAGAACTACAGACGCACAAACACCTGAGACAAGAGATTACAGGAAAAGTAATACAATAGAACATCTAAGGCACTGAGAAGAGCATGACGAGACTCTTAGGAAATAAAATACCTAAAAGCAGATCAATAAAACTGAAGAAGGAAAAAAAAACAGCACATACATAGGCCCAAAAGGATGTATGCCCAGGAAAGACCTAAGACTTAAGGTTATACCTGAAGCTGTTCCTAAGGCTCAGAGTCATGCTGATTAGTGAAGGGCTTCCTCATCAACCTCCAAAAACTAGGAAAATTACCTGTTTCTTCAAATGCTGAAATTTCAACAGAAGATCACCATACAAACAAAGAAACATGGAAATAGGGCTCATTTAGAGAAACCAAGTGAATCTCCCGAAAATGTCCATGAAGAGGTATAGCAATTAGATATACAAGACAAAGACTATCCAAAAAACAAGAAATAACAAGTGTTGGCAAGGATGTGGAGAAATGGGAACCCTCCTACACTGTTGGTGGGAATGTCAGTTGGTGCAGCCACTGTGGAGAGCAGTATGGAGGTTCCTCAAAAAACTAAAAACAAATACCATACATCCCAGAATTCCCACTTCTAGGAATTTACCCAAGGAAAACAAAACCCCTGATTCTAAAAGTTGTATGCTCCCTTATGTTTATTGCTGCATTACTTACAATAGCCAAGGTATGGAAGCCACTAAAGTGTCCTTCAATAGATGAATGCATAATGATGTGGTACATATGCAAGATGGAATATTATACAGCCTCAAAAAAGAAAAATTATGCCATTTGTGACAAAATGGATGGATGTAGAAAGTATTATGCTAAGTGAAATAGGCCAAGCAAAGACAAATACATGATTTCACATACTGTGGAATCTAAAAACAAAACAAAAGGTACAAAATAGAAGTAGACTCATAGACAACTGAGAAGTGACTGGTGGTTACCATACGGGAAGGGTTGGGATGGTTGGGTGAGGAAGGTAAGGGGTATAAAGGGGCACAATAATTTTCAATCATAATATAAGTTGATGATAGGGATTGTAGTATACAGCATGGAGAATATAGCCAATGATTCTGTAACATCTTATGCTGACACATAGGAACTGCACTAGCTGGGATGAGGATTTAATAATATGGGAAACTGTTGTACCACTGTGTTGTATACTTGAAACCAGCATAAGATTGTATATCAACTATAATTCAATTAAAAAAGATAAACATTTTGCACATTAATAATACTATAAATCTTGCTATATTGGATTGCAAATAATTCCAACTGAATAAAATTGCTTGACACAGGATTTGCTTATTCTATGCAATTTAAAAAATCAATGTAAGCATTATGGGAGTTCCAAAAGAGAAAGGGCATGGAGATTATTTGAGACTAAATAATGTCTAAAACTTTCCTAAAACTGAAGAAAGGCATGAATATACAAAAAACCTCTGAACTCCAATCAGCCAAACACACAGGGACCATACTGAGACATGATCAAACTCTCAAAAGCCAAAGACACAAGGAGAATCTTGAAAGCAGAAAGAGAGAAAAGACACATCTCATACAAGAGATCTCCATAAAACCATTAGTGAAATTTTCAGAAGAAACTTTCCAGGCTGGAAGGCAGTATATGATATGTTTAAAGGACTGAAAGAATGTAAACTGTCAAGTGAGAACTGAGAACTTAATAACCAGCAAAAATACCCTTCATAGGTGAGAGATATGGCCTACAAGAAATGCTAAAAGAAGTCCTTCAAATTGAAACTAAAGGATGCTAAAGAGTAACTCGAGGCCATATGAAAATATAAAGTTCTCTAGTAATGGTAAACACACAAACATAAAAAAACAGTATTATTATAATTTTAGTTCATACTTACACTTTCTGTTTTCTATAGTACCTAAAAGACAAGATGCATCAAAATATTTATAAATCTATGCTCATTGGTACAGAATAGTTAAAAACATAATTTGGGACATGAATAACATAGATGGGATGGGGCTGATCTATAAAGGAATAGAGTTTTTGCAATTGATGTTAAGTTGGTATCAATTTAAGATGATCATTGTAACTGTAGGATGTTATGTCTAATCCCTGTGGTAACAACAAAGAAAAAAACCTATAAAAAATACATAGAAGCAAATGAAAAGGAAATCAAAATGTGTCTCTACAAAACCTCAGCTAACACAAAGGAAGGCAGTGGTGGAGGAAATAAGGGATAAAAAGGCTATAAGACATGCAGAAAACAAAATGGTAAAAATGCTTCCCTGGTAGTAATTACTTTAAGTGTAAATGGTATGTACACTGCAACTAAAAGACAGATTGATAGAATGGATTTAAAAACATGATCCAAAATATACAGTCCTCACCTAACAATGGTTCAAGTTAAGATATTTTTACTTTACAGTGGTGCAAAGGTGATACACATTCTTAGAAACCAAACATCAAATTTTGAATTTTAAACTTTTCCTAGGCTACCAATACATGATACAATACTCTTGTGATGCTGGGCAGCAGCTGTGAGCTGCAGGTCCCAGACAGCCATGCTGTCACAAGAATAAACAACTGAGACATTTACAACTGATACATTTACAACTATTATATACCCATACAACCATTCTGTTTTTCACTTTAGAACAGTATTCAATAAATAACATGATATAGCCAACACTTTATAATAAGAGTTTCTGTGTTAGATGACTTTACCCAACTGTAGGATAATGTAATTGTTCTGAGTGTGTTTACAGTAGGCTAGGCTAAGCTCTGAGGTTTGGTAGGTTGGGTGTATTAAGTGCGTTTTTCCCTTACTACATATGGACTATAAAAATTCACTTTAGATATAAGGACACAAAGGTTTAAAGTGGAAAGATGGGAAAATATATCCCATGCAAACAGAAACAGAAAGAGAACAAGGATAGCTCTATCAATATCAAACACAATAGACTAAGTGAAAAACTGTTAGAAGAGAGAACAATTATATAATGTTTACAAAATGAATAAAGAGTTAATTCACCAAGAAGATATAACAATTATAAACACATATGCAACAAACACAAGACCTCCAAACATATGAAGCAGACATTGACAAAACTGAAGAGAGAAATAAACAGCTCTATAATAATTTAGGTGATTTTAATAGACTACTTCCCATAGTAGATAGAACAACCAAATAGAACATTTGGAAGACTTAAATAACACTATAGACCAATCAGACTGAATGGGCATGTACAGAACACTCCACCCAGCAAGAGTAGGATACACATTTTTCTCAAGTATATGTTATATCCTCCAGTATAAACCTTGTATATATAGATCACAAAGCAAATCTTAATATATTTTATAAGGCTGAAATCATTAAAAGTACCTTTTCCAATTACAATGAAATTAGAATTCAGTAGCAGAAGAAAGAGTAGAAAATTCACAAATATGTGGAAACTATCACATTTTCAAATCGTCAATGCATCAAAGAAGAAATCATAAGGGAAATTACAAAATATTGGAGACAATAAAAAATGAAAACAATATACTGAAACTTCTGGGATGCAGCAAAAGTAGTGTTAAGGTGGAAATTTATAAGTATAAATTCTTCATTAAAATTTTATAGCAATAACCTAACTTTATACCTTAAGTAGAAAAATAAAAGTTAAAGTAAGATAGCAAAAGAAAGGAAATAATAGATTAGAGCATAAATAAACAAAGTAAAAAATAGAAAAATTACAGAGAAAATCAGTGAAAACAAGACCTAGATCTTCAAAAAGATCAACAAAATTGACAAACTTTTAGATTGCTTAAGGAAAAAGGAGGAAAGACTCAAGTAAAATCATATAGGAAAGAACATTACAACTGATTTTGCAGAAATGAAAAGGATTATAAGAGTACTATGAACTGTATGTCAACAAATTGGATAACACAGATGCAATGGATAAATTCCTACAACACATGACCTATGAAGACTGAAACATGAAGGAATAGAAAATCTGAACAGATCTATAACTAGTAAGGAGACTGAATCAATAATCAAAAATCTAACCAGAGGAAATCTCAGGACCAGATGCGTTCACTGGTGAATTCTTGCAATCATTTAAAGAATTAACATCAATCCTCTTCAAACTCTTCTAAAAAACTGAAGAGGAGGGATTATCTCCAAACTCATGAGGCCAGCATTACTTGATACCAGAGTTAGACAAGAACTCTACAAGAAAACTACAGACTAATTTTATCCTTATGATTACTGCTGCAAAAATCTTCAACATAATACTAGCAAACAATTCAACATCACCTGAAAAGGATTATACACTGTGACTAAGTGGGATTTATCCTATGAATACAAGGCAAGTTCATCATATGAAAACCAGGTAATGTAATACAACACATTAGCAGGATGAAGGAAAACAAACACACATTCTCATCTAAACTGATGCAGAAAAACCGTGACAAAATTCAACACCTTTTCATGATAACACCACACAAATGAGGAACAGAAGGAAATGATCTCAAAATAATAAAATCCATATATGGAAAACCTATAATTAACATCATACTCAGGGTGGAAGCCTGACAGATTTTCCTCTCTAATAAGGAATAAGACAAGATTGCTCATTCTCACCACTTCTGTTCAACACAACACCAGAAATCCTAGCCACAGCTAGTCAAGAAATAAAAGGCATCTAAGTTGGCAGAGAAGAAGTAAAATGATCTATGTTCACAGATGACATTATCTGGTTTGTAGAAAACTAAACATTCCATAAAAAAAAGGAACAAAACTTAGAACTAATAAATGAATTAATCAAAGTTTCTCAATACAAAAATCAACATAGAAAAATCAGTTGCATTTCTAAACACTAACAATGAACAACCCAAAAAGAAATTTAAGAAAAAACATTATTTTTATTAATATCAAGTGGAATAAAATACTTTGGGACAAAGTTAACCAGAATACAAAAGACTTGTACACTGAAAACTACAAAACATTACTGAAGGAAATTAAAGGAGACAAATAAATGGAAAGGCATCTCATGTAAACGGGTTGGAAGATTTAATATTAAGATGTCAATATTACCCAAAGTATTCTATAGCTTAAATGCAATCCTTCTAAAAATGCTAATGACATTTTTTGCAGTAATAGAAATAAATTACTCAAAAATGTATATAGTATCTCAAAGGACTCCTAATAGCCAAAACAATATTTAAAAGGAAGAACAAAATTGGACTTTCTGATTTCAAAACTTAGAAAACAGTGTGGTACTGACATAAAGACAGAAATGTAGACCAATGGAATAGAATAAAAAGCCCAGAAACAAACACTTAATATATAGTTGAGTGATTTTTGATAAGTGTGCCAAGACCATTTAATGGGGAAAGTACAGTTTTTTCAACAAATAGTTTTGGGAAAACCAGATAACCACACGCAAAACCATGTAGACCCTTAACTTACACCATATAAAAATTAACCCAAAATGGATCAAAGACCTGAATAAAACTATAGGACTCTTATAAGAAAACAAGGGGGACAAAACCTCATGAAATTGGATATGGCAATAATTTCTTGGATATAACAAGCAACAAGAAAAATTAGATTAAGTTGAACTCTATCAAAATTAAAATCTTGTGCTTCAAAGAATAGAGTGAAAAGTCAGCCCATAGAATGGGATAAAATAATTGCAAACTATGTATCTGATAAGGGATTACTATTTAGAATACATTATAAAAAAACTCCTATGAACAACAACAAAAAATCTGATTTAAAAAATGGGCAAATGACTTGAATAGATATTTCTCCAGAGAAGATATACAAATGGGCAGTATGCACATCACTAGTAAGTGTAAATCAAAACCACAATGAGATGGTACTTCACACCCATTAGAATAGTTGTCATCAAAAAAAACAGAAAATAACAAATGTTGGCAAGAAGGTGGAAGAAATTGGAACCCCTATACATTCCTCTCAGGAATTTTAAATGGTACACTACGGGAAGTAGTATGACAGCTTCTCAAAAATGTAGTAAACATATGACACAGCAATTCTACCTCTGGGTATACACCCAAAAGAAAACAAGGACTCAAATGTTTGTGTGCTCATGTTCACATCACCATTCACAGTAGCCAAATTGTGAAAGCAATTTATAGAGCCCATGGACAGATAAATGGAAAAACAAAATGTGTTATGTACATATATTCAATAGAATACTATTCAGCCATATTATTCTGTCAAATGCTACAACATATACAGACATTATCCTAAATGAAATGTCAGTCACAAAAGAACAAATATGATTCCATTTATATGAGATACCCAGAGTAGTCAAATCATAGACATAGTATGTAGAATAGTGGGTCTAGGGATGGAGACAGAGGGTGTTAATGAGTACAAAGGTTCAGTTGGGGTATATGAAAAGTTCTAGAGATGGATTGTGGAGATGGTTGCATAACAATGCAGGTGTAGTCAAGCACAAAACTGTACACTTAAACATGGTAAAGATGGTAAATTTTATGTTATGTATATTAAGTTTTTAAAGTGGGAAAAAAAGTCAACTTAGAAATCATTTTCATTTGATTTGGAAAGTCAGTGATATAAGTGACATACTATTCCAGGTTTTCTTACATATGAAGAATGACTGACAGATCGTTATTTAGCTATAATTTCTTCATTCATTAAATACATAAAAAATGAAATGTTCTTTTTCTTTTGTTTTAGTGAATTTGAAGATTGTACCCCAGATACAAGTGCTAAAATTTGAAGGTGAAAGTCTTCTCTTAATTTAAATTAGGAAGTATTGAATTGGAGACCTTGTTTAGTGCTTTGATTGTTATCAAACCTAAAGTTGATACTGGTTTGTTTGTTTTCTTCCTGTGAGCTTATCTACTTTTTGAAAATGATCCAGTACTATATCACTCAGGTGTTAAAATGAACTAACTAGTTTGTTTTACCTGAATTGCTACTAAGATTTTATTAATGATTTTAGTCAAGAATATGATGTGATATTATGAAGTTACACTTGCAGTACTCCTGTGATAAATATCCATAAAATAATGGTGTATCATGAAAGTTTCTGTCGGAGCCAAGAATTCATGATTTCTTTTTGAGAATGTCTTTCCTTTGTGGTTAGCCCGACCAACATGCATTTTTTAAAAAGGCTTTTTTAGAGCTAAATTTATTTGCTCACATTAAAATCCAGCTAATATGGACCTAACTTTCCTTTCTTAATCTCTATTAGTACTGTATCTTTAGAAAATTTGTAAGGACTTTTTCATTCTCTATTTGTTGGAGGCTCAGAGCATTAGTGTGTTTCTCACAATGATAGCATGTACAAGAGGCAGGCTGTCATGTGTATTGTATAGTGACCTTGAAACTCACACCAAGCTTCACCCTGGCTATTTCAGACATACAACCCACTCAAGGGGTTGCTGGAGAAACATTCTCTCAACTTGGAACTGAAAATCATTTTCAGTAAGATGATTTTTGGAATAGCGGCAAGTATGCCAGAATTCTATGAACATAGCATAACCAAAAGGTGTCACAACCATCACTGATATAATACCTGCACTTATGGAATCATAGGCTAGTAGAGTCAGACAGAAACCACTTAGATACAAACCCACTCATTTCTTCTATGAGGAAACTCGAGCTCAGCACAAGGAATTGACTTGTCCAAGGTTACACTGAGTAAGACACAGAGCCCAGCCTGGATCCCATCTCCTGAAGTGTTTTGTTCTTCCAACTTTGTTGCAGTGATTATGCTTAATTCTTATATCCTTCAGTAATATTACAGCTTTCCAATTCAATCATTTATTCATTCATTCAAAGATTTACTAGGTACGTCTTGTGTTCTAGGATCCCATGTACGCAGAAGACTAAGAAAGTCCTTGGTCTTATATAACTTACCTTGGGGCAGGGCATCAAACGGTGGGGACATAAACAGGATTATCACAGATATTGATGAGTACTTCCCATCTCATCTGGGACAAAAGCCAAAGAAAGTTCAATGGCTTGCAAAACCCTACATCATCTAGACATCACCCCAACCCCCTAACACCTCTCTAACCTCCTCTGTTCCTCTCTTTGGCTCACTCTGCTCCAGTCTCACTGACCTCCTTGCTACTCCTTAAACATTCCTGGCATTCAGGGCCTTTGTTCCTGCTGATCTTCGTGTAGCATCCATCTCCCTATATCTGCATTGCTCATTCCTCACCTTCAGATCTTTGCTCAAAAGTCACCTTCTCAATGAGGTCTTCTTTGACCACACTCTTGAAACTCATTTGGAGCCTCATTCTCACTATGGCAGTACCTATTCCACGTCTTTGTTATTTTTCTCTCTGGCACTTTGGCACAATTCCTATTTGACAGACTATTAATTGTTTTCACTATCTCCCTCTAGAATATAAGCTTCATGAAGATCACAACTGTATTCCCAAGAGCCTAACACAGGCATGTAGTGGGAGGAGGCACTTATAGGAGGAACTGTGGGAGTAACTAGTGGGTGGGGCAGTGGGTATAGGGCACAGAATTATGTTTTGGTTATGTTGAAATGGAGGTACCCATTAGATATTCAAATTGAGGTGTCACACAATGGGATATTTCAGTCTGGAGTTCAATAGATAGGTTAGGACTGGACATAAACAGTCTCAGTTTCACATAGAATATGCAATAAAATCTCAAATAACATAAGTCTGAATATCTGAGATCATCAACTACTGGGAATTTTTCTGTGACTCTTCATCAAAACAAATTCCTAGTATATCCTAGAAAGTTGATGGCTACATAGCCTAGAAACTTAACAAATGATGCTTGAAATGGTAGAGTTTGTAGTGAACCAGATGTCCTTATTCAGTCATTTAAAAGCAAAAGGCAGTTCAATTATGTGAAATACGGAGTCAGACACTTTAGAAAGATTATCAACTAATAATGAAATTTTACCAATTTTCTCAAATAAGTCAAATAATTAGTCCATCTCATATTTGAGTTAGCTGAGGTTTTACTACTACTTTTTATTTTTTAAATAAGAACCTACTTTGACCCAAAGGACAATTCAAAGAGTGACCACTTGCATTGGCTCCTGATGACTGCATGTCTGCAAAATGTGTAGTTTTTACATATATCTCATTTATCCTCTTATGAGGCAGGGAGTGTCATTTACATTCTACATATGAGGAAACAGAGAAATTAGATTCAATTCGACAACATTCACACAGCTCTAAGCAGTAAAGCTGAGACTCAAACTCAGGTTTTCTGACTCCTTATCAGGTTAGCTGCCTCCCTAGCTCTGGGTCTTTGTGAAACTTCTCTCAGTCTCATTGTGGTAGATACTTAATTTCCTTGGGCTGAATTTCTTTTACTGGCATACTGACATCCCCTGGGACTTGGGCAACTTTTAGCAACTCCTCAAGATTTCTTCTTAGTATTGCCTCAAAATTCTCCCCATTCTCACCCAAAGTATTTCCTAAGACTAGCATTTTCCTCTTGTTCCACTTATGTGTTTTTAATAAGCTATGTAGACTCCGAGAATTAGAACTAGAAAGGCCCTTTGGAATCATCAACAGAATAATCCCTTATCCCTTGATTTATGTGTAAACAAACAGGCCCATAGAGATTGAGGAGATGTGCACAGATGTGTACCTACAAAATTAGAGAGTCTGCCTCTCCTACTAAGCACACTTCATTTTCATAATTCCTAAGTGAAGGGCTAAGACAAGCCCCAGAATTCCAGGGATCTCATCTATTTCTGTTTTGTACAGCTTATGTATACACTAAAAAACTTTTCTATCTGCCTAAATTCTATGACTTTTTGGTGAAAAATAAAGCCAGGTTTGTATTAACACGACTCATGCTTCAGAAATAATACTATTTTTCTTTTTTTCTCCCAACCCACCCCACCCCAGAAAGTTCTCAGGAACAAAAGCCAGAGAATTCAAACACTGTTGAGGTAAATATTTCTCAATAGCCTTTCATTGGTATACATGGGGCCCAACTGAATATAACCCAGTTTCAAGGTCAAATCAGAGACAGGATGGTGCAATTTGAGGGCATCAGGACATAGAATTCCACCTCACAGTTTCTTCCTACTCAGAGATCTCTCCCCATCACTGAGATCTGCCCATGGTACCCAAGAAATCTCGAAATCAAAATCCTCACCTTAGCATTATCACTCCTTGCACAGAAAAAGCCATTCTTCCTCCCTAGCACCTAAACACAGTTCCATTCCCAAACTTTATTACTGAAGTCTCTAGAGGAGAACCTAGAGACAAGTGAGTCATTGGGCCCTGCGTAGGGCAGGTGGACCCAAGTGAAGGACTTGGTGGAGGCAGGAGGGAAACAGAAGCTTCAAAACTGGAAGAGAGTGGTTTCCAGGGAACGAGTGCCAATTCCATCCATTTATCTGTATTTTCCTAAGAACTGGCTTTTTAAAGGAAGCTTTATAAAAGGCCCAGCTATTCTTCAGTGTAAACTGGAGATTTCCTCTTCCCTAATCCTTTTCAGAAGGTTTCCAATGAGGGCTGAAGTTGTAGATCCTGTTCTGTTTTTTCAGCACTTTGTTTCTTGGCACAGAATTCTAACCACAGAACCAAAGGGGACTGAGAGTCAGAGATACTGAAAGAAGTCACAGAGAAGAGATCCCCGACATATCTGTTGGTGAAGTCTTTCCTGAGCTGTGCACCCATGGAATCGACCTGAAGTTACATGGACAAAAGGCTTTGAGAACTTGAACTGTAGTCTTAATAGTGGTGCACACCCACGGGTACTATAAAAATACTGCCAAGGCCTTGGAAACTAAATTTACATTAGAACCACAGCCATAGAAGGCAGGGTAGGATGTGTGGTCTGAACCTAAGTTGGTGAATTACCTACTTAAGTAAATGAGAACCACAAAAGATCACCCTCTCGAGGGGATTTTAGTAATTCTTAGAATTTCATGAATTTTTTAAATGCTCAGGATATAATCCAGATAAAATCCAAAGCAATATAAAAAGACCTCAGATTCTGTTTATGACTTTTAAGGGAAAGGGTAAAAGATGCCAACATCAACATAGCCAAGATTTTGAAATTTTCAGACAAAAACATAGAGCAATTATTATAACAATGTTCCATGAAGTAATGCACATACTCTTGAATTTCATGGAAAAAATAGATATTCTCAGCAGAACTTAAGTATGTTTACTCATCTCAGACACAAGGTATCATTTGTTCCCTGCTTTTGGATTAAGTATGCTCATGAGAGTAGTGTGGGCATTTTTTTTAATATATCACTATCTGCCTAACCCTCAGCTATTTCAGTTTAGTTGGTGGTATGGGACTCAGGGATCCACTTTTTTTTTTTTTAATTTTGCACAGATGGCTCTATTGTGCAGCCAGTAATGACAGTCAGTGCTTTAGATCACCTCTGCTCCATTTTATTCCTCAGGTATCTTGTTGGAAATATCTTAATACATAAGCTGCCTCAAATCCTCTTGGAGGAACTATGGTAGAATTTTTATAGTATCTGGTGGTTTTTACAAAATCTATACACATCTTATATACTACATGTATTTAATACCTTCCTTCTGTGATTTTTCACTTCTTTTAATTGCTAGCATTATAGAATATCTACAATGAAGCCCAGCTACCCAGACTATTATATGCCTTTCTGGGAAAATCTCTGCTTCATCATTCAAAGAGGTGACAAAGGCCTACAGAGTAAAGGCAGCATCTGAGCCATATTCCCTGCCCTACCAGGTCCACACAGCCACTTTCTTGCTCCAGACCCCCAAATGGCTAAGACTTCCATAAAAGGAAATTAGAGTTATGTCGTGAATATCCCTTTCCTTCTCTCTTTATCATTATCTCTATTATCAGGAAAGAATTTATAATTTATTACTTATTTCATTTCAGCCAAAGGAGGGAGGGGAGAACATTGATCATCATTTAATGTTAGCCAAAATCCATATCTATGAAAAGGGTCCATCCTGGGCATCATGACTGGACAATACTAAGAACCTAAGTCTCAGAATAATTCTTTGAGGCTGCAGGGCACAGATTTTATGTACACTACAACAGTGGTTGTAGTACATCTGTTGAGGATTTCCAGGTATCTCTAGTATGTGGTGTCCAACAAAAGATTAAGTTAGTGCTTTATTTGTCTTGGCAGTTTATCACCATCTTTGAAGGGAAGAATATGCTTGACAGTGTGGATTACTCTGAAGAAGTCATTTCAGGTACAAAATATACTATTCTTTTAACATTCCTCCTGGAAAAAGTGGATCCCCCTTGCAGTATTGACATCTATTATCAATATGAGACTGAAGTACTATTATTCTTACTATTCATATATATATTATGGAGTTCTCTTTAACCTCAAGCCAAAGCAGTAATAGATAACGGAACTAAGATTCATTAAGTACCAGCTATCTGCATTTTATAAAGAGGAAAGTCGGAGTCACTGAAGAGTGAAGAGAGAGACCATGTCACTAACAGTTGCCCCACAGCTAATCAGCTGCAGAGCCAGTATTCAAAAACAGATCTGCCTGACCTCAAAGTCAAAGTTTATTCAACATGCCCATAGCTCGCATATGTAAATGCTCACAGGAGATAAGCAGGTAACATAAACAAGAGCAACAGGTGGAATGGGAGTCTGTGGCCTCCTGGAGATGGGTGTCCCATCTAAAGGAGGTAACAGCTACCTGGGTTCATTCAATCACTGGCCTGCTGGGTTTGGAAAGTCTTCCAATTCGAGCCTTAGCATCTTTCAAAAGAAGTTGGGGGTGATAGTTTAATGTGAAAATTCCTGGTTTTTACATTTTATGAAATCATTCAAAGCTTTTGTGAAATGCTTTAAGGACCAAACAAAACTTCTCCATATATCCTATACCATACTACTCTCCCTGTGTATCTCGTAAGACCCTAATTTACAAATAAGAAAATGGAAGTAAAACCTGCCTGAGGTTAACACAGTCAACAAAGAGAACTAACTTTCAGGACTCAAAAACAGCTCTCATGACTTTGATCCTACATTCTTTCTTCCATCGATATTATGGTTCCAGATAGTTGCCATTGCATCCCAGAATAAGGTTCACATTGGGTTATGACCAAAAATAGCCTATAGTTTTGCTCTGAAAATAACTACTAGCTGATAAATAAAAGGGTTCATTATTTTCTGTGGGGTTGAATTTCATGTATCCTATTAGAGCCTAGGATACACCAGCCACCCAACAGTCTTGAATAAGATGAAGGAATCTAATAATGAATGCAGATTTGGGGCCATTGTCAGTGTGCTTCCAGGACCTGCCTTGCATTAGAACCACCCAAGGAACATTTTAACAATGCAGATTCCTGGGCCCTTACCAGACTGGCTAAGTTAGCATCTCCAAGTAATGGTACCCAGGAATCTGCATTTTAAACCACCAAGTTTCAAGAACAGAAACTCTTTTTACCTCTTCAATGAGAATTTCAGAAGTCTTACAACATTGCCTAAATCATGTTAGTAAAATTTTTATCTTGTTAGTAAAATTTATCTTTTATCAGAATGTACATCTCTCTTTCATCCATTTTTTTTTTACTTCATTTTGGTTTTTTCCCTTTTAATTCTTAGGTCATTTAAAAAATAATAGCACAGTAAAAAAAATACTTTGTTTATGGTTTAAATTTACTTTTAGCTATCTTAGCTTTAATCATAGAAAATTGTCTTGCTAAACACAGATATCTAGGTAATTGCAAGAAGTATAGTCATGAACTTTGGCATGTTCTGGACTCAAAATATGGGCCTTACTGTTGTGTGTTTCCCTGTCCTGTCCTATCCTATCATAAAGTTGAAAAGTAAATAAATGCTTACTTTTTATATGTAAAATTTTCATTTTGTTTAAATTAAAATATGATATTCTCTATGAGTCCATATTCTGAATAGGTAGTGCAGAAAAGTGAATCCAAATAGAAAGTTATTATCAATACAGTGTTATCTCACATGACAAAAAAGTCACTTGAAGTTAGTCAACTAAACACCCAAAGTGGGTGAGAAATTATAGCAGTTTTAATGCACTTCTAATTTCACTTGAGTACTTAGAAATAGACACCTTCACTGTATATCATTGAAAAGTTACTTTCCCATGTGAGTTTAGCTCATCACAGTGTTTCAGAGAGTTTTCCATTAGAAAAAGGCATCCTTTGCATACCTGACTAGAGAAGCATCAGAATTCAGTAGAGATAATGACACCATGAAAATCAGAAAGTTAGACTCTATCCCCAATCTGGCCACTTTCTACTCGTGTGACCTTAAGCAAAATATTTGATCTCACCAAGATTCAGTGTCCAAAATGAAGATACCATTCTTCTTGTTTACTTCACAGGAGTGTTGGAAGGATCAAAAGAATCTATGTGAATGTTTTTAAATCCTGTAAATTATTTTATAAATGTGCATTTCTGAATTTTTAATCATCAATGCTGTAGTATGTATGACTGCCTCAATTAAAATGTCTAATAAATATCTGTATTACTTTTTTTGCTTTGTCCGCAAATTCCCAAGTCCAATACTTCCAAACGAGGATCTAAAATGCTAGCAAAGGTGTCTTCAGCTCCGTCAACAAAAGTGTTTCTTCGAACTAACACCAGTATTTCCAAATCTTCCAACACCTCAGCAGGATGAGCACTGAAGCTCTGTGCCTGATATAACTATGCTTATTTCCCTTAGAAAATAAAATGTTTTGTAAAGCATAACATAATGCCCTATGATTCTTGTAATACTGAGCAAAAAATTAAGAGCCAAAGAAAGTATGATAAAGACCTAGTAAGAGATGGGTTAATAAACATTTCTGATAAACATATTGGTATAAGAAAATGCCAACTTCTAATATGACCTATGTGCCATGAGAAAAAGAGACAAAAGTGTACCTAGTAAACCAGTCAGTCCTCAGTACCCACCGCAAAATGAACATGAATTTTCCTGCTAAATTGTTGATGGATATTTTCACCAAATAGTTAGCAAGTTAAGATGAAACTCAAGCTGAACTTTATGGCACTATTACATCGATTGGTTCACTAGTACAAGTATATTCCGATAGTCAGACTAAAGTGTTTATGCCAGATATAAGAAATCAGGTTTTCCCACCTGCAGAGGCTTGGCAGGAAGAGAATACCAACTAGATATAAGTGATTACTGTGGATAAAATACTATATATGCATAAAATGAGACCTGTAATTAAAAAAAAAACTCTTTACAGACAAGTGACTTTTTGTGGGTAAAATGTCATCAGTAAAAAATTGTTGATTGTTGGTAGCAAAGTTATTAAATCCTTTATATAAATAATTTTACATGAACATAAAGACTGTTTGTAAGAACATGAGTAATTAGGAAAATTTAATAAGATGGATAGCTAGTACAGTTTTAGAAGAAATTTTCAAATCAGTTCATTGCTAGTTTGTGATATGGATCCAACTGCTGCATGGCTGTCACTGGAATCTAAGGATCGTGTTTAAAAGGTTCAAAAGGTGCACCAAACAGAGAAGAATGTTAATCACCATCACTAGCTATCCTAATGCTGACTCATGAGGAAAAAATGTAATTATATAGAATTTTTACATTCTAATAATTTATTTAATTAGTAATTTAGTCCAAGTATAACAATATCTAATAAATGATCTGATCTCAAAGATCACATAAAATCATGAAACCTTTAGATACAGACCTTTTCAAAAATGACAGTTAATAAGAAATGACTGGCACTCCAGTTTAAACCTGTTTTCAGAAGAATTCTACCAGTGTTCATAGACTGTGGTGTCAAAAGTATTTTTACAGACGCCGTACAAATCAATGATGTTCCCCAGCCCTAGACACCACATACTTTTAAACTGCTTTTTAATGTAACAGAAGATTTTACTGAAAATTCTTTTCACGAAGCTTTTATTCATGTTTTAAAAAATTGATAAGCAAATCGCTAGTGGCTGAAATTCACTCTGGTTTTAAGGAACTCTGGTTCACATACTTCTATAAAGATTTAGTACCGTAGAATAATGTATTCTGATATTATTTTTCATGGTAAAGGAGATTTCCAATTTTCTCCAACTCTAGTAGAAGAAGAAGCATCAAGTTCAGAATTACTTCTTGAAGCTGTTAAAATTATGGAAAAAGAAAAAAAACATTGAGAAAGTGGTTTAAATCATTGATAAATTTAAGTTCCAGGAAAAAACTTAATCTACAAAAGGTTCTGTGTTAGATGTCATATGTTAAATGAAATTTTGTGCATGTTTGGCTAACATAGTAAAAAAGATGCTATAAGTATCAAACAGTGAATTACGTATTACCTGATAAAATCTGTAGTAGCTGAAATTTCTAGAACTAACTGTATTTGAGCCACTGATCGTGAAGAATGTCTTTTAAATCCATAAGGCATTGGAATGGTTTCTGAGGTGATTTACTCTATTTATGTTGTACTAAAACAGGTTGGCAAACTTTTTATGTGAAGGGCTAGATAGTAAACACCAAAATTTTCAAAGTATATAGTCTCTGTCAAAACTATTCAATTCTGCCTTTAGAACATAAAATCAGCCAGAGATTATATATGAACAAATTAATATGGCTATGACTCAATGAAAGTTTATTTATAAACTATGAAATTTTATCTTTACTTTTTACATCACAAAGTATTATTCTTTTGATTTTTTTCAGTGATTAAAATATTTTAAGAACATTCTTAGTTTGCAGGCTGGTCAAAAATAGATGCCAGGCCAGATTTATGCCATGAGTGGTAATTTTCTGTCTCCTGTATTACGAAAATTTGGGACCCATAAATTAGTTGAATATTTTATAAAGAATACAGAACGTTTCTAAAAACAATGAATTTGGGGAAGTTTTTCATTTTATTACAAAAGATTAGTACATAAAGTTCAAATGTTCATCTATTTAGTGATTTGGTTATTAAATACACTGCCAAAGAGGCACATGTACATTCTACTAAAATATACCTTTACTTACAAAAAGAAAAGTCAGAGATTCAAGATGGCACATTGAGAGGTTAGACAGAGAACTCCTCCCAAAAACCACATATAATATGAAAATACAGTTAATACAACTAATCCTAAAACAGCAACAGGAAAGAAGGCTGCACCACACTGCATACTCCTGGAGAACAGAGCAGACCTCACGAAACAAGGTAATGTACCAAACCTTTATCCGGTGGGACCCAAGCCCTTCCCCCACCCCAGCTCATGGGCAGGATGAAGAAAAACAGAGCAGGGAGTGGATGGAAGCCTAGGACTGCTGAACACCCAGCCCTGGAGATCTGCTTTGGGAGCACAGACCTACATTGCATGGTGCTCTGGAGATTGGTGGGGTTGGAAAGCCAAGTCAGGCAGAATACTTGTTGAGACTGAGATTCCAGGTGTTTCTGAAGGACAGGCATCCACATCCAGCCAACATGGAACAAAGGAAAGGTGGGCGGTCTGAGAGGCTTCCTAGCAGCGAGAGGGCTGCTGAAGGGGCGGAGTTTGCACAGAGCTTTTGTGCAGGGGAAGAAATAGGTGGACAGGGTTGTCTGTGTGCACTCTGCCCAGCAGGTTGGAAACTTTCGGGAGCTTCAGGCGCTCTGCCCCTGGCTGGTCGCTCAGCTCTGAGGCCTCCCACTGTGACACGCAACATGCTGCGCCTTCCTCTCGGCCTACCAGCACAGGCTCGCACAACGGCAGTCCCTGCCCTGGTGTCAGGCCAGCCAGAGGGAAGCCGCACCAACCACAGCTACAAACACAAAGCGCAGAGGTTTACACCTGTGTGCTCGCTCCACTGGTTCAGAGAGTGGAGACAGGCACAGCAGACAGAAAGCAGTAAACACCTCTTTCCTCCCCCCAGGCATCAGCGCTGATCCCTGTGACACCCAATGTCACTCCAGGGGCTGAGCAGCTCCAGAGACTAGAGCATCTGGGCACTAGAGTGTGCCACATACAAATACAAAATGTCAAAGGAACCCGGTTCAAACAAAAATCATAGAAACACTAGAAAAAGAGCCAAATGACACTAAACTCACCAATCTTCCTGAAAGAGAGTTCAAAATAAAAATCATAAACATGCTCATGGAAGTAGAGAAAAATATTCAAGAACTCAGGGACGAATTTAGGACAGAGATTCAATCATTAAGAAATTCTACATCTGAAATGAAACATACACTGGAGGGATTTAAAAGCCTATTAGATGTAGTAGAAGAAACAGTAAATGCAATAGAAATTAGAGAAGAGGAATGCAAAGAAGCTGAAGCAGAGAGAGAAAAAAGGACGTCTATGAATGAGAACACTGAGAGAATTGTGGGACCAAAACAAATGGAACAATATTCGCATTAAAAGGGTATCAGAAGAAGAAGAGACAGGAAAAGGGATAGAAAGTATCTTTGTGGAGGTAATTGCTGAAAACTTCCCCAACATGGGGAAGGAGATAGCCTCTCAGGCCATGGAGGTGCATGGATCTCCCAACAAAAGGGACGCAAGGAAGACAAAAACAAGACATATAATAATTAAAATGGCAAATACCAAGGAAACGGACAGATATTTAAAAGCAGACAGATAAAAATGATCACATAAAAAGGAAAACCCATCAGGCTATCATCAGACTTCTAAACAGAAATTTAGAGGCCAGAAGGGAGTGGCATGATATATTTAATGCAATGAAGAAGAAGGGCCTCAAATCAAGAATACTCTACCTGGAAAGATTATCATATAAATTTGAAGGAGGGTTTAAATAATTTTCAGATAAGCAACAGCTGAGAGAATTTAGCTCCCCAAAACCACCTCCACAGTGCATTTTGGAGGGACTGCTATACATGGAAGTATTCCTAAGGCTAAACATCTGTCACCAGAGGAAATAAAACCACAGCAAAGAATGTAGAACAATTAATTACTAAGCAAATGCAAAATCAAATCAACTACCTCCAAAGTCAATCAAGGGATAGACAAAGAGTACAGAATATGAAACTTAATATATAAAGAATGGAGGAGGAAAGAAAAAGAAGAAAAAAAAAGAACCTTTAGGTTGTGTTTATAATAGCATAATAAGTGAGTTAAATTACGCTGTTAGTAAGCAAATTACCTTTGAACCTTTGGTAACCATGAATCTAAAGCCTGCAATGGCAATACATACATACCTACTGATAATCACCCTAAATGTAAATGGTCTGAATGCACCAATCAAAAGACATAGAGCCACTGAATGGATAAAAAAAACCAGACCCGTCTATATGCTGCTTACAAGAGACTCACTTCAAACCCAAAGACATACACAGACTGAAAGTAAAGGGATGTAAAAAGATATTTCATGCAAATAATAGGGAGAAAAAAGCAGGAATTGTAGTACTTGTATTAGCAAAATAGACTTCAAAACTTTCTTTGTAATGATAAAATAGACTTTAAAAGTCTTAATAATGATAAAGGGTCTGTCAAACAAGAGAATATAACCATTATAAATAAATATGCACCAAACACAGGATGACCTACATATGAGAAACAAATACTAACAGAATTAAATGGGGTAAAAGAATGCAATGCATTCATGTAGGAGACTTCAACACACCACTCACTCCAAAGGACAGATCAACCAGACAAAAAGTAAGGAGACAGAGGCACTGAACAACATATTAGGACAGATGGACCTAATGGACATCTACAGAACACTCCATCCAAAAAAAACAGAATACACATTCTCAAGAGCACATGGAACATTTTCAAGAATAGATCATATATTAGGCAACAAAAAGAGCCTCAGTAAATTCAAAAAGATTGAAATTGTACCAACCAGCTTCTCAGACCACAAAGGTATGAAACTAGAAATAAATTACACAAAGAAAATGAAAAAGCCCATAAACATATCAAGGCTTAATAACATGCTCCTAAATAATCAATGGATCAATGGCCAAATAAAAAAATAGATAAAGCAATATATGGAGACAAATGACAACAATAATTCAACCCCTCAAAATCTGTGGGACACAGCAAAGGCCATGCTAAGAGGGAAGTATATTGCAATACAGGCCTACCTCAGAAAAGAAGAACAATCCCATATGAAAACTTGAAACTCACAATTAACAAAACTAGAAAAAGAACAAATGAGGCCCAAAGTCAGTAGAAGGAGGGACATAATAAAGATTAGAGCAGAAATAAATGAAATCAAGAGAAATAAAACAATTGAAAGAATCAATGAAAGCAGGAACTTGTTCTTTGAGAAAATAAACAAAATAGAAAAACCCCTAGCCAGACTTATCAAGAAAAAAAGAATCTACACACATAAACAGAATCAGAAATAAGAAAGGAAAAATCACTACCAACACCACAGAAATACAAGGAATTCTAAGAGAATATTATAAAACAATTATATGGTAACAAACTGGATAACCTACAAGAAATGGGCCCCTTTCTAGAAAAATACAACCTTCCACAGCTGACCCAGGAAGAAACAGAAAATCTAATTAGACCAATTACCAGCAATGAAATTGAATTGGTAATCAAAAAACTACCTAAGAACAAAACACCTAGACTAGATGGTTCCACTGCTGAATTTTATCAAACATTTAGTGAAGACTTAATACCCATTCTCCTTAAAGTTTTCCAAAAAATAGAAGAGGGAATACTCCCAAAATCATTCTACAAGGCCAGCATCACTCTAATACCAAAACCAGGCAAAGACACCACAAAAAAGGAAAATTACAGACCAATATCCCTCATGAACTTAGATGCATAAACACTCAACAAAATATTAGCAAACCGAATTCAAAAATACATCAAAAAGATCAGCTATTATGATCAAGTAGGATTTATTCAAGGGATGCAAGGATGGTACAACATTCAAAAATCCATCAACACCATCCACCACATCAACAAAAAGGACCAAAAGTACATGATCATCTCCATAGATACTGAAAACGCATTCAACCAAATTCAACATCCATTCATGATAAAAACTCTCAACAAAATGGGTATAGAGGGCAAGTACCTTAACATAATAAAGGCCATATATGAGATACCCACAGCCAACATCACACTTAACAGCGAGAAGGAGAAAGCCTTTCCTTTAAGATCGGAAACACGACAAGAATCCTCACTCTCTCCACTTTTATTCAACATAGTTCTGGAGGTCCTCGCCACAGCAATCAGACAACACACAGAAATAAAAGGCATCCACATTGGTAAAGAAGTTGTTAAACTGTCACTGTTTGCACATGACATGATACTGTACATAAAAAACCCTAAAGAATCCACTTCAAAACTACTAGATCTAATATCTGAATTCAGTAAAATTGCAGGATACAACATCAATACACAGAAATATGTTGCATTCCTATACACTAACAATGAACAAGCAGAAAGAGAAATCAGGAAAATAATTCCATTCACAATTGCATAAAAAATAATAAAATACCTAGGAATAAACATAACAAAATGAGTGAAGGACCTATACATTGAGAACTACAGGACACTCATGAGAGAAATTAAATAAGATAACAATAAATGGAAACACATCCCTTGCTCATGGATAGGAAGAATTAATATTGTCAAAATGGCCATCCTGCCTAAAGCAATCTACAGATTCAATGCAATCCATATCAAAACACCAACAGCATTCTGCAATGAACTAGAGCAAATAGTTCTAAAATTCATTATGGAACCCCAAAAGACCCCGAATAGCCAAAGCAATCCTGAGAAAGAGGAATAAAACGGGGGATTACGCTCCCCAACTTCAAGCTCTACTACAAAGCCGCAGTAATCAAAACAATTTGGTACTGGCACAAGAACAGACCCATAGCCCAATGGAATAAATGAGTCCAGATATAAATCCAAGCATATATGGTCAATAATATACGATTGAAGAGCCATGGATATACAATCGGGAAATGACAGCATCTTCAACAACTGGTGTTGGCAAAACTGGACAGCTACATGTAAGAAAATGAAACTGGATTATTGTTTAACCCCATACACAAAAGTAAACTGAAAATGGATCAAAGATCTGAATATAAGTCATGAAACCATAAAACTCTTAGAAGATAACATAGGCAAAAATCTCCTGAATATAAACATGAGCAACTCTTTTCTGAATGCATCTCCTCGGGCAAGGGAAACAAAAGCAAAAATGAACATATGGCACTACATCAAACTAAAACACTTCTGTACAGCAAAGGACACCATCAACAGAACAAAAAGGCATCCTACTGTATGGGAGAATATATTTATAAACAACATATCTGACAAGGGGTTAACGTCCAAAATATATAAAGAACTAACATGCTTCAACACCCAAAAAGCAAATAACCCGATTAAAAAATGGGCAGAGGTTATGAAGAGACAATTCTCCAAAGAAGAAATTCAGATGGCCAACAGACACATGGAAAGATGCTCCACATCACTAATCATCAGGGAAATGCAAATAAAAACCACAATGAGATATCACCTCACCCAACTTAGGATGGCCAGTATCGAAAAGACTAAGAATAACAAATGCTGGCAAGGGTGTGGAGAAGGGGAACCCACCTACATTGCTGGTGGAATGTAAGCTAGTTCAACCATTGTGGAAAGCAATATGGAGGTTCCTTAAAAAACTGAAAACAGAAATATCATTTGACCCAGGAATTCCACTCCTAGGAATTTAGCCAAAGAATATAATTTCTCAGATTCAAAAAGACATATGCACCCCTATGTTTATTCCAGAACTATTTACAATAGCCAAAATATGGAAGCAGCCTAAGTGTACCTCAGTAGATGAATGGATAATGAAGATGTGGTATATATACACAATGGAATATTATTCAGCCGTTAGAAACAAACAAATCCTACAATTTGCAACAACATGGATGTAGTTGGATGATATTATGCTCAGTGAAATAAGCCAGGCAGAGAAAGACAAGTGCCAAATGATTTCCCTCATTTGTGGAGTATAACAATGAAGCAAAACTGAAGGAACAAAATAGCAGCAGACTCACAGACTCCAAAAAGGGACTAGCGGTTACCAAAAGGGAGGTGTGTGGGAGGGTAGGTGGGGAGGGAGGGATAGGGGATTCAGGGGTATTATGATTAGCACACATGGTGTGGGGGGATCAAGGGGAAGACAGTGTAGCACAGAGAAGGCAAATAGAGACTCTGTGGCATCTTACTACACTGATGGGCAGTGACTGTAATGGGGTATGGGGGGGGACATAATAACATGGGTGAATGTAGTAACCACATTGTTTTTTCAAGTGAAACCTTCGTAAGAGTGCATGTCAATAATACCTTAATAAAAAATAAAATTAAATTTAAAAAAATTTTTAAGAGAAATAGGAAGAAATCCACAAACTGATGCAAAAAATAAAATTATACTGTATCTCTAGAGGTTGCTATGTTTCTGGAGCAGCTAGGGTTTGTAGAAACAGATAAAGCAAGACACCATTTACACACACACACACATCCCCTGGTTGTCATCTATCATAAGTTGGACTACAACAACACTAAAATATCCCCAGTGTCTTCAGAACTGATTGTATTTATTAGCAATGACTAAATCTATAAGAATCTATGATTAGACTTAATTTCTGATGTCATTGTTCACAGAAAAGACCACACAACTACCCAAAAGCTATATATAACTGTCAGCCTGAATCATATTCTCACACTAACACTTGGATATTAGAGATCAAGACATCATCTATTCATAGATCCAGGAATGTGTCTTGAAAGTACGTACATCAGCAACAAAGGACTAGTAATAGGTTCATATTCTATTGAATACTGATAGCTTATACTTGCATATCACCTTTCAGTTTATGTTGTATCTTGCATGTATTAATATATGTAATAACTATATAAGATATGAGAGGAATTGTTGCCTTGAGATGAGACTACTAATTTCATAAGGATAAATAATAGTCTCATGCTACATATCTAGTTATTTGCAATCTTTGCTACACTGTGAAAAGGGAAAATTCCACAAAATAACTATCAAAATAAAGTCATTACCCTTAGATTAATATATCAGTTTGGTAAATAAGTCAATGATAGGACAAAAAAGAGAAAAGAAGAAGTTTATAATAGAGAGTAAGTGGAGAAGAGAGATAATCACAAAGAAATTTCTGATGAACTTGTATATTTTCATAAATATTTCATCCTCTACCTTTTTATAGTACAGACTGAAATGCATTTCTGCACATAAGAACCCAATTATTATGCATATTATTTTTAGAGAAAGTCCTTATTCTGAATGTGCTGACAGTCTTGTCAATTTGCTTGAGCTGCTAAATGCACAGCAAATACCTACTGATCAGAATTTTTATATTCCCAAAGGTCTGACACTGAGGACAAATTAGAGAATTTTTCCATTCCTATCGAATGGTACAGTAAATGATTACAGCAAACTAAAAGGCCACTTGAAAGGCTGCTTCTTGATTTTCTATACCCTATAAAATGGTCAATTGGTCAAAACTACTTTCTTAATAATATGAAGACAAGTTTGTCTTTTTCATGCTCTCTTGCGAGTATTCCAGACATGATGTGTGATATTATAACAGATTAAATGAGCTTTCTATTAAACCAAACATGAGAGATCTTCAAACTGATAAAATAATGTCACTCTTCTTTTTTGTTTTAGTTATTTTATAGTTCTATAGATATACAGAATATTTCACAACTATTTCACAAATTGTATTATTTATGTTTTGTTATATAGAATAGCTATTTTAAATGACTAAATATTCTAAAAACTCCAATTTCTAACATATAGAGAGAAGTTACCCACATTAAACTCTCAATAAATTTTAAGCATTTAAAAAATTTCTGAGAGCAAATTTTGAAAGCTATTGCCCTAAATTATTAGAGCATGTTACACCAGGAACATAACTAATATAGTCATCTTTCAAATAGGAACAGAGTTCTGCTTATGCCATATACAATTTAATGAGTTATTTTTTCTCCTGATCTACTAATTTAAAAATTTTTTAGGATATTTTCTACTGAATATTTTGCAAATATTGACAAATAATCATTAAGCATAGATAAATGAAATAAAAATTCATGTTAATGATGTAGGTCAAAACTTTGTCATTTAATTTGAGAGTTTATCATTATAGGTGCATTTGACCCTTGAACAACACAGGGGTTAGGGTGCTGACCCCTAAACTGTCAAAAGCCCGTGTTTAACTTTTGACTTCTTCAAAACTTAACTTCTAACAGCCTTCCATTGACCAAAAGCCTTACTAATAAACAATTAACACATAGTTTGTATGTTAAATATGTTATATGCTGTACTCTTACAATAAAGGAAACTAAATGTTTTTCAAATTGTTACAAATTACCAAAATTTTTCCAAGATATTTATTGAAAAAAATCCACATATAAATGGATGCATTGTGCAAGGGTAAATTGTAAAGAACTTTCCTTTTCATAGCATGGACAACTATACTGGTGAGTGTCTATAAAACTCCTCTCTATCAGGCATAGTATATTTTGAAGTAGAGAGAAAACATGTGAACACTCTCCTGGAAATTGTCAAAATGGATTATGGAAATTTAGTCTTTTAATAAAAGTAGTCTGTCTCTAGTGTTTTCAATAAAAAAATCTAAATCCCTGACAGCAAATTTTCAGAAATACTCAAAAGTACATGGGTATTAAGGAATTGTTTTTTAATTTCTGCAATTTTCCTCTCTAATAACACAAAATATTTAAAATAACCAGAATTTAGAAACAACCTATAGAATTAAAATAACGTTTAAAACTGAAGTAATTTGAACATGTACTGTGGGATATAGGTCAGCATATCTCATCCTGAATAATCCTATAGTCCTGTCTTCTACAGTTTCTAGAATATAGAAAACATTTAACAAATCATGTGTGAAATTGTGAGTAAAACTGGAACATAAAGTTAAAATGGGTAAATCTCATGCCTAAATTTCAAAAAATTCCCAGTCTCTTGTTATAAAAACTATTTTTCCCTAAGTTTTATCAGATCATATATATCTATATAGTTTTAAAAGATTCTAAAGACAAATTCTTAATTTATGCAGAGTATGGGAAGACTTGAAATACACTAAGGGGTTCTGTCAATGTACTGTGGCTCCTGAAGCTCCAATATGACATTATCGTTGGTCATTTTGAATGACCTTTGGGAGGTCCATTTCACTGAGAAATTTAATTGAATATATTTGCTTTGTTTTGTTCTTCTCACAAGGGAATTCAAAAGGCCTAGCTTGATTTGAATTATTTCAGTTCTGCCTACCAGTTTTCTGGTCTAAAAGTTAACCTTAGATCCTATCTTGGTTTATTTTGTTTTGGCACCAATTTTCAGTCCATGTTTACCAGTTCTGATCTTATTGGAAGAAAAATATATATAATTTGGATCATAGTCATAGAACTAAATGTGTCAGCACTGCCTAAGTTTTCTTGATTATATATCTTTATTAATCTTACTACCTGCTTGTGCTTCAACAGTTGAATCCTAATTTATTGGAACAAAACATATACAATTGCAATTCTATTAGTTGTGAATTATTACTAGAGCTCATGCATTGAGAATCTAGATATCTAGTTAAATTAGATAATCCTAGTTGTTTTGTTTTAGAAAATAGTTTATTTAATCAAACCATGCCTTATGGATACTTCTCTAATATTAGCCAGTGCTGTTTTCCACTATTTGCTTGTAAGGACAAACAGGTCTCCACATCAAAGAAACTAAAATCATGCATTGAAACTTTGTGTAGTGCATTCTACTAAAATATCAATGCTGTGATTCCCATGTATGTACAAAGAAGCAAGTATATGGTGATTTGCCCTCCACTGTAAACAACTATAAAAGTGAAAAACATATGAAATATTTGCATCCAGACATTGTGACAGGTGGCATAGAAATATGATCCTCAGGAGAAAAAGAACATAAGGACAAAAATTATTAACAAAGCATTTGCATAGAAAATCCACCAATATATTAGTACAATACAGGGCACTTGTGTTTCCAAGAAGATGGAAACATATTTCTAAACATATATTTCTCTTTCCCAATATTGTATATTAAATGAAGACAAGACTCCAAATGGTGAAGAAAAGGAATCAGACCAGCTAAGGAAATTGGGGCCTGAGCAAAGACATGGTGTTGAGAACTCAGGGTTTTCTTTTTGCCTCATGTATATCACAGTGAATACTCGAGATGCTGGCAACTTAGGAATGCGGACAAGTACACACCAGAAAAAAAAAAAACAAGGAAAGCATATCTTTTCTTTGTCAAAAGACCCAGACAGAGGAAGTCTAGAAAGACAGAAAACTTATACAATAACCACTTTACTCCATGTAAACACTTACAAAGAGTACTATTGCTCCAGCAAATGCAGTGTAGAAAGCCTAGATTTCCACCATTGCCAGTCCTGAATAAGGTGTCCCAATTCCCCACTAGATCTTCCATCAGCACTGGGCAGAAACATGTTCCACTTCTCCACAGTGTCAGTGGAGACTAATTTTGGAACCTAGATTTCCACCATCACCTGGTGAGAATGAGGCACCTTTTACCTTCTCACTGGAACTGTGTCAGAGGAAACCTAAGGGAGAGTCAAGATTTTCACAACCACTTAGAGGTAACAAGTACATCCCTCTCCCCACTGTGGTAGCAGTGGCAAAATGGGAATCAGGAACAAGGTACCTGTACCTCCCAAACAGGACAGATAGTATCAATATGTATTAGAAGAAAGGAAAAGTTTCAAATCAATAGTCTGAGCCCCTGTTGTGCTTATTTTATGTGTCAACTTGACCGTACCTAGATATTTGATTAAATATATTTCTGGGTGTGTCTGTGAGGATGTTTCTGGAGAAGACTAACATTTAAATTGGTAAGTGAGTAAAGCAGACTGCCCTCCCCAATGTGAATGCACCTCATCCAATCCACTGAAGGCATGAATATTCTGATAGACTGAATAAGAAAAAATTCTCTTTATCTGTCTTCAAATTGGGAAATCAGTGTTGTGTCTTCAAACTCAGTCTTGAATGCCACTGTTTCTCTGGGGTGTCCAGTTTGTTGACATAGATCAGAGACTTTTCAGTCTCCATAAACATCACATGAGCCAATTCTTTAGAATAAAACTTCCTCTTTCATATATATATATATATATATGAGATATATATATATCAAGAAACTAGAAAAAGAACAAAACAAATCCAAAGGGAAGCAGAAAGAAGGAAATAATAAAAAATGACACCAAAAGTCCATGATATTGAAAAGAGAAAAATTGGGGGGAGAAAAAGGAATCAGTGGAACTAAAGGAGAAGACCCAAGTTAATAATATAAAAAACTAACCAAGGAATATTACTATGGAGATTACACAAAACTAATGGATAAGAGAATACTACACACAATTCCATTCACATAAATTTGACTATTTAGATAAAATTTATTAATTTCTCAAAAACTAGTAACTATCATAATTTATCCAATATAAAACAGAATTTGAAATAGATAAATTGAATAGCCCTATAACTTAAATAAGTTGAGTTTGTAATTTTAAATGTTCCCAAAAGAAATCTGTAGTTACAGATGGTTTCACTGGAGATGCTACTAAATTTTTAGGTTTAAATAAGAATTAACAATAATACTGCATAATATCTTCCAGAAAATAGAAGAGTGACTATTTCTCAACTTGTTCCATAAAACTAGTATTACCCTCATACCAAAAACAAAGTACCAGGGAAAACTACAAGCCAGTTTTTTAATAAATAAAGATGTAAAAATTCTTAACAAAATATTACCAAGTAATATTCAGCAATATATAAAAATAATTACATACCATGACAAAGAAGTGTTTATTCCAGGGATGCAAAGCTAGTTTGGTAATCAAAAAAAAAACTCATTATGGTCCACCATATTAATAGGTTAAAGAAGAGTCATGTTATCATACTAATTTTGTAAAAAATAACTCACAAAATTCAAAATACCTTAGTGATCAATACTCTCAGAAAAATAGGAATAGAGACATAATTTCCATAGCTTTATGTAGACCAGCTACCACGAAAGAAGAAAACTGCATCTAACATCATACTTAATGGTGAAAAACTGAATGCTTTCCCCTAAAATTGGAAACAATGCAATAGTGGCCACTCTCATCAGCCAGTATTAAATATTGCCCTGGAAGTTCTAGCCAATGCAATAAGGCAACAAAAGGAAATAAGTCATAAAAATTGGAAAGGAAGAAATAAAACTGCCGTATTTGCAGATGATATGATAGTGTACACATAACATCTGAAGGAATCTACAAAAAAAATAGAATTTATGAGTTCAATAAGGTTCTATGTCAACATACAAATATCAATTGTATTTCTATAAGCCATGAATACATGGAAACAAATTTAAAAATGTAAGTGCCCAAAAACATAATATACCATGAAGATGTAGAATTTATCCCAGGAATACAGGATTGGTTTAATATTTTAAAATAAATTATACTAATATCCATTATGTTGTATACCTTAAACTAATATGATACTATATGTCAATTACACATCAATTTTAAAAACCAATTAAATTTACCATATTAATGAAATAGTTTAAAAACATGTCTATTTTGATAAATATAAGCATAACATTTGAAAATATATCAACACCCATTTATGACACTCTACAAATTAGTAATAATAGGCACATTTGTGCACAATCTTGAGACTTTTTATTCAGGAGGAAGGGAAAGACGTGGAGCTTGCACCCAAACTTCCACAATTCTAAAACACTCCCCAGGAAAAGGGGAAGGGTGGCTTATGGTGCCCAGCATGACTCAGTGAGATTAGGAGAAGGTGCACAACCCTACAACTCCCTGCCGCGAGAGAATAAAAGGAGTAAAGCATGCATACCCACAGAAAGTGTTTGAGGGGCTCTCAAAATCTTTAGCCATGCTGACTGGTGAATATTTTGCTCTTTTGAAAGCAATCCATAAAGAATGGAAGAGATGGCTGCCTCTTCAAATGCACAAACAACAAGATTACAAGAATCAGAGAATAGAAGGAAAACAAAGATTCAGAGAAATACAACACAACCAAAGAAATAAACTTCCAGTGATGGAACCTAAGGAAATGAAGACCTATGAGTTGTCTGACAAAAAAATTCAAAATAGTCATCTTTAAGAAGCTCAGTGGGCTATAAGAAAATACAAACAACTAAACAAAATCAGAAAAACAATATACAAATGAAAATACCACAAAGAGCCAGAAACCACAAAAAAAAAAAAACAGAAAATCTGGTGAAGAATACAATGACTGCACCAAAAAGATCAAGAGTTTTGATGGCATACTTAAGCAGAATAATCAGTGAAGTTGAGTACAAAATATTAGAAATTATCCAGTTAAAGGAGCAAAAAGATAAAAGAAATCCTGCAGGACTTACGGGAAACAATCAAATGAACCATGGACTGTGCATCATGGGAATCCCAGAATGATGAGACAGACACAAGGCCAGCAAGCTTATTTCAATAGTAAATGGAGAAAACCTCCCAAATCTGGAGAGGAAAATAGAAATTCTAGATTCATAAACCCAAAAATTCCCAAATTCGAAAAACTTTAAAAGTCTATACTTTTGACAGTAAATAAATTGTCAAAAGACAAAGACAAAGAAAGATTATTGAAAACAGCAAGAGAAAAGTAGCTCACCATATACAAGGGATTCACCATAAGACTACCAATGGATTTATCAGCAGAAATTGCAGGCAAGAATGGAGTGGGATAATACATTCAAAGGACTAAAAGAAGAATACTGCCACCCAGAATACCAAAACCGCCAAAACGGTCCATCAAAAATGAAGAAAAGATTAGATTTTCTCAGACAAATAAACGTCGAGATAGTTCATCACCACTAGATCTGCTTTACAAGAAATGCCAAGGGGAGCCATTCAAGTTAAAATAAAAGGATGCTTAACAGTATAACAGAAAACATATAATTGTATAAAACTCACTAACAGAAGTAAGTACATAAACATTAGAGAATGCTCTAACACTGTACTGGTAGTACATAAATCATTTTTAATATTACTATGAAAGTTAATAACTAAAAATTTAATGATCCACAATATTAAAAGATGCAAATTATGACAAGAACATAAAATGTAGGGAGGAAAAAGTGTAGATTTTTTAATGGAATTGAAGTTAGGTTAATAACAACTTAAAATAGACTTATAACTATAAGATGTTTTACATAGCCTCATGGTAACCACACAAAAACCAAAAACATAAAGAACATACTTTAAAAAATAAAGGAATCAGAGACTATCAGTACAAGAATTAAAACATAAATGAAGATACCAAGAGAGTAGAAAAACAAAAGACCTATAAAACAAACAGAAAACAAAATGGCAGTAATAAGTCCTCTCATATCAATAATTACTTTAAAGGTAAATGGATTAAACTTCAAGAAAGACACTTAGAATGGCTGAATGGATAATACAAGATGCAACTATATTTTGTCTACATGAGACTCTTTTCAACTAAAGGACATATATAGGTTGAAAGGGAAGGGATGAAAAAAGATATTCCATGCAAATGGTAAACAAAAGAGCAAGGGATAGCTATACTTGTAAGGATAAAATGGACTTTAAATAGAAAAGAACAGTCACAAGGGACAAAGAAGAATATTATATAGTGAATAAAGGATCCTTTCATCCATCAGGAAGATAGAACAATTATATTTGTACCCAAAATCAGAGCACCTAAATATATAAAGCAAATATTAACAGACTTGTTAGGAAAACATATATATTTTTTGGTGTGTGTGTATATATATATATATATACACACACACCAAAACAATAATAGTGGGAGACTTCAATACCCCACGTTCAACAATGCATAGATTATTCAGACAGAGAATCAAAAATGAAACACTGGGTTTCAACCACATTCAGATGAAATGGACCTAAAACACATACAGAACATCCTACCCAAGAGCAGCAGTATATGCATTCTTTTCAAGCATATAAAGAGAACATTCTCCAGAACAGATAATACATTAGGTCACAAAACGAGTCTTAACAAAATTTAGAAGATTGAATCTTTTCTGACCATAATGGCATGAAAGCAGAAATCAATAGAAGGAAAGTTGGAAAATTCACAAATATGTAGAAGTTAAACAATATACTCATAAGCAACTGTTTAAAGAACAAATCAAGTCAAATCAGAAAATATCTTGAGACAAATGAAAATGAAAACAGCAAAAGCAGTTCAAAGAGGGACGTTTATATCATAAATACATAAAAAAAGAAGAAAGATTTAAAATAGCAAAGCTTTACAGTTCAAGTAACTAGAAAACAAACATGCCCAAAGTTAGTAGGAGGAAGAAAATAAAGATCAGAGCAGAAATAAATGAAATACAGACTAAAAAGATAGTAGAAAAGATCAATGAAACCAAGAGCAGTATTTTTGGAAAGAACAAAATAGACCAATCTTTCATTAAACTTACCAGGATAAAAAAAGAGAGGACTCAAATAAATAAAACTTAGAAATGAAAGAAGAGAAATACCACTAATACCACACAAATACAAAGCATCATAAAAGACTATGAACAATTATATGCTAATACACTGGTCAATCTTGAAGAAACTGAGAAATTCACAGGAACAACTAACCTACTAAGACTGAATCATGAAGAAACAAAATCTGAACAGACTGATAACTAGTAAGGAGATAGAGCTAATAATCAAAAACCTCCCAACAAAAGTCCAGAACAAGATAGCTTCACTGGTGAATTCTACCAAACACAAAGAATTACTAGCTATCCTTCTCAAACTCCTCCCAAAAATAAAAGAGGAGGGAACACTTCCAAACTCATTTTAAGAGGTCAGCATTACCCTGATACCCAAACCAGACATTACAAGAAAAGAAAATTACAGGCCAATAACCCTGGTGAACATATACACAATTCAACTCAAAATGGATGAAAGACTTAATGTAATAACTGAAACTGTAAAACTCTTAGAAGAAAACCTTCTCAGCATTGGTCTTTACAATGATTTCTTGGTGCGACACCAGAAGCACAGGCAGCAAATGCCATAAATCAACAAGTGGGATGACATCAAAATAAAAGCTTCTGCACAGGGAAGAAAACAATCAATGGAGTGAAAAGGCAGCCTAGAGAATGGGAGAAATTATTTGTAAACCATATACCTGATAATGGGTTAATTATAAAATTTAAGGAACTCATACAACTCAAAAGCAAAAAACAAAACAAAATCCAATAAAAAAATAGGCAAAGTACTTGAACTGACGTTTCTCCAAAAAAGGCCTGCAAATGGCCAACAGGCATATGAAATTCTCAAAATAATAGTAAGATATCACTTCATACTTGTTAGGATGGCTATTATTAAAAAAACAGAAGCAGAAAATTGGAACTCTTGTACACTGTTGATGGGCATGTAAAATAGTGCCATAGGTATGGAAACAGCACGGACATGCCCTCCAAAATTAAAAATTGGAGCTATCATGTGATCCAGCAATCCCACTTCTGAGTTTATATTCAAAAGAATTGACATCAAGATCTTGAAGAGCTATCTGCACTCCTGTGATCACTGCAGCACCATTCACAATAGTCAACATACAGAACAACCCAAATGTCATGTACAAATGAATGGATAAAGAATGTGTATACAATGGAATATTATTCAGCCCTGAAAAGGAAGGAAACCCTGCCATTTGCAACAACATGGATGGACCTAGAGGATAATAAGTGAAATAAACCAGTCACAGAAGGACAAATATTGCATGATTCCACTTAACCTGAGTTATTAAAATAGTCAAATTCATAACAGCAGATAATACAATAGTGTTTATTAGGGGTGTGGGGAAAATATGGAATTGTTAATTAATGGGTATAAAGTTTCAAATATGCTGGATTAGTAAATTCTAGAATATCTGCTGTACAACATAGCGCCTATAGTTAGCAAGACAGTATTGTGCACTTCAAAATTTGTTAAGAGGGTAGATTTCATGTTGTGTTCTTACCACAAAAAATAAATAAGGAACACAAGAAAACTCTCCAAGTGTTGAACGTGTATATTGTGTTGATTGTGGTGATGGTATCAGGACTATTTACATGTCTAAACTCACCAAACTGTATGCATTAAGTATATGCAGTTCTTTGTATATCAATTATACCTCAATAAAGCTATTTAAAAAATGGGGACCTTCCTCAATCCAATAAAGTGAATCTAAGAAACATCTAATAACTTAGATCTTCTTTAATGAAGGAAACCTGAATCATTTCCTTGTGCAATCAGGAAAATGATGGTTCCCACTTTCCACATTCTTATTCAACGTCGTTCTAAAGGTCCTAGCCTCTGCAAACACCTACCAAAATCGAACTATTTGGTATTAGTGAAATGACAGACATATAGATCAATGAAACAAAATGGAGCATCCAAAAGTAGGCCCACATGTATAAGGGTCACTTTGTTTTTGATAAGTATGCCAAAGCAATTAAATTTAATCTGTGTGTGTAAAGATGGAGCATTCTTTCTCACATCATGCATAAAAAGTAACTCAAAAAGCATACCTAAATGTTCAACCAAAACCTTCAAAATTTCTTACAGAAAACAGTTTGTGATCTTGCAAAGATTTCTTACATAAGCTAAACAAACATGACACATAAAAGGAAAAATACAGATTGGGACTTCACCCCCCCCCCCCAAAAAATTTCTTCCAGAAACATCATTTATACAATTAAAAGAAAAACTGTTGAGCTGCCAGGTATCAGGGTGGTTTCTTAGGGCAGTGGGCCAAACCAAAAGTAACAATCAAGCCTTTATTAATTTACTATGCATATTAATTTGTTGGGACTGCCGTAACAAAGTACCACATACTGGCTGGCTTAAACTCACCTGGGAGTTGGAAGTCTGTGGGCAAGACCTCAGCAGGATTGTTTCTCCTGAGGCCTCTCTCTTGCTCTCAAGGATAGCTGTGTTCGCCCTGTGTCTCCACGTGGGCTTCCTGCTGCATGTCTCTGTGCTAAAATCCCCTTCTTAAGGACACCAGTCATGTTGGATAAGGGCCTGTCTCAGTGACCTCATTTAACCTTAATTACTTTACTTCTTTCAGTCTGTCATTCCGAATACACTCACATTCTGAGGTACTAGGGGTTAGGACTTCAACATATGAAATATGTGGGGGGAATAATTCAGCTCTTTACACTGCAACAGAGCAGAAAGAGGCAAAGAAAAAGAAAAGCACAGGCTGGCCAGTTGTCTTGCCAATGGGTTTCAGCCGGGGCAAGTTCACTATGGATTCAATGTGACCAAAGAAATTGACAGCAAAACTGTTCTTGGGGTGGAATGGTTATACCCAATTTCATTTTCACGGTGGCAGGTCAGTCACTAAAATCCCGTTCACTCAGAGCGAGTCTGTATGCAGCAAGCCAGTCTCTACCTCTGGGCTCCTCTGTCTGCACAGTTGTCCCACACAGCCATCCTCTGGGCCTCTCTGCACAGACGTCCCACACAGCCGTCCTCTGGGCCCCTCTGCACAGTCGTCCCGCACAGCCATCCTCTGGGCCTCTGTCCTCGGTGCTGCCACCACTCCAGCCTCTGCTCTGCTCTCCTGCAGCCTCGCAGCCGTGCCACCGTGTCACACCCAGAGCACTGGGCGGAGCTCTTTATATAGAGTCAACAGCCATGTATTACCCACAGGTGTGCAGTGAGCTAATCAACCAGGGCCAGGTGAGAATCCTGGCCACAGGAGCTCTCATTTTATCCACACCAGTGTTTCATCTTACCCCCAGAGCAGAACTGGGAGACTGTAAGTCAGGTGATAGCGTCGCAGTCAGGTAATTGGGGAATCGGCTCATAGCTGAGGATCCTGGGGGGAAAAAAGCCCTCCTGTCTCTCATAGACCCAGGTGGCCAGGAGGTGGGAGAAGAGGATGTGCTAGGAATGGAAAAGTGCTGAGTCAGAGCTGGAAAGTTTCCTGCGATGGAGGTTTCAGGTGAAGCACCTAAAAAGTGCCTCAACCTGAAGTGCCTCAGCTGTGGTCTCTGAGCGGAGGCACCTGGGCCAGGACTGCTGCTTTGCAGAAGAGCGCGGTCAGCCCAGAGACACAAAGCACTGTGTCCCTCAGCCACTCCCTCCACACTTAAACTCTAACAGTGGGTGTTTATGAATACAGTCTATAAATAAGCGAAAGTGTACCTTTGTAATATTAGGGATGTATAATCTAGAAACAATTAAAATAAATTTTAAGCTGCCAGTGTCCTAATAAAGGAACTGGGGAAATGAAGACTACCCAAGTGAGAAGGGGCAAAGGCTATTTATTCCTAGCTCACGATAGCCGCAGAGTCAACCATCAGCCCTTTGGTTTGGCAGAGACTCAGAGGCAGGCCTATGAATTGTAAAGCTTTAAATGTAAAAAAAGGGGAAGGTTTCAAATATCTTCTGCTTAGAGGCTGTTGCCATGGAGAAGCTGGAAGCGGGCTTACTGGAAGCAGGGTTCTGGGAGCATATTTGGTTTTCTCTGGTTGCTCCTAAATTGGAAGCGGGGATAAAACTTAGAGCAGCTGTCAGTTCCCGATCAAGTTGTGGCTGTTTGGGGCCCGTGGTTACTGAGCCTGTTCAGCTTCCTAGACTGACGGTTGCAGGTTGAGGGTCAGAATTATACTTGTACAGGTGGTATGGCTGTCATCCATTTGTACCACAGTGAGAAAGCAGTAAAATGTTAGTGCAGGATTTTATGACCAAATTGTACTGTCAGTTTCTGAATAAAGCCCAAGTAAAATATATTCCTCTGTATTTTTTTCTAGAAACTAGAGTTTATACATGGAATTGAAAGTAACACTAACATGTCATATATAATTAAAGTAAAACTACATTGTATAGTATGAAGTGTTCACAAAGCACAAAATAAAATGCAATAAGCGTAAAAATACTCTAAAACACTGAGGAAAAATCAAAGTCTAGAGTTCCCAGAGAACAGTATATGCAATGCAAATCACAAATGAGGCAAGATACAAGTTCAGCAAATTAGAGATCTTAAACACAAGTTATTATTTTTTGATTTAATATTTTTTTCCAGAAAAAACTAAAACTTGGAATAGTACATTGGAGAAGGCATATATTCCAAATCATTGATAAAATTAATGGTTGAAGAAGAGACAAAACTTTAAGCTGTCTCTCAGACAGGATAAAAATAAATGTCAATTGCATTTGCTCTTTTTATTAGAAAGAATGACGAATACGGAAACCTCAAAGAAGAGAAAGTAATTTACTTTAAATACTAAAAGATGTTTCTCATACTCTGGTAATTTGATATGATGATCAATAGTCTCTAGAAACCAGACTATCTCTGTCACTTAAAAACTGTTCATTTCTCTCCATAATATGGGATTCTTATCATGCTTATGTATCATATATTTAAACCACTTAACACATAGCACCTAATATCTCTTCAAAGTTAGCTGTAAATATATTAAATATATTATTCACACAAGGAATAAATATACTTTCTAGTCACTGTTTTAAACACTGGGGCTAGACTGGGACACAGTCTCTGGTTTTATAGTTGCATTCTGGAGCAATATAAATGCTATAAAAAAGATTAGGTTAATGTAACAGCTGGGCGTTATAGTGCAGAGAGGAGTGTTCTGTAAAGAATACTCAAGGAAGAATCGCTGGACAAAGCAATCTTTGAGCAGAGCTCTGAAAAAGAGCAAGAAGCAACATGGGGCGGAAGAGTGTATTTGGCAGAAGGAACTCTGGAGTGTCAAGTATATTTCAATGCACTCTTAATATGTTCCAAGAACAAAAGGCTGAATGGAAACTATGAGGTGCTCGGAGCCAGGCAATGACTTGATTTTACTTTCAAAGAATTATACTGGCTGCTTTTTAGCAGTGCGGACTAAAGGAAGGCAGATAGAAGAAAAAAGATCATTGCCTTTGGCAATGTCTCCCCCTCCCACCTCCCTCTCTCTATATAGATATAGATATAGATATATAGAGATATGGATAAATATGATATATATATCATTGATCATACATTATACTCTATATACATAAAATATAGAATATACATGTATGTATAAAAGAAGACTATTATGTTTGCTTTATCTGAGGTGACATAATGGCTCTCTTGGAATTTTTAAAACAAAATGAGGGCATTGTTTTGCTTTCGGTTTTGTTTTTTGTTTGTCTTGCTATAATTTTAATAAAAGTTCAGAGCCAAGTAAAATGAAATTAGGAAAGGCAAGATTGTAAGCATGGAAGATAAGTCTGCCTGGGTTTGAAGCTCGGTTGTGTGTCCTTGGGCAGTTACTTAACCTATCTATGATTCAATTTCTTCATCTTTAAATTAGAATAATACTAGTGCCTAAAGCAAAGTCGTTTGGTGAGAATTAAGATAATATATGTAAATGCTTAGGAAAATGTCTGTAATATAGTGAGGATTTAATGAATTTATTAGTTGTCATTATTGTAGCGCAGGTGATTCGCACCTGGAAGGCTGAACTGCAATTCGACAGGCGGAAAAGCCACCGAGGCCCCGACGCGGCAGTGACCACGCCTCCACCCGGAAGTGCAGCAGCCGCAGAGCCCCGGCCGCCTCCGCGGGCCCCAGAACAGCGCTGCGCGGCACCCAGAGCGCGCTTCCTGTCATGCGCAGGACGAGCAAGATGACGTCATAAGGAGCCATGCCTCTCCGGGTGCTCCGCGTGAGGGAGCCTGATGGACGCCGTGTGCTTGTCCGCTTTCTCACAATTATTCAAGAAAAAAAGGAAAAATAATTTGATTGGTCAAATCAAATAGTTCTAAAAGAATATTTTAAGCTCTGAGTTTAACTAGTACAATTGTGTCAGTGTAGATGTCGCCCATGGCCCAGCGCTCTGAAGAACGGCGGCAGCTTGTGGCCTTTTACAGACCAGGCTCCTCGCCTTTATGACTGTCAGGCCCTGAGTGTAGTCGTGCAGGGCATCAGAGCAGACAGTCTTTAAATGGCCTAATCTAAAAAATGTGAGTTTGCTGCCAACAGACTTTTGAGCTAATGGGTCCCGGCCTGCTATGGTCCTACAGCCAATATACAGAGGCCATCTTTGTCTCACTTATTTAACAGAATCTTCCGTATTTACCATGTGATGTGGCCATGACCGGCTCAGAGTCAACAGAGCAGTCGTGGACCCTGGAGCAGCTGGGTCCCAGGGAGCAGGTGCCAGAGGAAGGCCTGACAGGAGAGAGGTCGGCTCTTCCCCTCCGGATCGAGGGGACACTGCGAGTGACAAGGGCTATGGGTGGCCCCAATCAGAGCGCAGAGAGCAGGTGTCTGTTATTCTGGCATGCACCTTGGCTGCAAAGGGTATCTAGGCAAAGAGGAACTAGAGCACACGAAAGACAAAAACATTCTGTGCCCTCACCTTAATAAAAAAAAAATCCCATAAGCTATATTTCTCTGTCTCTCAGGGAGTGTAGATGAAGTCTGAGAAGCCTGAGAGACGAAGCATTTTTGCCTAAAGAGACTATTTCCTTCATAGATTTTTGAAGTCATTTATTTTCTAAACTAAGTCTAGCTTTTTTTGTTGATTTTTCCTATACCTGCTACTCAGGCAGGGAGTTGGGGAGGGTCTGTGAGGAAAAAGAACTTACTTGTAGACAAAGAAATCACCTGGCATCTGTACATGTGCATGATTGAGGATTTTGCAGGCCCTTTGCATGTTCATTATTTAACATTTTGGTTTGGTGGAGGGAGGTGTGGCTTCTATGTTCGGTTAAAAAAAACCTTTATGGTTGCTTATATTTTCTTGTGTGCTCAATTTATCCAGTTTACAAATTTAAAAATCTACTTTCCTTTCAACTCCTAAAAACTGTTTAAAATCTGGTGTATTCAATTATAACTATCATTTAAATACCTTTATTTGGGATATTTGCTTTTTTTAACAGTCTTATTGAGGTATAATTGACATACAGAGAACTATACATAATTAACGTACACCATTCGATGAGTTTGGACATAAGCAAACACCTGTGATACCACCACCACAATCAAGGTGATCGACATACCCAACACTTCCCAAAGTTTCCCTGTGTTCCTTTGTTATTGTTATTTTCAATTTTTTTAAAACAATATGAGACCTACGTTCTTAACAAATTTTGAAATGTACCACACCTTATTGTTAACCATGGGCACTATGTTATGCAGCAGATCTTTAGAATTTATTTATTCAGCCTACCTGAAATGTTATATCCACTGAGCAACTCCCCATGTCCCCCAGCCCCAGCCCTGGCAACCGCTATTCTGTTTTTGTCTTCCATGAGTCTGTTTTAGATGCCTTATATGGTAGAATCATGTTTACTGCTCAATTAATTTCTGTTTTGATAAGTAAATTCCCCTAAATATCTAGCATGTTTACGAACTTGATTTTATCAATTCATTAAGACATGTCAAAGTACATCTGAAAATTCAGTCTACTTTTCTCAGCCATTTGAAATACCTACTTCTAAATGAAGCCAGCTTCCTACTGTCTGAAAAACTTTCATTATCTAACAAATCAGACTAAATTTTTTAAAATCCCCTGAAATGTTTCAAATACAGACACACATGATTTCAAAATTTAGCACATCTGTTAAATACAATTTAAACTACTGTTATAGATCTTGATAAAAAACACACACACATACAAATACTTGCATGCGAACGCATAAATATGGATAAGTATAGGCATGGGGACAGCATTAAAAATACATATATAAACTATTTAAACACTTTCCACTCATAGGCACCTTCTACTTGCTCTCATTGCAATATCCACGCTCTTATACCAAATTTAAACCATCTATATATGCCCATTAAAGGCCTATATATCCAACAGCACACAGAGACTCACACTTACATATACATGTGTAAATATAACTGGAATATGCTTAAAAATCCTATTTAAATAACAGTCCTAAAATAATATTTTTATATTAATATATTCTGATGCTTTAAATATATAGCCGATACAATAAATATCAAAATACTTATAACAATTGCATTGCTTCATTTACTGTTGCAATATAGTCACTATATTTATGTAAAAAATTCCTATGGAATTGGCAGCTAAAGAGTACATCTGTTCCTTTTTGTTTAAAATACATCATTTCTCTGATGAAGATTTGCTCCAGATCTTAAAGGAGTCACTTTTATTCATCACAGTGAATGTCATGAAGAATGAAACATTTTTGTATATTTCCTTAGATGTTATCACCTACGTCAGCCACTTTTATTTTAGGCTTTCCATGTTTTAATCTGGTCATCAGAGTTCCCACTTCAACTTTTGAACCAACCTATTTCTAAGTTATGAAATAGCACCTGAATTGTATACTTAGCAATTATAGGGTTTGCAAAATAAAGCAAAATAATAATAATAATAATAATAATCTAACTCATTCTGTTAAGAGTAGATTTTAAAGTAGAAGAGATAATCTTATGCTGTAAATGTTAATTTATTTCTCAAAAAATAAACCTCTTGCTAGTTACCTTCTGAATAAAAAATAATTTTGTGGCTCTGGTTATATATAAACATAATTTTAATGCCTTAAAACATATGTACATTTCAGAAATTAATCCAAAGATACATTGTATTTAAATATAATATTAATGTTGAAATATGTTATAATTCACCAATGGGTTTATTTCTGGTTTCAGTATGAATTCATAATGAGACCAACCATGGTTTGAACATAGTTTATGTTTGTAACTAATAAAGTGAATATTTTGTGCAATTGAATCATAAATTTTACCCATTATACCTGGACTTTACATATATATCTTTCAGAAGAACTCTAACAGCCTTAATTGCATCCTGTATTATTTTTGTGAAATAGCTTTGTTTTATAGATTTATTGCACAATTATTTCAAAACAGTATGAGGACACAGAGATATCTCATTCATTTTATAAGCATATTTTTCTTTCCATTGTGTTTTATGGTTACTATAGTACTACATGTACCATATGGGCACTATAGTACTACATTTTGTATTTTATTTGAATATTGGATACTATATTACTTTCATTTAAATTTTTAAAAATTTACCGTAGTTCATAGTGAAGAAACTTTATTCCAACCCTCTTGGTAGATGTGGAGATGTACCACCAGATCTCTCAGGAGGGACTTACTGCCTAACAATGGAGAAGGTCACAGACAGCCTCTGCCTCTTAACTTCTTCAGAGCCTGCCTCAGCTGCACAGGGCTGGCCTCCCACAAGTTCATGCCCTTCCCAGGGCAACCTACATCCAGTGACTGAGAGAGATGAGGGGACAAGGGCCTGATTCTTTCAACCCAACAGGGTATCAGTGGATGGGCAACACTCTCCTGACAGCTCCTGACCACAGCTTCTCTTGAGCCTACATTACATTTTGAGGATTCCATACCAGAAGCAGCAGCTATGACCTTTTTAAAAATTCAAATTCTCAGCTCATCTCCAAACTACAGGATCAGATATTCTAGGAGTGGGTATGGGCAATTTCTGGGTGACTCCGACAGATGCTAAAGTTTAAGAACCACTGCTCTCTTCAATCCTTCTTCCTCTCCTTTCCCATTACAGACATTAATATCTAATAAATATCTTACAGCCCAATTCTTTCTTAGCACAAACTTATTGGGAACCTGACCTGTGACAACTTTGTTGTACCATAATTACATGACTCAAGGCTCTTAATATCAACCTGAAAATAATATGTATGGCATTTGTGAGAGCTCATAGAACTTTACACGTGGTTAGGTCTTCTGTAACCTGAGAGCATTACAACATTCTGTTAGGGAGACAGACCAGTAGCCTCTTAGTCACAAGCCTCTACACTCCTCTCAGTGATGCTGTGATTGGAAATTTGCAACCTCTATTTAGGCAACCCCCTTCTCAGCTGAGAGTGAGTGTCTCCTAGGGGTAGATGCTGGTGGAAGATTAGCAGGCTGGAAGAGAGGAGAGCTTCCAATTCCCTGGTCTGGTTGACCTCTCTCTGGTTAGGACAGCTAGGTCCAGAATCCAGATTCTTTGCACACACACAGCAGCCGTGTATCACTCCCTCTGGAGTATGAATAGCAGCTCAGAAAAACTAAGGAGCTGAGTTCCAGAAGAACCAAGTTGCATCCACCTCTCCTCAGCTCTCCGCGTGCCATCACACCCCAGCCCTTCATCAGAGGTCTGAGGGCAAGAGGTCCCCTCCACTGGGGGCAGGTGACACCACCTCCTGCCTTTGGCTTCCCTGTTCAGAGGGTGGTGGGAGCTTTATGCAGCTTTGATTTTCTGGGTTCCCTTAGCATCCCTTTTATCTTCGTTTAGACTTCACTGATGAAAACAGCTGCCTCTACCTCTGCTGTTGTTTTTTACTGGACCCTTGACTGGATATAGCATGTTTTCTTCGAACTGGGGGAGCACTGGTCTAAATTCTTTTATGCCAAGAACCTTTAGTGTTTAAACATAAACACTATAAGCATACAGTGTAAAAAGTTGTAATGTGAGAGCACAAGCCAAGTCTTATAGAAATTCCTATACTGGGAAATAAAAATTACATGTTTAACAAAACCACAATAGTTTAAGCACTGGTCTTTTTCACAGTGCATATATCATCAAAACAAGGCCATTATACATATAATATCTTTTACAAAAGATATTCTTAAGATTGGGAACAATATTTCCAATTCCAAATCACTACTGGTATGTATTTATACAGAACCATTGGAGTATACAGCCTTGAAGATGCTCCCCACCCACCCCCACAACTAACATAGCCCCAGACTTCCTTGCCTCCTGGTATGAAAGCCCGTGTGCAATACCCTACCTTTGAATGTGGGATAGACTTATTGACTCATTTCTAATGAACAGAATACAGCAAAAGTGAAGAGATGTCACTTTAGATACCAGGTCAAAAAAGACTGCCGCCTTTGTCTATAGTATTTGCTCTTGCTGTCTTGGATTGCCCGCCCAAGAGAACACCAGCTGGGGTGTCCTGGAGCAGCCCTGTGGAAAGTCCACGTCACTGTGCCTGGAAGCAGAGCTTCTGAGGCAGGCAGAAAATCATGAGAGTAAGCTTAGAAATGAATCTCACCTTAACTGAAATATGAGATGACTGCAGTCCCTGCTGACACCTTGAGTGTAGTCTCTTGAGAGACCATGGGCAGAAATACCCAGCAAATCTGTGTCTGGCTTCCAGACCCACAGAAACTATGAAGTAATACACGTTTGATGTTTCCAACCACAAAGTTTTAGAGTAATTTATTACTCAGCAATAGGTCACTAATAAAGGTTTGGGTACTTAATGTGGGGATTTGGGGGACCTAAAATGTGGGAACAGCTTTGAAGTTGAACATTGGACCTTCAGGAGAGTGTTAGTGAAAAAGTGCCTTGAACACACTGTTTGTGGAATTTGGGACTTTGAATGTGTTGTGGGTGAGGGCTTACAGGAAAGTAAGGAAAATCTCTTTGAAAACTAGAAGGGAAATCTTCTTTGTTATTTAGTGGCAGAAAGAACAGCAACACTAAAACTAAAGCTTGTAGAAAATAAAAAATGTGCCTAGTACTGGGTGATTTCTCTAAAGAGATGTCTAAGAAAAATTGAGAGGGTACAACCTGGATTCTTCATGCCGCTAATAGTGAAATGCAAGAGAAAAGAGATAAACAGAAAGACTTAAAAAAGAGCCAGGACTTGATGGTTAAAAAATCTTCAACTTCTATAGGCAGCACATAGGCTGAAATAAAGTGAGTACCAAAAGAGAAGGGGGGTGTCTTTGGGCCTCCAGAATTCTACTTGCAGAAAGCAGCATACTAAATTGCTTAGATGCAAAAGAGTGCTACCTTTCATGCAAAATGAAAAATGACTCACAGGGTGCAACTAAGAGCCCAGAGAGTAGATGTGAGTGCCAAAAAGAATGATTTTGGGGCCTTGAAATATAATCCGGGAGCTTCCAACATTTACACAGATTTTAGAATTCTTATGGACCAGAGACTACTTCATGCCTCTCATTACCCCTTACAACTGGAATGTCTATAATAGTTATCACCATTAATAATAGGCCTACTGAAGGCATATACCATGTCCTTTGGTTTCCTAGCTCTACAGTTTGAGAGGCACTATAACTGAGGGGCTGTACTAAGGAAAAACACCTGCAGGGCTCTGATTTAGATGATGAGATTGGACTTTGAGCTAATTTGGTAATGAGATGAAGAGCTAAGAAAAAAGATATGGTGTATATCAGAGAATAAAATTGTTTTGAAATGGGAAAGATTTGCAAAAACTGTCCAAACTTCATTAATTTTTAAAATCATAAGGAGAAAAAAATTACAATGTTTTAACATTTTTAAAAAATGTTAATTTTAATCCAAAGGCAGAAAAAAAATAAATGTCCACTAATATTCTTAAATTTTTTCTTGGCAAGTTTTTAAAATAAATCATTTATTTTATACTTCAAAATTTTATCAGTTCCAAATTTCTCAAATGTTGGAGGTGGCAATTTGATTCAGAGTAGAATTAATGGAAAATATAAATAAATAATGTGGAGTAATTTTAAAGAGGAATTATTTAGAGGTTGTTAAGTGTATATTATAAAAATCCTAGTGTTTTATTTAGAAATAAAAAGGAAGTGAAAGATATTTAGCAAAATAAAAAAAGTATTTCTCCTTGAAAGTATACATTTGTATAATATGTTAATATAAGTATATTTTTAGGAGTAAGGAGAAAATAAAAGCTTCATATTCAAGCCAATTCCCTTAACTGAGTTACGAAGTTTTCCCTAAACTCATAAAAGATGATCTTGTAGAAATAAAGGCACTAGAATAGCCAAAGCAATCCTGAGAAGGAAGAATAAAGCTGGGGGATTATGCTCCCCAACTTCAAGCTCTACTACAAAGCCACAGTAATCAAGACAATTTGATACTGGCACAAGAACAGACCCATAGACCAATGGAACAGACTACAGAGTCTTGATATAAATCCAAGCATATGTGGTCAATTAATATACAATAAAGGAGCCATGGATATACAATGGGGAAATGACAGCCTCTTCAACAACTGATGTTGGCAAAACTGGATGGCTACATGCAAGCAAATGAAACTGGATTACTGTCTAACCCCATACACAAAAGTAAACTCGAAATGGATCAAGGACTTGAATGTAAGTCATGAAACCATAAAACTCTTTGAAGACAACATAGACAAAAATCTCCTGAACATAAGCATGAGCAACTTCTTCCTGAACACATCTCCTTGAGCAAGGGAAACAAAAGAAAAAATGAACACACAGGACTGCATCAAACTAGAAAGTTTCTGTACTGCAAAGGACACCATCAGCAGAACAAAAAGGCATCCTACTGTATGGGAGAATATATTTGTAAATGACATATCCAACAAGGGGTTGGGTTAACATCCAAAATATATAAAGAACTCACACACTTCAACAGCCAAAAAGCAAATAACCCTATTAAAAAATGGGCTGAGGTTATGAAGAGACAATTCTCCAAAGAAGAAATTTAGATGGCCAACAGACACATGAAAAGATGCTCCACATCACTAATCATCAGGGAAATGCAAATTAAAACCACATTACCTCACACCAGTAAGGATGGCCAGCATTGAAAAGACTAAGAACCACAAATGCTGGTGAGGATGCAAAGAAAGGGGAACCCTCCTACACTGTTAGTGGGAATGTAAGATAGTTCAACCATTGTGGAAAGCAATATGGAGGTTTCCCCCAAAATTAAAATAGAAATACCATTTGACCTGGGAATCCCACTCCTTGGAATTTACCCAAAGAATACAGCTTGTCAGATTCAAAAAGACATATGCACCCCTATGTTTATTGCAGCACTATTTACAATAGCCAAGATATGGAAGCACCCTAAGTGTCCATCAGTAGATGAATGGATAAAGAAGAGGTGGTACATATACACAATGGAATACTATTCAGCCATAAGAAGGAAACAAATACTGCCATTTGCAACAGCATGGATGGAGCTGGAGGTTATTATGCTCAGTGAAATAAGCCAGGTGGAGAAAGACAAGTGCCAAATGATTTCCCTCATTTGTGGAGTATAACAACAAAGCAAAACTGAAGGAACAAAATAGCAGGAGACTCAGAGACTGCAAGAAGGGACTAGTGGTTACCAAAGGGGAGGGGTGTGGGAGGGTGGGTGGGGAGGGAGGGAGAAGGATATTGAGGGGTATTACATTTAGTACACATGGAGTGGGGGATCACGGGGAAAACAGTGTAGCACAGAGAAGGCAAACAGTGAATCTGTGGCATCTTACTGCACTGATGGACAGTGGCTGCAATGGAGTATGGGTGGGGACTTGATAATATGGGTAAATGTAATAACGACATTGATTTTTCATGTGAAACTTTCATAAGAGTGTGTATCAGTAATACCTTAATAAAAAAAATTTTAAGAAATAAACGCACTATCATAATACACTCTGTTGAAATAATACACTCTCTACCAGAAAATAAACAAAACCCCAATTTTGAGGGCCTTGGGTATTTAGCATGTGGGAAGGATACGAATCACTGGGTAACAGAGAGTTTACAGTTGGTGCCTCGATGATGGCCTCCCAACGTCCTTTGCCTCCTGGTATTCGCAGCCTTTATGTAATGACCTAACCTTGTGTATGAACAGAATTTACTCACTCACTTCTAACAAAAGAATAAGACAGTATTGATGGGATATCATTCGGAGACTAGGTTGTAAGAATTCTCTGTATGGAGCCTTCAGTTGCCGTCATCTTTAGAGGCAGCCCTGGGGAGGAGCGAGAGGGCCACGGGCCTGATTCCGGCAGCCCCACCAGTGAATCTGGAAGCTAATCCACTGCTTGAGCCGTACGATGGCTGCGGCCTCCATCTGTGCTTTGACAGCACTCTTTTGAGAGATTCTGTGGTAGGGGAACCTAGCTACCTCTTCCCAGATTCTGGGCCTGCAGACACTGAGAGATAGTAAATGTTTCCTTTTGGGGGGCCTGCCAAGTCTTGCGGCAACTCAGTACACAGTGGCTCCTGAGTCATAAGGCAAACTACAGAATGGAAGAAAATGTTTTCAAAACTCAAAAATAACAATACAATCTTTTCCTCATTTTTATTAGATTCTGTTCTTGTTAATATTGAGTTACAAGTGTTCTTTAAATATCTGTGTACAAATCCATATTTATCAGATATGTGTTTGGAATGTATTTCTTCCATTCTATATGGCTTTTTAGTTTCCTACAGTGACTTGAAGAACATCATAATTTTAATTTTGATGAAGTCCTGTTTCTCAGCTTTTGGATATTATGGTGCATGATTTTTGTGTCCAGTCTAAGAAATCTTTGCCTAACCCAAAGTCACAAGATTTTTTTTTCTTCATTTTCTTCTAGAAGCTTTTACAGTTCTTGTTCAGTTTAGGTCAATGATCGGTTTTGAGTTAAGTATTGTTAATGTTAATAAAGATTTTACATTCAATTTTTTCCCATGTGGATATTCAACTTTCCCATCTCCATTTTTTTAACTCTTATTTCCCCACTTTGGCACCTTTATCAATACTGAATTGACCATATCCACGTAGGGTTATTTCTAAGCTTTATCATGTACCGCCAATGTGTATGTCTATACTTAATGCCACACTATCAAAACCATTATAGCTTTATGGTAAATCTTGAAATCAGGTAGTTTAAGTCCCTCACTTTGCTCTTTTTCTAAATGGTTTTGGCTTTTCTAAGTCCTTCACATTTTTCTTTCAATTTTAGAATCGGCTTGTCAATTTCTGAAAAAAAAAGCCCACTGGGTTTTTGAAGGAATCCGGTGTTTGCAACATTTAGCATATGGTTTGCTAAATAGTAGTATACAGGAGAAAATAACTTTGCTTTCAAAACGGCTTACCCTTGGAAAATATAAATTATTAATTAGACAGTAACATGGGAAAATATCTTGGCCAATTGGTTTTTAATCAATTAATAATTTTCTTCATTAAAATACATAAATCCAGCAATAATTCTTAAATATAAGAATATAATACTGTCTAACTCCCTTTCTGTATCTACCTAGCTTTACATCATTAAAATGTCTTCCTCACTATATTACAGGTGAAAATTAATATGCTTGTTCAAATTAACAAGGTTCACTGTAATAAGCAGTGTAGATCCTTCTTAGTGTCCTTAATATTTATTAATGTGACATCGACACATTTTATTTATATATCATTTTTCATTATATGCATAATTAGCACTCTTGCTCTTCTTAGATACACCACTTAATTAGTTTGATGATCAATTCTCAAGAGAGAGCAATATGTAGTTCTACATAGCTAAAAACAGTTTCCTTTCATAGTTTGCCGTAAAAGTGCATATAACTCTCATGAATATATTTAGGCTTTTTAAATAATAGCATAACAATTCAATAAGACACATCCAAAACTTTCTAGATTTAAGTAACACAATTTAAATCGTCACAAAATACCTGTCATCTCTTTTGCCCACATCTATAATACATAGCTTTAATATAGAGGCTTCAATGGATGCTTGCACCTTTATTGGCTAGAATGACAACAGGAAATCATGGAATCTTGGAGAAATAAATCTAAGTGTTCTGCCCTCTGGGAACAAATGCTCTGAAATATCTCACCCTAACACTGATCCCACTGAGGAGCTAAAAACATAAAAGCAGGCAAGGATCGCCAGGGAACTAGAAGAGGTCAGTGTTTGTGGTTATGTTAGGTTATCTGTTACTTAGTTTCTCTGGATGATCAGTATTGGAGAGCTAAATGACTGATCATCTTTCATGGTCAGTATGTTTAGACTATCCACATGCCTGAAACTCCAACCACTTCTCACTATATCCACTGCTACTAACCTGTATCACCACCATTTCTCAGCTAGAACAGATTCCTAACTGGTCCTTGCATTTCTATACAAAAGCCAAAGTGAGACTTTAAAATCACTATCTAGACCATCTCATTCCATTGTTGAAAACCATTCGGTGGCTCTCCATTTCACTCAAAGAAAAAGCCTAAGTTTTCACAATGGTCTACAAAAGCCTCCAAGATCTGTGATTCTCAGCAAAGTTATGTCTCTACTTCTTTCAAGACAGTACTAAAAGCCACAAGAATAAGCCAACATAACTCTACAGTCTGACATTTTTCTTCTTAGTTCTCTCAACTTCCAAATCCTGGAGGCAAATTATATATGCCCTACCCCAATACACACACACACACACATACACACATATACATAAAATAATTATTTAACTATCAAATAAGGATTTACTATGAAATACAGATTGCCAAATTCCAACTTGTTAGTGGAGGAATATTCACATCCATCTAACGACACTAAAAATTTCATACTTCAAAGCCTGTCAGATGTGACATCCTACTTCCAAGTATTAGAGTTAGTATTAGGGTATGTTTGACTGCAAATGATATTAATACACTGAAACAGTTCTAATAAAAGAAAATACAGTGCCAAACTTAGAAGCAAATTTGAAGCAGGGAACTGAATTAAAGCCTGTCTTTTCCTATTGACTGGTCTTTGCTTTCTACATGCAGGGCTCCTTTCGTGAGCCCCACTCAAGCAGATAAGACCACCAAAGGCCCTTAGGTCAATCCTCAGAGTTTGAAAGTTTTAGAGGGTCCCCCACCCTACCTTGTTCTTAAAGATCAGTATTTGAGAGTATATCTCAATGGTGCTGTTTAGATTATATGCCCAATTTTTTGACAAATGCCACTGAAGAAGGAAAGAGAAGCCATTATTTGTCTGATCTTGGTCCTTGTTCCCTAGAATGTGCAAGTCTGGACTCTTGGAGGACCTCACCAGGTGCCTCAATATATACGAGTGATTCCACAGAGAGAAGGATGCTGCACCTCCACTGAGGTGAGGCTGGGATGAGGAAAATTCTCTGATCTGCTTGCTGTAATAGCAGGTGTCTGCGCGCAGTGAAAAGATACAGAGGCTAGTACCATTGGCCGCCTTGCAAATTCTGCATCTTTGACTATAACAAGGATTTCTATCCTGAACAAGAATACATTTTCTTAGAAGTTCAACAGGCTCAGTATTGAAGTTTCACTCTCAAGAAATTTTATGGGTGCCTCATACCAATAAGGAAAAGGAGGTAGTGTGGTATTTATGAACATAACATATGATTTAAAGCTATCATGGGTAAGGCCTCAAAAAAATCTACCATACAAATTGAAACAAACTGCTATAACTATTAGTTGAAAGAGGAAAAGTTGTTGGATCTAAGAAAAAGTTATAAATTGATAGTATTTCTCAATATAAAAAACAACCAGTTATAACACAACAGCAGAAACAAAAAAACAATATATGGATTCACCTAACAAAAAACAAATAAGAACTTTATACATGATTTTTAAATTCTGAGAGCACATAAAAGAATACCTACATAAATGCAGACATATATCATGCTCATAGAATGACAAAAAAGCACCAAAATTGTAAAATGCCATTCTCTCCAAAATAATCTATAAATTTAAATCAGTACAAACCAAAATATGAAATTATATAAGGAATCCTAAGATTTACATGGGAAAATAAATGCCCACCGAGAGTTAAAGCAATTAAAATGGACCCTAATGGATATTAAACTATCAAAAACCATTAAAAATAAAGTAATAAATAACTGACATAGACCAAAGAGAGTCCAGAAATCAGATGATTTATATAGAGGTATAACCACAAATAAATGTGAAAGTAATAGAATGTTCAATAAATTATTTTGGAAAATTTTACTCACTTTATGAAAAAAGTAGGATTTTTATCATTATTAATACTTCACATCATATATGAAAATATGTATTTCCAGGTGTATTAAATACCCAGGTGTGACAAGCAAAATTATAAAACCCAAGAAGAGAAAAGCTAAAAATGATTTTATGGAGTGGGAAAGATTTCTTTAAAAGGACCTAAAAAACACAAACTTTAAGGTCAATTTTTGATGAATTTAATTACAAAATATAATGGTAAACCCATCTTCATTTAGCTACTCTTTGATCAAAACAATTTCTATATCCAATATAAATTAATCAATAATTACTAAGTAATTAATGTTAAAGTACAAAAGTATAGTGGGAATACAAAAAGTAGGGCAGACATGTGCATTAATAATAATTATAATTCCAAGTAGAATTTGATAGATTTTTTAAATAATTCAAATTATCATTTTTTCTACTTCATATCTTTAAAAGTGCAATTTGCTGAATATGTTATCTTCTCCCTATTTCAGAGAATTCAGCATGAAATATATGTTCAGTCATCTTATGACTTTTTTGTGTATAATATTACTATTCAATGAAACTTACTATTATGCTTGTAAAGCTGCTTCAAAATATCTATTCATTTCCACTTAACTTTAAACTAACCTTAAAGTTTAAATATTGTGTTAAAATTGTGTCAGCTTTCCCCCCATAACTATATTATGAAAATTTCTATTTAAGTGATATACCATATGGACACACACCAGAGAAAATTCATTTCCTCTATTACAAAAGGCTGTACTCCTCTCTTTAATTAGGACTTTACTGCCAACAACTTAAATCACATTAACCATTGCATCCTGAGTTAGCCATAAAACTATTAACTGCAATGCTTAGATTTAATTAAAACATTTTGTGGTCCCTTGAACATGGCAAAGATGTATACCCCTTTCCCATGTCCAGTTTTAAGGACAGAGTAATAAATAGCTAATAAATTAGAATTAGATTTATAATTTTTATATCTAGAAAAATTCAGTGTTTTTAATAAGCATTTTAGCTTACCTGGAAATGACTTAAAAGTGGTGTCAAGATCTAACCAGGTAATGTTGTGACATCCATTATGTTATATTCAAATATAAGGTGGTTCTGTTTTTTAAATCACTGACATTTTCCAAAACCACACAACATAAAGTATCGCATATTGTGAAGGTTGAGTAAATATCCACTTACTTTCTGTTGTCCTTTCTCTTAAGACATAGATAATATATATTCATTTATGGCATATTATAAGACTCCCCTAATGATATTCTCCACCACTGGCTTCCCTCCTTTGAGTTACATCCACCTAGTGCTGCTTGCGTTTTCTTTCAAAAGCACTCTCAGAGTGTTTCTGTGTTCAAGAGCCACCAATTCTCCACTGCCCGTAGGAAAAATGTTTACATTCACTACCCTCTCATGTAGTATCTTTTATAATATTTTCGAAATAGTTTTTCAACTCTATTTCCCAATAATATCTCACAGGAAATTTGCATTTAAAGATCAAGAATCTACTTACAATCACATAACTCCTTGTAATTTATTCAAATCACTGAGTAACCTACTATGTATCAGGTACCACATTAGCATCTTTGTTCATCTGGTATAAATCACATGACATCTTCTGGTGATTCTAATTATCAAAAGCCTATGTGTCTTTCTTGTTCCAGGACTGTCTTGCCTACCTAAATTCAATCCCCTCTACTTGAGCCAAGAATCTATATTCTGTACAGTCAAAAATACTGACTTAACATACTTCTCTGTGTTGTGCTCTATATTTTTATTATTATTTTGTTTTGATATTTATTCGTTTAACTATAATTCATGCATATATATCTTGTAGAAAACGGTCATTAGTCTCTTCAGTACAGAGACACAATATGAAATATGAACAAGGTTTTTTTTCCTGCTTTCAAGTGCTTATAAATCCCAAACAGACTGCACACGACCCCTCAAGTATCTTCCTCTGCTATATAGCTCAGTAGGCATCCAGTATAGCAACACACACACACACACACACACACACACACACACACACACACGCACGCACACACACGCATGCGCGCGCAAACGCAAATGCTGACTGGTCACAGTAAGTTCAAGAAAGTGATCCTCCATAATTTATGTACATTTCCCTCTTTCACTCACTTTTCAACTATCTTCAACTACTATCCTTTATTCTCTTTTCAAAGCTCTACTGTTTTTCCTCACTTTTTGCTTTTGATGATCTTTGTTTCTATTTCATTGATTAAAACAAATGAACAAATACAGCTCCTGTCATTTATCTACAATCCACGTGAATGTGTTCCTGTTACACTCTGTCTTTCCTTCTGTTACTACAGTTAGCCTGTCTGGGTCCTGACAGCAAACACTCCACTTGTGCCCTGAATCTAAGGTTATTCTCCATTCTTAATTTTCCTAGGATGGTCTTAGTTTACAGATGTATTTCTGTTGTTAATTACCACGGGCATGATTACATATATGAAGTTCAATGAAAGAAAATTTCACTGTGTGTTTCAGGCTATTTTTTTTTCACCTTCTAACTGAAAATTATTTCATTGTATAGAGAAGAAAGTGTTAAATTATGTGCTCTTGATATCAGATACACTAGATATACCACTGTCTCCACATGAACAAATCCAATGATCAATTTCCCTTTGCTTTATGCATGTGTGCATGTGTGTGTAAGAGCACAACGTGAGATCTCATACTTATTTTAAGTTTCCTGTCTGATAATTCCAACATCTGTGTTATATCTGAGCCCAGTTCTTATGTTTGCTTTGTCTCTTTAAACCATGATTTTTTCTTGTTTTAACATATCTTGTAGTTTTTTTGAGGAAGTCTAACATAATAGTAGGAGGTTTTATGTCAGTCTGGTCTGGAATTTGGCTTTGTTTTGCTGTAGCTTCAACTTCCTCTAATAGCCTTGGTTTTGTCCCCACTGTTGGCTCTGGGCTTCCCTATGTACTCGTCAGAGAGAGTACATCTCGTAGCTTTTTCAGCTGTGACCCAGCATTATTATAATGGAGCCCTGTTTGTGAGGTGGTAAGGTGTGGAGGAGGGGAAGCATTCTATACTCTTATGAATAAATATGTCTTCTAGTGTGCCTTTGACCCTGGTCTGTATCCTCACAAATGTTTCTTCTCCTCCACCACCTTTTGGTGAATGATGCCCCCAGGGGTCTGTCTGAGAAAGGTGCTATGGGATAAGGCTCTGGTAAGACATTTCCCATGGAGAGTAGGCCTGTGTTATGGAAACTGTTCTGGCCCTATTCCCCTCTGGTTAATCTCTGCTACTTTTGGGTGAGCCAACAGCAGACTTTTCCCGGCTCTTCACTCTGAGAACCTAGTGGGTTTCCTGGAGAGAAAGACTCACAGAGGGGGATGGTCACTCCTAAAACTGCAGCCCCTATTATTCCTCACTCTCACAATAATCCATACTCAGCCTCCAGCAGTTTGTCGAAATTATCTCTTAAATGTTCTGCCACCAGGTCTGTGGATTTGCCTGTCTTCAGATTTTGGAAAGGCAGTTCACCAAGAGATCTCAGTTCTCTGATGGGTCTTAGAAAAGTCACTGATTTTCAGTTTGTTCTGCTTGTTTCTTTTTATGAGGACAAAAGTGACAATTTCTGAACTTTTTACGTATCAGAGCTAAAACTGGAAGCCCTTATGTACTTTTTAATAAATTTTTCTTTCTTTATTTTTCCTTCCAACAATTATAAATTCCTTGAGGACAGAGATTATGTGTCTCCACCATTGTAGACCTGGTCCCTACCACAGATTCTCACATATGACAGCTACTCAGTAGCATTGAAATTAATGAAAATTTAATATTGCATTTAAAAGAAGCCTTTCAGGACCAGAGTATATAATTCATTGCTAATTACAACTTTGTGGGGGACAAAAACATGGCCATTTGGTGAAAATTACATTTTTTAATAATAAAAATTCTAATTTCTTCCAGTGGGGGAAATTTATTATATAAATTCTGCTACAGTAATTCCTTTTATGTGGTGTGTAATCAACAATCTTACAATTAGATATTATGAACTACAATAAAAGAGAAAAATGAATCACCTCTTAAAAATATCTTTTAGAAAAAAGATATCTTTAAAAAATATCAAAATTTTAAATTCAATATCCAAAGACTTTAAAAATTGTTAATCTTTTCCTTCAAAAACAGAGTAAGCAACCATTATAGAAATAAAACACTTCATGTTCCCTGATCTTCTTCTCTCATAGAAGTAATGAAATAATTATAAAGGCTTGTGTTACAATATAAATTATAAATGGTTTCAAAATGAACCAGAAAGGGAAGCTACAGCATTTTCCAAATGAATTAAGACTTGTTTTTCTTTTTTCTGGAATAAACTGCTGGATCCTTTCTAAATTTAAGAATGTGTACAATTCTTCATAGAACTATTATCTACTTTTCAGAGATGGCAAACCTCAGTTAACAGAATCAACTTTAAAAGCTTAAAGTCTTAAATGAATAGCTGGTGTTCACTTCATTTTATGGGTTTTCACAGACTTTTTAGTAGTATCTTTAAGCCAGTTTTCTGAGTATAGTGAAATAAAACCCTACCCATAACTGGTGCCATTTACCAAGCACCACAGTTCTTCATTTTGCTTTCAATGTTAAAAATCAATTTAAAAATCTTAGTAGTGTTCATTTTCATGACACAAGTACAAAGAAAAAGCAAAGTACTATAAAATTGGAAATAAAAAATCAATCATACAAAAACAAAACCCCCTTACAATAGTTAAATGTGCAAACATACTTGATCATTTTAAAAACAGGATTCTGATATTTTGTAACCACAGTAAAGCCCATAGCCACTGATGATCCTTTCATTTATCTGAGAAGTGATACTGGCCAAAATGCTACATGGGGCCACTATTGCCTTAGTGGATATTGTGAATGTATAATCTCAGTCAAATTGCTGAACCCAGGAAAAGCACCATTGTTATAGCAGTAGCTCTCAGAATAAGGTCCCGGACTAGCAGTGTCAGCATTAGCCTAGGAACTTGTGAGAAATGCCAATTCTCTGGCTTTTCCAAGAACTACTGAATTAGGAACTGATCGTCTATTCCATAAAATGCTAATGTTTGAGAATGGCTACTTTAGACATCTGGTTTACCCCTTTAGCTAACTTCCCACACCTAGAAGGGTGAGCACCCACCATCTTCAAAGCCAGGCAATGGCAGGCCGAGACCTCTCATTCTTTCAGTCTTCTCTTTCTTCTATCTCTCTGTCTCTGACCACAACCTGGAAAGATGTTTCCACTTTTGAGGATTTATGTGATTAAATTGGGCCTACCTATATAATCCATGATAATCTTCCCATCTCAAAGTCTTTAACCTTTACACAAAGTCCCTTTGCCTTGGAAGACAGCATATTCACAAGATCTGAGGATTAGGAAGTGAACATCTTTGGGTGTGGAAGGGGACATTATTCTGTCTACCATAGTTCTGAACTCTATAAACAGGTACCAGGCTGCATGTCAACCTTAGGTATAACCAAAATGTCCAATTATGTCCTGGTAACAAGGAATATAGATTTTTATTGAACCTAAGCAAATAATTACAATGCCATGAGAATAAGAGTTTTCAATTTTGGAGGGGTCAGTCAGGTAAGATATATATAAATGCTTTATTTCCATTACAAAAGCTTAGGCTATTAAATGGTGAATTACAGATAAAGAGAAAAGAGGAAGGGTTTCCTTATACATGTAATAAATAGAACATTAAAATTTCAACAATATTCCAATAAAAATCAAAGTCATCCCTCATCAGCTCATACGTTCCTACATAATCAATTCTTGTTCTGCTCTATCTTCAGTTTAGCAATTTCATGACCCATCTGCTTTTCAATTAGAGTTCTAGAATTCATGACTCAGTTCACAAGTCTCACACATGATTCGATCAGAAGCCAGGACTCAAAAGCACCTGGCCTTGTCCTTTTCCCTGGAGCTCTGAGACAGTCTTTCTTAAGCTGAAGTGCCATGGCCCGCAGCTGATGGCAAGTGCTTTCAGGGCAACAGAGTAAATTTAAAAATTGTTGGTAGATGACAAAAGACTCAAAATTGCTGTGGTCAACTTTTAGTGATCATTTTCAAAAGTGAAAGACCTGATGAGTTCATATGAAGAATAATACAACTGACAACAAATCTGCTTTTTCTGTGACATGCAAAACAAGATTTTAACATCAATCCTGAAGCATTTTAGACACAATATCTATAAATATAATGACTACTCCCTACTTTTAAAGAAAAGAGGATATTGTATCTAATTTATAAATATGGATGAACAATACTCAGAGAAAAAACTCTTCAAACATAACACATAATAATCCTGAGGCATAATATATCATGAATATACCATCTATATAGTTGGCATATACCAAGAATACATCAAGAATATCAGCTAACAAAATTCAGTAAGTCTGGAGTAGGACATAAACAAATGCATTATTAATAAAACTCAATATGTAAGTGACATGAATCTTCAATCTCCAATTTTGCATCTTCATTGGCCTAAGAGATGAAATTTCAAATTAAATAAGTAAAGTAGCAAACACGCTGTCATGTTAAAAAATAACTGAAATTATGGTTGATAGTACCATATTATTGATGTCTGATGTCTGACATCAGGCAATGCAACCACCAGGCACCTAATAAATAGAAACATATTATGGATAACTAGGCATTAACAACCCTTTAGGAACTTTCCATATAGCATACAATTACTGAGATATTTATATTAATAAATTTTTTGGCATACAAATTTCACTTAGAGAAATGATAGCCATCTCTTCTGATTTGCTGCTCTTCCCATGCAACTCATCAATAATAACATATCAAATAAACTTAGTTATTTCTAACACCTCCCTTTTTATAAAGTGTAAGAAAAAATCTTGATTTTCCAGGGCCTCTCTGGGACTTCTCTAAGATCGTTTTTTACAAAATATATCCTGAAAGTTTTTTATTACTTTACATTTAGGATTTGATTTCAGAAAAGACAAAACTCAAAAGTTGTCAGGAGATTTGAAAACTTAAGATAGGAACTAGGTCATTGTTAAACTAAGTTAACCTATTTGTTATATATTCCCATATAGTATGCATCTTAATAGCATGCATTATTGGTTCCTAGTTCAGACTGGGGTATAAAAAATGTTGGATATATTGACCTCTGTGTTAATCTTAGACCCCCACATCTGAGTCTGAGACCCTGGGAATATGGGGGTTGCATTTCTGGACTATGTTACAGATAAACTCTGAAAAAGAGAAATTTTGCTATTGTAAAATGAATTTTAAAAATATGTTCTGCATGTTTTCATTCATAAAATTTCTATGAGTTACTATAGAGAAGACCCATCATACTTCCTTTTCATTGAATTAGAAAATGGAAAGCAAATATTTAGCATTTCTTACTTCAAATTAAGAAACTTTATTCCTATTCTAGAGAAACATGTTCTGATACTAGTCCAAGAATGGAGAGGAAAAAAACTTACTCTAAACTAGGTGGAGAAAAAAGAAATTAGAATGATAGAAAATGAGCTTTAATACCACCACAATTTTATTTGCACTTTAAAAGAAATAGGCTTTCCACACAACTATTAAATGCTTTTTTCTATTTAAAGAAAATAAAATATAATGCTGAAATAATAGCTAAAGTAAGAGTAAGTGGAGACACTTATCAGATTTTATGAATGGTTGTTTACTGCCTGACATTTAAAATTTCAGGTTTCGAATTTCTGTTTCAAAATGCAGACACTATATAGAAGAAATAGAGAATTTATATATTGTTCGAATTGAGGCATCTGTGTGGCTTTATACAGCATCACAGCAATTGTTTGCCTTAACAGTTCTGTGAAGATAACTCACCATAGAGAAGCAATCACTTTCCTTCCTTCATGTTTTGCTTGTATTTTCAACGAGGCCTTCCATGAATATCCTGCTTAAAACGGCAGTACACACTCCCCACCTCCGGATTCTCTCCTTGTTTTTTTCCATAAGATTGAGAATTCAGCCATTTATAGTAAATCCACATAGCTTACCATCTATATTAATAGAACTAATTTTAGTTTTCCACCATCTTAATCAACATGACCGATTGGACATAAAGTGATTATGGCTTTTGAGCTTTTTTGTTGTGTTTTCCAGGAAATTCTTGCTTAAGAAGAGAAAAGCTATATTAAAAAGAAAATGTTATTATTTATTTCAGGAACTTTGTGAAATATTTCAGGAATTAAGTTTTTCAGTTGATAATGTCAAATGATGGTTTTCTCACTTAGACTTTTCTAACCCCTTTCCTTAAAACCCTCTCTTTGCTGGGTCCATGAGGCCTAACCTATTATATCACAATCTTTACCCAAGCCTAATCAAACTATAATATTGAAAACTTCATAAATTTTACAACTTGGTGTTTCTCCCCTCCAAGATGCTAAGACTCTATCTAGGTACGGCTCTCTTTTATCACAGAAAGCATTGAACTCATCTTTATCTTATTAACAAATTATTTCGGTGGTATTTTGGGGAGGCCAATGATTAGTCATCAATTAATATATTGTACATTTTTTAATGGGGTGTGTTCCCAACTAGAAAACTAGGAATTAAAATTAAAACTAAGGAGATTAAGAATGAAAGGTACTTCTGCATATGGTATGATGCAGGAAGAAATAAGACAACAAGTCTAGGGAGGAAATCATATTAGATGCTTCAAATTTATTTCCTTTCAACATTTGAAAAGAAATGTTGCAGCTTGGGATTTACTATCTCTGCATTCTGACATACCTTGATTATAAAAATTATTTTAAAACAAAATGAAAGAAAACACAAGAAAAGCTCAAAGGCCATAAGTAAGCACTTTGAGGTAAATTAGGGACTGGGTTAAGAACCATGCATCCTGTCTCCATCTATAATGGAGCCACATGGAGGGAAGAACACAGTAGTCAGGAAATAAATTATTTGGGGGATTGTCCTAACTAATCCAGGAGAAAAAATATGTGAGGATTATCCAAGTGAAAGACTGGGTCAGAAACTGCCTTTTCGCTCCTACATTTGTCTCTAGCACTGGGTCTCAAATACTGCGCACGGACTGCACTGTTTGGTGTGGATACCGGACAGAGTTCATGGGAGACAACGTGCATGCCACCTCCTTACTTTCCAGAGTTAGGGCTCAGAAACACTAAAGAAGAGCTAAGAGTAACACAGGATGGGACTGATGGTACTTCCTCCTGGCTCTAGGCCCCTGACAAATGCAAAGTTGCTGGTAATGCTGCTCAAGCATGATGGGGTCCACCCAGGTTTGAGAAAAGTCAGTGATTCCTGGCATTAAGTCTTTAATAATTCAAGTTTCCACCCCAGCGGTTGTGGAGAATATAAAAGTTTATTGTTTTCATTTAGGAGGGAGGCCACACTTTCACCTAAAAGGGGTAAGATATAGAGTTCATAGTTACTCTAAGAGCCAGGGCTGCCTCTCCCAGCCACCGTCTCAAAAAAGCACTGCCCTCAGGAATATATACTAGGTACATTTCAGATCGAAAATAAAATGGACTTAGGTGAATGTACATAAATATCATGCACTGGGAGCAGGAGAGAAGGCTATGTGAGGAATGGGAGCTTGAAGTTAGGAAAACTGCAGTTTTAGACAAATACTAGGTGAAAATCCAGCACTCCCAGGAAATAATGGTTGGCTCTGGAAAGCTGCTAAGAGGCTTTAATTTTTATTAAAAATATGACATAATTATATTTATGATAGTTTGGGAGTAAAGAAGAAATTGTAAAGGCATTTGAATAATTTTCCTGTCATTTCTGAAGGATGCAACATTTCCAAGAAAACTACATAATCACAATTTTAGAATGTGTCAATTAAGCCCTGTATTTTATATATAAAGGATCAGAAATCCAGATTTTAAGTGACATACCCAAGGTTATACTGACAGAAACAAAGCTAGCTAGGAATGCCACCTCAATTTTCTTACCCCTGAGAAAGTTTTCTCTTCTCCTCTACAATATCATGGTCTCTATTTCAGTCAATTATTCCAATTATTCATTATGCAATCAAGAAACACTTTAAAGCACCTAGCAGCTATTGGGCTAGGTACTAACAGTGGTGATCAAAACAGGTCTGTCTCTTCCCTTCATGACCCTTATAGTTTGGTTTTATGAAAAAGTAGTAATTGTAGAGTACACATATCAGGTTCCATGGTGCTTCAAATAAAGCACGGAGGTGAGACTTCATGATTAACTGCAGATTAAAAAGAATACTCAGAGGGAGTCACAGTCCTTTAAGTTAGCATCAGAGACAGTGTTTATATTTTATACTTGCAGAGAATGCAGAAGGCACTGCTAGCTAGAATAATAACATGAGCAAAGAGAGCTGGGTGAAAGAAAGCAATCTTGCACTGATTGGTGCTTTAAAATGTTTTACATATCCATGTAATTTAGCTTTTAGGAATCTCTGTAATTTAGTTTAAGTTTTTCATATTTCATATTTATGAAAGCTTAGATATGGAAAGCTAACTGATGTGTTCAAGATCAGTTAAGCTAAAAGTGCCTAAAATTGGACTCGATTATAGGTTTTATGATTTCTAGTTCAGCGCTTTGCTACTACAGTGCCGCGTAAATTACAGCACAGATGTCACTTCCTGAAGCCAACCGCCACAGGTGATGCTGTGCCTGGCTTTGTGTGACAAAACTGGATCTGGTAATAGAAGAGCCGACTCACAATCTTAATGTACTAATTCCGATCTGAAATGTTTTTCAAAATGTATGCCACATCAGTTTAGAAATTTTTTTGCTTGTTCCCCAAATTTTCCAAAATGCTGTAATTTTACCTCCTTACATTGAACATTTGCTGTTAATGACCATTTTGAAAATCTTCAGTATATTCAAATTATTTAACAGGAAGCTAAATAAAACTTTTGCTACCTTCCCCTATTAAATAAATACTTATTTCTAGGATAACATAAGAAAGAACATACTTGAAGAACAGAAATGAATTATTGAATATAGAAGACATTATTTAATCTTTATCACATACATTATCCTGCACTGTTTAGTTTCAATCCCTGTATTTACTGACAAAGAAACATAAAGACCTAATAAAAAATAAATTTATTATTAGTCAAATTTATAATTTGAGAGTCAGTGATGATTCAAAAATGTTACTGCTATGATATAAATGGTAGAATTAACCTATTTTTCCTTTTTCACACTTTTTCTTAAGTATTCTACACTTAAATATTCATATGTGCTATTTACAGAACTATCAGTACATACAAGTAATTGAAAGTGAAAAAAGCTCATTCCTTTCCTCTAGTGAAAAATGTATATTTCATACCAATGGCCAGTTCAGAGAGTAAAAGGGAAAGAGAGAGAATGACTGCAATTTATACCATTTTATCATAAATAACATCCTACTCCTGGTAGAATAAGTTTCCTGCCATGTATCCCAAACCTCTAGACCACTCTTGAATTACTTACTCTTTCTCCCAGGACTAAGAAAAGATTTAAGAGGGCTTTAAAATGCTTTCAGTGCAAAAAATCAAAGATAAGCCTATTACTGATGCTTTCAAGTTCTCCTTTTAGCCTTCACTGTGCCATAAATTTCCTAGTAATCTAGATCACTTTGAAATCCAAATGGTAAATAACTCCTCCCTTCCCTGAGCATTCTCAAGGTATCAGAGAATTGAAGATATTTATTAGAAGAAGCTTATACAGCAATAGGAGCAATTTCTTCTAAGCCATTCCTTGACACCTGCCACAGTTATGGGGAAAATATTTTCAAGTTAGACACTCATTTCTCTTTATAGTTAGCACCTCAATAGAAGCCTTGAAATTCTTCAAGATTATGCAGTTATACAGGCATTGGAATTAGTTTATGGGTGTCCATTTCTCCTTATTTGTTAATTTAATCCCTTTGATTGATTACATACAATGTGCTAAATCAGGTATTGAAAATATAATGCTGAGCCAAAAAAAGGCTCATATAGGCATGGCTTTTAGAATCTGGTATGGTTGATAGACAACCAATTACACAAATAAAAACCCACAAACAATTGCCTTGAAACAATGGTGTAAGGAAAGAATAGTGCATAAAACAGAAGCACCTCCAAGAGATGTTTCCGTAAGATGCGATATTGAGGTGAGATTTGAAAATAAGATTAACAGAATGGTGAAAATGCCTTAGAGAGAGAAAACAATGTGGACCAAAGCCCTCTGGCAAGAAAGTATGACGTGTTCAAAAGGGTGAGAAAGTCTGCATGACTGGCGCAGGCAGGGAGAGCATGATGGGGGCTGCGATGAACTTTTGACATTTCTCCTCAGTTCTGTTTATTGTCGATTGCATCTGCCTTTGTGGCTTTTCTTTTCTTTCTTCCTTTTTCAACCTTTTATTTTTTCTGCTCTCCTAGTCCTTTAAGTGGTTTTACTTTCTCCAAAAATATGGTAAATGAAATCGATCATCAGATGAGTAAATTTATTTGACTTCTAAGAACTGTACCAGTGAATAAAAAATATATATGAAACAGCGCTCTTCCACATATTTTCTTTTGTATTAAATAATTCAACATCTTAACTGGCATAATTATTTAAGTTACCACAATCCTTATTCAAAAACCATGATGATTTTGAAAGTGTGACAAGAATCTTTTTTGTAATAATTTTCAGAGTCCATAATTAATGTATATTTGTTTAATAAAGGTTAAATGGATTCAGAGTCAAAAATAGCTAGATAACCATGTTTTTGACAGAAAGAGACTTAATAAATAACTGCCAAACAGAGAAAAGTTTTCAATCACCTAGTGGATAATGTCAGAACTGGATATATAAATACATTCACAGTTTTCATGCAGAATATAGAATTGGCTAAGAGGTGCTGGACAGCTCTAAAATATCCAAATGACAAAAGCTGGTAGGAAATTTAAGTTGTAGGAGTTCAGGCCTGCATGGTATAAGATATTTGCTTCTTAATTTTCTGAGACCTAGTTGTATATACTGGAACTCAGAACTGAAGACGTTGCAGAGTGCAGAAAAAAAGGCTGAGAAAGAACCCAGTGTGTGATTGTTGACTTAAGACAGTCTAAGCTAGATAAACAAATTTCTACTCAGAAAAACTGTGAAAGCAATAAAACTCCTGCATTTTATAAAAGGAGGACACCAAAACCTGAGGGCAGATCTGCCACCTCAGGGAGAGGACCCAGTAGATGTGCTGAGGAAGTATCCCTATAGAGTACAACCTAATTATAACTTTTGAATGATTCATATCATTCTCCCTGACTTGCCCCCACAAATCCTGGTCCTAAAAATAGAGTTTTAAGAGTTGTAAATGATAGGAACACAGTAGCAGCTTAGTTTTGAAATTTCCTATTCAAAATATGGGTGTTCCTTCTTAGAGCACAGAACAGTTAAGAACAAACACACACACACACACAAATGTAAATGCCTTTCTCTGAGGAAAAAAAAAAGAAAGAATGTAAACACTTAAACTTGAACCTAGTATGTGCTAAGAAGAAACTCTCACATCCTAGATGCTAACAGATTCAACAGAGTACTTTGGAAAACACCAGGAGGCAGTAGTGGCCATGACAGGGTAGAACGGGGAAAGGCAATGAGGTATTGAATGACCGATGAAAAAAGCAGAAGCAAAACTCAGCTTTCACCTTATGTGGCATTTGCACAAGCTGTGAGCATATGTGCAGATGTAGAGAGAAAGTGACAAAAATGTGGCAGACGTCATAAAATATGGAGAAGAAACACCTTCTAAAAGAAAAGGATAGAGTTTCCGAGGCAGTGGGTAGGAATTTTGGTGACAGTAGCCAGTGAAAAGACTGGAAGCTCCCCAGATCATGACTGAGCTCATAAAGTCAGAAGCAGCTTGGCTCCCTAGAGGCATCATATTTAAAGGGACTAGCTGCTTCCATAAAGTTCTGTTGTGGGGTGGGGGTGTACCTACTTGCCTTCTCCCATATGCAAAAAGCTAACATAAGAAATCGAATTTAGAAACAGACAGGACTAAATAAATTGTTAAGTAAAACTGGCAAAACTAGTTTCTTAGAAACAATACATCATTTAGAGAAATAAAGACAAAATTATAAGGAACACAGGTGATTATAGACCTGATAAATAGCAAGGTAGGGAACATAAAGGATAGAAGTAAGAAAATAGCAAACAAACAAAAACCAACATTAAAACTACTAATAAGAAATTGATAGATAAGCAAAGATAGCCAAAATATGCATAGTTTGAGTTTCTAAAAAAATATCAAAACAATTGCAGAGAATATCTAGTAATGCAATTCAATAAGCATTTCCTGAAATAATAGGCTAAAATCTAATGTCAAAAGGGTATATTTTCTGCTAAAGAAAATTAACCAAGAATGTTGACTATCAAGAGAAGACTTGGATAAATATTTAGATTTTAAAGATAAAAAATTTGGGGTTGAGACCAAAAGATCAACTCATATATGTATATGGGAAAAAGGAATCTGGTTAGAATAAATTTCTCTACATCAGTGTTCAAGATACACTAGGACAGGGGTATATATACTTAGGACGGAGATGAGCATATTTGCATGTGAGAGACTAGCCAGAGGATGGACTGCATAGAAAAGTTCTAGATTTAAGAAAATATTAAACTTAAGAAAATAGTTCATGATTTAACAATAAAATAATAGCTAAAGAGAGAATTAGTGAACAAGCATAAAGGCCACAAGTAAGATACTGACTGAAGCACAGAGCAAAATAAGAGAACTAAAGAAAAAAGAGAGAAATTCACAGGTATAGCAGAAAAGTGCCACAAAAAGTATAAATGAAGTGTTAAAAAGAAGAGAGAGAGAATGGGGTAGAAGAACTATTTGAAAGGTTTATGGTTAAAACTTTTTAACACTAATAAAAAACTTCAATTTATATATTCTGTAAGAACAAGAAACACCGAACAGGAAAATCATGATGAAAACCATACTTAGGTTATCATAATAAAATTGCCTGAAAAAAAGAAAAGAAAAAGATTTTAGAAGCAGCAAGAAAGAAAAGAGATACAGTCCATTCTGGTATAATAAGATGTGTGCTCCTTTAAGTTTGCTTATGCAAATGACATAATGAAATCCACAGGGATTATGAGTAAATGGAGTTATGGGCACAACATTCAAAAACTTTGTCATGACACATTTAAAAATATAAGTCAGGAATCTAATAAAAACAATGGTTCAGTTTAGCATACCCTAAATGTTTACCTTAAATGTTACAGTAAATATGGTACTTTGCTTTGAAAAGTGCCTGAAATTTACTTGTGATGGGGAGTGTGGGAAGAGCTGCAACTAATACACATTCTTACAAAGATTTTAAAAAATGAAGTAGCTCTCTCTGATCATCAGTGCCCTCAGTACCTATGTTATAGAGTAATTTTGAGTATAAAATGCAGCCAGATCCCTTAGAAGGAGGCACTTCATAAGTGCTCATTAATTGTCATTAGTCATCAAGGAAATACAAATAAAACTCACAGTAAGAAAGCACTTCACACCTACTAAAATGGCTGAAATGAAAAGGTCTGCCTATTCTTAGTGCTGGCGAGGATGTAGACAACTATAATGCTCATATTATAGTGTAGTATGATATGTAAAATGTAAAAGAGTGTAAAATGTTACAACTACTTCAGAAAACTGTTATACAATTAAACACATATTTATACTATGACCCAGCAATAGCAACTAATGGGTAGAGATGGAGGAGTAGAGAATACATATGCTCACAAAAACATTCATAAACTCGTATTCAGAGCATCTTTATTTATAATAGCTAAAAACTGGAAACAACACAAATGCCTACTGATAGAATGAATATGAAAAATGTGGTATATTCTTACATTGTGGTACTACGTGGTAATAAATGGTATAAACTGTGCTTTATGCAACATAGAAGAATAAAGAAAACATTATCCTGGATGAATTTTTCAAAAAACCAAACATTGTTGAGTGAAAGAAGCCAGATGAAAAATATTTTAGGATTCAATTTATATGTAGCTCCAGAATAGGAAAATCAAAGATATGGTGATAAAAATCAGATCAGTGGTTACCCAGAGGGAATTGAAGATAAAAGGTCAGGAGAAGCTTTCAATATTGAGACTGTGATTCTACAGATATATAAATGTGCCAAAACTCATCAAATTATATTCTTAAAATCTGCTCGCTTTATTTTATGTAAACTTTACCTAAGTAAAAATGATTTTTAAAAGCCTGTAAACAACCTAAATGTCCACCAGCAGATGGATGGATAAAATATTTGATTTCTGAGATGGTGGGAATGTTCTATATTTGATTCATATAGTTGAATTTCATTTCTTGTATGTAAAAATGAATGAACTACTGATTCATGCAACAACATGGATAAATCTGAGAAACACTGCATTGAATATAAGAATCCACAAAAAATAGAGCACAGGGTGTATCGCTGTATTTACATGAATGTCCAAAAACAGCAAACCAAGCTGCAGTGCTAAAAGTCTGAATAGTGACTGCTTTTGGATGGTACTAGGGAATTGGACAGAAAGGGGAAGAACATATATTTCTGAAGTGATGGCAATATTCTATATCTTGATCTGACAAAGCCTGTCAAATGTGCAGTTAAAATTTGTTGACTTTCTTGCTTGTTAATTATACTTCAACAGTAAACAAAAACATATGCATCTGAATGTATATTTCTGAAAAAAATCATTTTCTGGCTATTATTTCACTTCTGAAATATATTTGATATGTTACACAGTACTAAACACATACGTACAAAAAGAAATAAATACAATAAAAACACTTAATGTTCAAATTGTGTTTTGGGGAGTCCAAGACTAACCAATACGTCAACAAGAAATTCAAGTTCTCTGACAATAAATGCAAAAGTGAGGAGAGTAAGGAAGACGAAACACCTTTAATCAAAGAAAATATTCATGATTTGAATTTTTTATGGAAATATATAAATAATAAAAAGATAGAATACCTCTTTCTTTTCTGATAACTGAATATATCTATCTTATGGAAATTAAAAGAAACCAAAATACCAGTGCACAGAATTTGCTGTTTTCAGAGTCAGCTTCAAAAAGGCAACGTATTGTTTTATATATCAAGACCCAACCATGCAGCTCAGTGGCCTGAATCCTCACCTTTACTGCCTGACAGTGAATTTTTCCCGTAACTGTAACTAAAGGCTAAATTGGAACTCAAGTTAATCCATCATCTGTTTAAATTTTTTTCACTCATGACATAAAAATTAGTAGATACATAATGTCTAACTCTTCTGTCATAGACTCCTGTGCTACTCTTTTCCATTTTCCTTAGCAGATTTAAAAATACATTTACAAGCCAATAATTCCCCTTCAACCTAGTATAGCATTTTTTTTTCTCCAAATTTTAGGTTATATTCACATTTTAGGGAGAAAGACAGAAATCAATTAAAATATGTTTTGGGAAAGTCCACCCTGTCTCCCAGATGAGTGCGCACCAGGCCAAAGGTCTGCGGGTCCTGTCTCGCCTTGTGTCGCTTATCAATGTTTGTGTTCCACAGTGTCAGACTCCCTGTTGCTGCCCAGTCTCCTTGCAATACTCTAATTTGTTGCTACCACCCATTTATAATTATATATGATTATATATATGAGTAATGAACAAGTGCCGGGACCCTCTGTTAATCCTCTAGTTTTCTCTGGACACCAGACCGAGAAATCCTTCTGAAGCAGCTTACACATTTGGCTCTCCCTACTCTAGGCACTAGCGTTTTGGCAGGCCTGGATTTCCCTGCATACCATTATCTAAAGTAGACATTTACTCAAGAAATTGGCAGGATTTATTATTATTAACAAAATTTAAGGATATTCAAAATAATAAAAGATATAAACTGTGGTTCTAATATCAGTTTCTACAACACCAACTATCAAGAAAGCTATCAAATAAAAACTGTTAAGGAACTAGGTGAAGTTTTGATAATAGTAAGACCAGAGTAGGAGTATTTTCCTCTCCTGCAGCACTAAATATAATAAAGTCTTCTGTTCCTTCTAAAGTTTACACAAATTTGAGTAAAATAAATGCTTCATGCCAAAAAAATTCTCAACATAGCATAACTGCACTCTGCCTTGTTATTAGTATTCAGGGATCTTTAGGGAATTTATCTATTTATATAAGAAAATTAGAGGTCTTCTTGGTGGCAAGAGTGAGCAAGGAAATAGACCAAACTCAGGCTCCCTTCACCCAAGGTCCAAAATTATGAAAATCTGTCACATGGATCTGGATATCCTTGATCAAGGGATCGTTTACTATCATAAATCACATTCATTGACTGACCATGAGAGAAGAGTGAATCAGAATTGATCATCAGAGCCTAACAAAAGGACATAAAGTTCCTCACACAGCTGGTATAATTTGGGAAAGATGATATGTGGACTTTGAAGCTCAGGATTGGGGAATTATAGTGGTCCAAGGAGGAACTTCTGTTACTGACTATTGGTTTTCTGATTGAACCCCGATGGATGTAGAATTTGGCATTGACAATGATTCCAGAGGAACAGACTCTTAAAGATGTGCTCTCTGCATTGGTTCTGGGATTTATGGAATGAATTCTCTGGTATGATTAGATATAAAAGCATTAATGACCCTGCTTCCAATGGTAAAGGAGGCACTGATAGCCCAGGACATGCTGTGGAAAACAGTTACTCAAATTATCATGCTAAGGTACTTGTGATCAAGTGTGCACAAAAGGCAAGGCTCTGAGTGATATGTATTTGCTCCCATAGAATATTTTAGTAAAAATAAACAGAATAATGCAGAATGTTGTTTGCTTGCTTCTAACTGTGCTGGAGAGTTTGAGGAAAGAAAATGATCTCAGGGCTTTAAATTCCTAGTTTAAGACCTTGAATAAGGGACATGAACGGCTCTGTGACTTCCTTGAAAGAAAGTCATAGTCCTGTAGCCACAGGGCCTATATTTCTGAAAAACAAAATCTAATCCAATATTTCTGAACACCACAAAAAGCAAATTGAACTCTTAATTAAACTTGTGAGTTCTCTTCTGTTAAAATTAGGGCACTGGCTGTAATGGAATGGAGTTAGAGGGCAGAATCCATTGAATGTGGGACATTCGAAGGAGGCAGAGAGAAATGCTCATCTGTGAACTAGTTACATTTCCTGAAAAAGGAAACATGACTCAAAATAGCGCAGAAGGTAAAGCTCAGAGCCATAAAGAAGCAGTTCCAACCCTTAAGGCCATTCAAGCAACTTCTAACATTATTCTGTGTGGATTTCAGATATCCTATGTACTAGTGATTCCCTTGAACTTACCTTTTCCCACATTTTGAACAGGAATGCCTGTACTGGTTACCCTTTATCTGTCCCACCACTGTATGTTAGCTGTTTGGGAGCAGTTCAGTATCACAGATTAAAAGGAAATGTTGTCGAAGAGCTGTGCTTAAGAATTACACCTGAGGATACTCATCCATACCTGGACCTGATCTAAAGGACACGATTATGGACTTTGAGCTGATGTTATGATGGGGTGAGATTTTGAGTGGCCTTGGGAGGGACAGTCTTACATGGAGGAGAGATGGGAGTCCCTGGGTGCCAGAGGTCAGATGGTGGAAACCAAAATCTGAAAACCAGCATCAGGCCAGCATCTGAGTTGGCCACTAGTCATCTCTACCTCCTGGTATTCAATCTTTTGTATAATCTCCTGTGTGGGGGCTGGATTTAGCAAATCATCTCTAATAAGTATGAGGTAAGTGACATCGCTTCTGAGATTAGGTCATAAACATTGAGGTGTATTCTTCCTTCCTTCCTCTGAGATCACTTGCTCTGAGCAAAGCCAGCTCCCATATTGCCAGGTGTCCTACAGACTGGTCCACATGGAGAGGCCGACATGCAGGGATGAACTGACATCCTCCGTCCAACAGCCCACAGGGAACAGAGGTCTGCCAAAAATCTTGTGAGTGACTTTGGAAACAGATTCTACCATAGTGAAGACTTTGGATTAGAATGCAGACCCAGGTCATAGTTTGACTACGAAGTCCTAAGAGACCCTAAGCCAGAATCACTGATTTAAGCAGCTCCTGAACTCATGATCCATGGGAATTGTGAGAAAATAAATGCTTATTAGTTTTAAGAATGCTAAATCTTTGATTAATTTGTAGCGGACATATAACTAAATGTAGTATTTCTAAAATGAATAAACAGAATTATAAGAGCTATACCCTGTGGTTCAGAGAACAGTATCTTAGGTTTTCTACAAAGCAACTGAAAGGTAAAACCTAGAAATCTTCTCAAGAAAAGGGCATCTTTCTTTTCTGGTCTGGTTTCCATCATATATGTTGCTCCTTTTCACTGACTCTCTTTTGTTGGATCTACATTTTTTTTTATTTCTTCATATATCCTGTATTAGAATTCTTTTTATTTGTTTCAATGCCCTTAGTATTAAATTCTTAACCTTTGTTTGTTCAATGCCAAGTACATCTTAAGCACTGAATCTTTATCAGTTGACTTTCAATGAAATGTAATACTAATGTGTTCTACAAAATGCCAGCTCTCTGGTTGACTTGTTAACCTTGGGAATGACTATTATGCTTGCCTGGCCCTGTAGGTCCTTCTGTAACTAATCAGGCTGCCTTGGGTGTGTGTGCATATATATACACACACGTTGAGTGCTGGGGCAAATGTGGGTGTTTGTTCTTACTCATTATAAGTAGTAGTAAAAGGGAGGGAAGATATCCCTGCAATCTTCTATAGTTAGGCGACAGCACTTTTACTAAGAATGTATCTGAGGGTGAGCATACCTCCAGGTTATAGTCCCAATCCATGCCTGTTGTCTCAGCATAATTGTTGGCACATCACTTTACTTTAGAAAATGTCCAGATACAAATGATAATTTTAGACAACAGTATTTATAAATTGTCCAATCTAGAGAGGCAGTGTTGAATTGTAATAAGGAGTGCCAGTTCTGTCACCAGAAAACTGTAATTGAAATCCTAATGACATCCTTTTTTAATTTTTTGCTCTTAGGCAAATTATTTCCCTGTGCCTCATCTCCAAAATAGAAGAACAACAAAAACAGTAATAGGATCTCATAGGTTTGTTATGAGTATTCAATAGGTTAATACTTGTAAAGTTCTGACAAAAGTAATTGCAACACAGTAATCACTCCATAAACATGAATATTGTCATGGTTAATTTTCTGTGTTAACCTGACTGGGCCATAAGGTGTTCAGTTACTTGGTGAAACATTATTCCAAGTGTTTCTGTAAGGGTGTATATGGATTAGATTAACATTGATATCAGTAGACTGAGTAAAGCAGATCATCTCCCTAATGTGGGTGGGCCTCGTTCAATCAGTAGAAGACCTAAATAGAATAAAAAGGCTGATCCTTCCTTAGTGAAAGTAAATTTCCTCCTGCCTGACTACCTTCAAACTGGGACATTGTCTTTTTCCTGCTTTGGACCAGAACTGAACAATCACTTCCTGAGCCTTGAGGCGGAAGGCCTTTAACTGGAGCTACACCATCAGCTCTCCCGGGGCTCCAGTTTGCTCAGTCACCTCCCATAACTACATGTGCCAATTCCTTATAATACACAAACAAACAGTATCCTATGAAGATGGTGCTTCATCTTTTCCACCTGTAGCTTAGAATGAAAGAGATGAATACTGTCATTCAGGAACTGGGTTCTCAGGCTGGATATCATGATGAAGACAATGGCCACAGTTATGGAAACTGAAACTACTCTTACAGTTATTATTTACCTTTTACCTTAATACAAAGCTCCCAAGATTTGAATCCAGCTGTGAAGTAGGCAATATTGAAAAAGTCAAAAAAAAGTGTTCCTTTTCATTTAAATACAAATCATTCAAATTATAATAATGAAGTACAATTTAACCTATCAGAGTAGCAAAGTATTTTCTTTTCTTTATAACCTGGTTTTGAATAGCATCCTGTGAAATGGGTAGTTTCTTAGGTTTAAAGCAATTATAACCTTGGAACTAATTTAACCATAAAAGAACTTATCTAAGGAAATATTCAGATGTACATAAACCAAAAAACAAATATATTCCAGTCTTATTAAAAAGGGAAAATAATTGAAAAAGTAATGATTATTCAAACTGCAACACACTACTTGCAGAGACTATTATGCAAATATTAAAATTATGTTTATGAAAAATTTCTAATGGCATGCCAAAATAATGTTAAATGACCAAAAATCAGAATGCAATGAGATTCAACCAAATTTTTTAAATTTCTAGAAATAGGGAAATAAAGCATAATGTTAATTTTATTTCTTGATAAGGACATCATGGTTTTTTAAGATGATACTAAAATTTTTTAAATATACTTTTCTAAATTTTCACCAACATAATACATTAATTATATGGAGAAGAGGAGAAACAACAAATATTATAAGCAAAAGAAATGAACAAACAAAAATTTGGTCTGTTCTTTTGTTATATAGTTTGTGTTCAGCAGCATGCCCATAAGAAATATACAATTTAATTGAGGCGATAAAGAAAATGTATACTGGAAAAAAAGACGAGTTTGGTATTTGCCATGTTGCTTTTAAAGAGGCTTAAAACAATCTTTTATGTTACCCAGACATGTAAGCAGGAACTACCTGTCACCTTGAGTGCAAATTTTGCAGAAAATCTTTCACCCTTAAGAGCAAACTAGCTTACATCCCCTACAGAGCAGCATCTATAGTATGAAAACTGGGAGAATATCACTGAGTGAATGTATTAAAGTCTTAAATTATTTTAAGTGAATTATTTCCTAATCTCCACAGTAATGATGCCATTTCAATGAACTTTAATATTCTTGGTTGTTTCCTTGAATATAAATTAATAGAAGTACAAATTCCAGCAATTCCAAACCACTCTATTGTTCTAAGTGAAAATCTCCACTAAAATCACCCCATACAGGATAACCACTGTTAACAGTTCATGTTTTTTCCTCTGACAGTCTTTCTAGGTATTGTCTTTATAGGTTTGTCTGTCTGAATCTCTATCATTCTCCATCCTTTCTTTCCCAATATCAGTTTATATTATTGGATCATGCTATAGAAATTATAAAATGACTTTTTCATTTATTTATATACATAAACGTATGTAAAATTTTGTTAACATAGCCAATAGCATGGACTCTGTAATCACAAACACTGAATTTAAATTCTACTACATACTGGCTGTGTCATTTGGAACAAAATTATGTAAATCTCTCAAAAGCCCAATTTCCTAATACATAAAATGCACATAGCATTATCTAACTCACAGAATACTGATAAAAATCCAATGAGATAATACACATAAGGCTCTTAGCACAATACTTAACAGATGAATGTTAAGTTTGTTCAATTGTTCAGTTGTTGGTGTTGTTTATATTATTTTATATTTTATAACAAAATAGTGTTTTTATATGCATGAAACATTTTCTTCTATTTAGTTCTATTGCAAATTTTTTATTATTACAAAATACTTATTACAAATATATAATGGACAAACATACCCAAGCAAATATTGCTTAAAGACTAATTTTTATAACTGAAATTATGGATTTAATTTTTTTGTCTTAAATATCTTTAAATAATGTTGGCCAATTTACACTCCTTACAAAAATATATGAGAATTATGACAATGCTTCTTACACATATTCATAACCAATGACTATTTTTTTGTTTTTTCCATCTTGTCCAGAAAAGAGGTGAAGATTATCTTCTCTTCTTTTTATTTTCCAAGTCTTTAAGTATTTCAGTTGTGTTCACTATATCTATTTGTTAATATATGTATATTAGGGATTTTAATTTGACTACATATAATGGAGAACTCCCGTACAGTTATATAAACAAATGATGGATTTAGAAGCTAATTTCTTTTCCATAAGAAATAAGGGGAAAAAAATAGCTTTATGCATCAAGTCCTCTTGCACGTAGAAAGATAAAAGTATGGGTGGCACCAATCTGAGGAAAGTGAAGCTTTCTTTCCCCAAACAGCAAACATTTCTCTTATATCTAATTGGCAAGGGCTGTCCTACAACTAACTGCAAGGGAGCCTGGGAATCACATTTATCTGCGTTCCTCACTGCCTGATCTCAGTGGGTCTGGAGGCAAGACTTCCACCTCAGAGCACAGAGCTTCAAGTTAAAGATTATTCTCAAGCCTCAAGACTTAATGTTGTTTGTCTTGTTGGGTTTGGACTTTCTTGGGACTTACCTCCCTTTCTTTCTCTCCTATTTCTCTCTTGTGGAATGTGAATGTCTGTCCTATGCCTGCTCCACAATTATATTTTGAAAGCACAGAACTTGTTTGGTTTCATAGGTTCATGGTTGGAGGGGAATTTGCCTCAGAATAAGTAATACCTTGAGTCTCACCCACATCTGATTTAGGTGAAATTTAGGTAAGACTGGACTTCCAATGTTTAAGTTGATGCCAGAACAAGTCAGGATATTGGGGGCAGGTGGTAATGAAAATGTTTTCATTTGAAAAGGATATGAATTTTGAGGGGTTAGAGGATGAATGTTATAGTCTGAAAGTTTGTATCCCCCACCAAATTCATATGTTGAAGTCTTAACCCCCAAAGGATGTAGAGGACAGGAAATCCTCATGCACTATTGGTGGGTATGTAAACTGGTACAGCTGCTATGGAAAGCACACTGTGTAGGTTCCACAAACATTTTTTTTAATTAAAAATAGAAACAGCCTGTCACCCAGTAATTCTACTTCTGGGTACGAACCCCTCAAAAAATGAAAATGTCAATTTGAAAAAATATATGCACCCCTGTGTTTATTGCAGCATTGTTTACAATAGCCAAGATATGCAAGCAATATAAGTGTCTATCAATAGATGAACTGGTAATGGAGATGTAGTATATATACACAGTGTAATATTACTCAGCCATAAAAAAGAATGAAATCTTGCTACCTACACAACATGAATGGACATAGAGGGTATTTTGCTAAGTGAATTAAGTCAGACAAAGACAAATACCACATGATTTCACTTATATGTGGAATCTAAAAAACAAAGCAAACATACAAAGAAAAAACAAACCCAGAAACAGACTCACAAATACAGAGAACCAGCTGGTGCTTGCCAGAAGGAAGACGAGTGGGGGGATAGGCAAAATAATTGAAGGGGATCAAGAGGTGCAAACTTCCAATTGTACAATAAATAAGTCATGGGGATGAAAAGTACAGCATAGGGAATATAGTCAATCATATTGCAACAACTTTGTGTGGTGACAGACAGTAACTACACTTATCATGATGAACATTTATGATGTACGTACATGTCAGATCACTATATGTATGCCTGAAACTAATAAAACATTGTGTCAACTATATGTCAATGAAAAGTTTAAAACTTTCTTAATTAAAATATACATAGTTTTAGAGATGCCCAAAATTAGATTTTTAAATCCATAAGACAAAAAAGAAAAAATGTGGTAACATGGTGAAGAATATTAAATTATCCTGTGAAGTTCATCTTTTTTTAAGTTTATTTTGATATCATTAATCTACAATTAAATGAGTAATATTATGGTGATTACACTACCCCCTTCATCAGGTTCCCCCCCCCAACCCCATTGCAGTCACTGTCCATCAGCGTAGTGAGATGCCATAGAGTCACTACTTGTCCTCTCTGGGTTGTACAGCCCTCCCCGTGCCCCCCGAACATTACATCTGCTAATCGTATTGTCCCTTCTTCCCCCTTACCCCTCCCTTCCCAAGAAGTTCATCTTTTAAAAATAATTCTGCCTGTTACTGAAATACAAGAAATCAAAGTACACTTTTAATTTCAAGAACTACTCACACTATGATTAAAATGTTTAAATATATGCATCTGTACATTACAAATTGTATTTAAGTAATGTATGCATACTGTCTAGTTTCCTTGAAGGGATAGATACAGACATAGACACATGGAGATAAATAGGTAGATGGTAGATATATGCAGATACACAGATAAGTAGGTATAAATATAAGAATACATATAACTATATGGATAGATAACATTACATATATACATTTTTAACTTTTCTAAGATGTTATAAACAATAAGCATTTAGAAATCTTTCATGATTTCCAGAAAACTAAGTTTATCCAGAAAAAAAGTGCTATTCCAGATAAAGTGGTTTATTGAAGGGCTTTAATTTTTGTATATAAGGATAAGAATAAAATAATAGGAATTTAAGCTCTTTGTTATCCAGTGTTCTGTGGACATCAAAAGAATTAATGTAATGTCTCTCTCATTTATAGAAATAAGAAGATGCTATCAATTCCAAGTTACTTCAGAGTTTCATAAAAAGAAATACAATATCTTCTATAATTCATTTTTTTCTCATTTTTCTTATGGCATTTATTCTTGCTCTATAATGCCTGAGATGATCTTCGTTATATTGCTCTTTTTTTATGTCTTTTGGTAAACATGCACCTGAGGGTACCTCATATTGCTTTTCTTTGTGTAATGGATCAACTTGAATTGGCCTAGAGATTATTACAGGATAATGTTTAAGATACTCTGTAAAATTCACTAACTCACATAGCTCAATACGGCCAGGAAATCTTAAAATGTTTAATTTCTCATTCTCGCTGGTTTTCTAGTTCCATTACCCTCTAATATTTTATATTATTTTTAATTAATATCTCTACTCTTTTGAGAAAAGCTTACATCTTTCTACATTACTTCTTGATGTTTTTCTGAATGGGTTTCTTAAATCTAGTTGTAATTTACTATTTATTTTCTTTCCTTAGTTTACCTTCCAAAAACATTTTTCATTTGAATTTATTCACATCCCAGAATGGTTTATTCAGATTATATCTTTGCTTAGTTGGCCTTTCCTTTGACCAGAAATTTTTCAGTTTTAACAACTGATATATTAATTATTCAAATGTGTTACATTTTTTAACTCTCACTATCCATTCCTTCTCTTGTTGAAAATTAAGAGGCACAGGTGATTTTTATATATTCAATTACAACTTTTCTCAATATTTACAAAACACTGTTAGGAACAAGTCATATAGCCAATGTTAAAGAACCTTTTATTTTCTCTTTTTCTTTTATACTAAATTTATTTTTTTTTTGCTTTCAAGGGATTTAAAGGTGTTTCTGATTAGTCAAAAGAAATATTTGTAATATTTTATTTATATATTACTTTTAAATTCTTGTTTGGAAGGAATGTACGTATTTGTGTGTGTGTGTGAAAGAGAGAGACAGAGAGAGAAAGAGGGAGGCAGGATCTGCCTATGCATCTTTGCCTGTGCTTTTCTTTTTCTTTACAGTTTTCTAGTTTTATTATGTTATAATCATAGAATAGTGTCTGTACTATTTATGGTTCATTAGAATTTTAGAGGTTCTCTAACATAATTTTTTTTAATGTTATTCCTACATAAATTCAAAGAAGAAGCAAAAACAGAAGTTGCAGATAACATTATTGAGACATCGAGATACAACTGAGCAGTGCAGAGGAAAATTTTGTTTTAAATATTTACATTTTTAAAAGGGAAAAATTAACATAAATTAGTTTACTCAATTCAAGAAAGTGGAAAGAAAACAACAAATGAAACTAAGAATATTTGATGAAAGGAATAAAAGAAAAATGCAGACATTAATAAAGTCTAAGACAGAAAAAATTATAGAAATAATCCATAAAACCAAGTGTTGGTTGTTTACAAGAAGAGCAAATCATAAAATAGATAATCTACTAGTTTACCTAATCAAGAAAAGTACAAACATGCAAATGAAAAGGAGCACACATTTATTTTGTATGGGAAAAAAACAATCCTAAATTTATCCATTCAGGGTAAAGATGAAATGGCAATTTACTGAAAATGATTATATTCTATAACTCACTGGAATTTCAAATAGTCTATCTTAAAAGTCACTTTTCATATAACTCAAATATTTTCTGCATTGTTTATTTGTATTCAGGGTCCAAGGCAAAATATAAAGTTGAGGCCAGAGAGACCAGTACTGGGAACCATAAAGTGTGGGTCACAGGAGGCTGAAGTCAAAACTACTGATTTTCCAGAGTGTGTAAGAGTTGTGGCATTCAACCAAGTGAGATCAAGGAAAGAATGAAATTAATCGTGGGCACCATCAGCCTCCTCAAACTGAGTGTGTCTTTGTTTACATGGGCTTCGTTCTAGGAGCTCTTTGATGTCTTATATTTGTTATGGCCTTAGTTTCATGAAAATATAGAATATACCACTCCAAGACTGAGGACAGGGTTCAGACTGACCTTAAAACATTTTCAGCAAACCCCTACTTTTAGGAGCTGAATAGGCAGGATGTTGTGTTTCCATGAATGACATTACTACAAATATTGTGACATAAAATATCCCACAACCAACTGTTCAAGCCATCAAAGTGTCCAAATCGTCTAACAAATCTAGTTTGTTATTAACCTGCACATTTTTCTTCACCCTCCGCCAATGGAGAGATTTGAAATTCAATTTTGTTGAATTGAGGCTAAAGTGCCTAAAAACATCTGCAACTAAAACAATAAAGGCAACAACAAGCAAGGAAATGTTGAGAAATGACTGATAAATATCCAGAGGAGAGACTATAGCAGCAGAGCATGGAGAGCGCCATGGCAGTGCAGTGGGAAGCCCAGAACCTGACCCCTAACCTATTCTTCTCTTATTTTCATGGAGTTCTGTCATCAGACTGGGTAGGCAAGGGAAACAGACAGAGAATAGAGAGCCACTGCAGACCCATCCTCCAATCATCACAGAACTATACACACACACACACACATACAAAACAAAATAAATGCATATAATATCTCACTCCTTGTTGATAAGTTATTAGGCCTAAAAAATAATAATCATGATAAGCAATTTGCAAGGAAATGTAAATTATGTATATCACATATTCAGATTTACTTTAAAATTTTATTTTTGTATTATTGTTGGTAGAAGTCTAGAAAATTGGACAAGAATAAATTCTTGAAAAAATTTTAAAAACGTTAACGTTGATAACACTCAAATAGAACAATGGTTATTATGAAAACTGAACATCTAATTACTAAGCTATCTATTGATTTTCTGAGGGAAAATTGGAAAATTACAAATTATATATACTTTAAAGCCTATTTAAGAAGATCTAAAAACTAGAATGTTATAACGGTGACTGAATCAATCGCATTTAACTTGAGCTAAAGTCCGTATCAAGGTTTACATAGAATCTGTGCTGCAACTTCTGAATCCAATTATCACTTTGATTTTCAATCTATTTCCATTACTTTTTTACTTTAGTTCTACCTTAGGAACAGCCTCTAATATGTTAAAGTCTGCAAATGTTTAGTTGGAGGAAATTATTAGTTTTAAGTGCCAATCAGTTTTTCAATAATGTGTGATATATTTTTACTGATATTAACAATGGGAAAAATGAATTTTGGATAGCTTTCCTCTGAATCTCACTTAATGTTTGCAACAATTCCATTTAATTGCTGCTGTTTAAGTCTCATTTTAGTTCCCTTGACACAGTGATTATGGAAGCACAGACTCAATTAATTTCTTCTATCTGCAAGTGAAATATATCACTCACATGTACATTTTATTGGTCAAAGCAAGTCATATGGTCATGTCTAATCTCAAGGGACCAGGGTGATATAATTCTCTCAAATAGCCAAGCAAAGGAGAACCAGATGTGGATGAATTGTAGCAATGACCACTATGGTTCACCCTTCTGGTGACCGAATATTAGCGTGCCCTCTTCCCACACACATTATGCATTCTACTCTTACCCAAAGGATATAACCCCAAAAGTCATGTCAATATTGCAATCATGCTCAGGAGCCAGAATCTCTAGGTGAGGGGTAATGGTCTCTACCTCAGCTGAATGTGGCAACTTTTGATCCACTGTCTCATGAACTTAAAAAGACAGGTTATTTGACCCATGCACTCAATAATCGATGGCTCAATGCAACTGTGATCACAATAAACATTCCCACTCAGGTAAGGAGAGAATAGGTGACAGATATCAGTCAATGACTATGATGGATAATTTTCTGTGGCAATTTGATGAGACCAGGAAGCACCTGAACATTTGACCAAATATTCTGGGGTGTCTGCAAGGAATTTCCTGGATGAGATTAACTTTTGAATTAGTGGACTAGGTAAAGTTAATTGCCCTCCGTAATACTAGCAAGCCCTGTCCAATTAATTGAAGGCCTGAAAGAACAAAAGGCTGAACGTTTATAAGTGAGGAGAAACTTCCTCCTGCATGACTGCCTCAAAGTGGGACATAGGTTTTATTTATGTGTCTGTAAATACTGGTTTTTCCTGGGTGGTGAGACAACAAGTCTTCAGACCTATACCATTGGTTCTCCTGGGTCTCCAATGTCAGATACAAAACTATAGATCGTGGCACTTGTTAGCCTTCATAATCACGGGAACAAATTCCTATTTCCGTTTAAGGAGGAGTTCTTAGGGAAACCCAAAGACAACAAGGAAGAAATAAACAAAGATGCTAGAAGATTTTGAAACCTCTGGCAACTAGAGATATAGCAAACTATTAAACACAGTGAAATTCCTAGCAAAAGTAACACAAAATTTCACACTAAAGGTTTTTTACCTCAATTCTAATTATTGAATGCATCATATATGGCTTTCAACAAAAATGACAAGGCATGAATAAGGCAAGAGAAAAGACTATCTGAAAAGACAATGCAAGCATTAGAACCAATATCAAATATGATGTATGCTTGAAAATTATCAGACAGGAAATTTAAAATACCTATGATTAATAAGTTATCAACTCTAATGGAAAAAAGTAGAAATAAGAAATCACATAAATTACCCAGTGTAGGTAGGCAGAGATAAAAATTCTAAGAATGAATCACAATACAGTAGAAATTTAAAATATTCTAACAGAATTGAAGGATACATTATCTGAGTTCATCAGTAGACTGGACATGGCTAAGGAAAAAATCGATGGTCTTAGAAATATGTCAATACTTCCCAAATTAAAATGAAATAAAAAACAAGAGTGAAGAGAAAAGCGGTTACAAAACTGTAACATAATGGCAATACTGGAAGAAGAAGAAAGATAAAAAACTACAGAAGAAATATTTGATGTATTAATGGCTGAGGATTTCCCCAAATTCACGACACCAAAACAAATATCCTGGAAGCTCACAGAACACCAAACAGGATAAATGTGAAAAAAATCTACGTAAGCATATCATGTTCAAATTGCAGAAAACCAAACACAACGTGAAAATCTCAACAGAAACCAGAGGAAAACAATAACCTTACCTATAAAAGAACAAGAATTAGATCAGACTTGTCTTCAGAAACAACTTAAGCAAGAAGAAAGAGAAGTGAAATGCTTAAAGTATTGAAAGAAGTAAGCCATCGACAGAACTTTAACCAAATTAAACGCTCTTCAAAAGTGATGGAGTTTTTCAAACAAACAAAAAATTCAAGATATTTGTCACTAGTACACCTGCATTGCAAGATATGTTAAAAGTTTTCAAAGAGAAATAATATTGTTACAGTATTCAACTCTTCCAACTTGATCCTTAGGTTCAATGTATTCCCAACCAAAATCCCAGCAAGTTACTTTGTGGATATCAACAGACCGATTCTAAAGTTGCCTCAACAGGTAAAAGATCCAGAATGTCCAACACAACATTGAAGAAAAAGAACAGACAGAGGACAGATACTATGCAACTTCAAGAATTACTATAAAGGTACAATAATAGAGGCAGTGCAGAATTGGTGAAAGAAACGGCAAATAGATCAGAGGAACAGAATAAATAGATAACCAAGAAAGAGACTCACGCAAATACAGTCAACTAGTCTTTGAAAGAGGGGCAAAGCCAATGACAATGGAAAAGGGATGGTCTTTGCAACCAATGGTGCTGGAACAACTGGATATCCATCTGCAAAAGAGTCTACATAGGATGTTACACCGTTCACAAAAAATGACTCAAAATGAGTCATCAGCCTCAATGTAAAACACAAAAATACAAAACTATCAGAAGATAACATAGGATAAAAGCTAGGTGACCATGGATTTGGCAGAAAGCTTTTTTAACTGAAGTATAGTTGATGTACAATATCACATCAGCTACAGATGTATGAAATAGTGATTCAAAAATTACATAAATTAAGTGCTCACCATGATATGTGCAGTTATCATTTGTCAACATGCAAATAAATTACAATATTATTAGCTATATTCCATGTGCTGTACTTCCATATCCATGACTGATTTATTTTATAACTTGAAATTTAACCTCTTTATCCCATTCATCTATTTCACCCATTCCCCTATACTTACTGATGGAGTGTCCCAATTCCTATTAAGTCATTAGTGGTCCTGTCTTATTGCCTTATTTTTCTATGACCTTTTAATAGATTATATTAACTTTCAATTGATGCAAAACAGATACACATAAAGCATAAAGGCATTCATACCATAGAATGTACAGATCAAATTATTTTTCACAAAATGACCATATCTACATTATCAACACCCAGATAAAAATCACTGTTACCAGCAGTCTGGAAGATCCTCTCACGTTCCTTTTATTCATTGTGCTCCCCTCTGGGAGAACCCATGATCTTGAATTCAAACACCATAGATTTTACCTGCTTTTACCTACTTTTATATGTTTTAAATTTTTACATAAATGGCACGATTTAATATAAATTTGTATTAATCAGGGTTAAGGCATTAGCTCACGTGGTTATGGAGACTGATCAGCTCCACAGTCTGTCGTCTTCAAGCTAGAGTCCCAGGAAAGTGACATGATTCAGTCTGAGAACCAGGGAAGCCAATGAGGTAGATTCCAGTTTGCGCCTGAAGACGTGAGAACCGGAGCGCTGAGCGCAGAAGACAGATATCCCAGCGGAAGCAGCCGGGCAGGAAGGAGCGGGTTCCTCCTTCTCCCCGCTTTTCTTCCACTCAGGTTCTCAGTGGATGGGATGATGCCGCCCATGCAGGGGAGGACCACCCCCTTTACAGGTTCCGCAGTTCAAATGCTAATCTTACCTAGATGCACCCTCACAGGCACACCCAGGCATAATGTTTAATGTGGGAACCCTGTGGCCGGTTAAATTGATATGTAATTACTTAACCATCACAGCATTCTTCTGTTCCTGGCATCGTTTCCTCAAGATTATGTTTGTAAGATTTATTGGTACCCATGTAGTTTTAGATTGTTCATTTTTCTATTCCATTGTGATAAAAATTTGGGTAGTCTCTAAATTTTAGCTATTAAAAAAAGTACTTACATAAACGTCTAGTATATTGCTTTTGAAAAGCATGTATATTCATTTCAGTCAATTATGTATAAGGAGAAGAATTGTTGGATCCTAGGAAATACATCTAATTTTAGCACATACTGCCAAACCATTTAAGCTTCCACCAACTTTTACTACTGGACATGAAATTACTAAGGACACAACAGAGAATGCCTTGAGTTCCAATCACCGCCTTACCTGCTTGCACTGTGTGGCAGAAACCCAACTTCTCCTCGAGTACTGGCACCATTCACTCCAGTTTATTCAGTCACTCCCTCTTTTGCCTGCTGACGCGGTGACATGAGAGCCTTAAATGGCCAGGTGGCCATTTACCTTCAAGTTCACTTCAAACATTGTTATGTTCCCTAGTAAAATATTCCTCCCTTGCAAAATAGCACTACTAACCAAGATTCAAGCCTCAGGAATAAGAAGGAAAGTTTTCATGTGGTTTATTAAATGAAATAGTGAAAGCAGCCACTCCCGCTTCCAACCCTTGATTCCAGATCTTTGTATCTGACTAAGCAAAAACAGCTGTGCACATTAATATGGTGCAAATACAAATACCACAACCTGCAGGGCAGCAGCACAGCTTTGCAAGATGCTGTCTGCAAATGGCAGGGTAAGCGTCTTCAACTGGCCGTTCTTATGTTACGCAATAGCAGCTGCTTTTAGATGACAGAGTATGTGGCAAGACTAGAGAATTCAATTAGCATAAGCTCATTATTGGATATACTGTGTGGCTAGGACAGCTATGACCAGAAACCAGGCTGTGTGAGGCAACATGGTAGTAAATAAGCATTTTATAAATTACTGAACAGTGCTGCCGACACGAGTCTTATAGCCAAACAAGGCAAAACCTTATCTAGGATAAATGTCTATTTCAGTGAGTCAAATAACTGCTTCTTTCCAGTTAAGGTGAATTCAACTGACATTTAAATTCTATAAGTAGTAATCAAGTTTTGGATTTGATATTTAACTGTTACGGCCCTACAGTTTTTATTATCTGCCTATGTGTGTATGAGGGACTGACTAAAAATGTAAATACTTGAAGTAGTCACTTTCTTCTTGTAAATTATCTCGTATAGTCAGAATATGGTGATTACTTAATGTCAAGGAGGCTCTAAAGGAAGTCAAGGGATGGTGGAGGGTGAATAATGACCGGTATAGGGCAAAGTGTAAAAGCTAGAGGACCTTTTTAGAGGCAAAGAAAAATATCTCATCTTCACTTCTGTACCTTCTCAGGATCTCCTTCACCATCCTCTCCTGTTACCAAAGAAATAAGAGGTAAAGTCACAAATTAACCAAGCCAGGGAAGTGTTAGACTTCTTAAGGGACAAAAGGGGTCATACTTCGAAGGAGCTGCTGTATCTAGCCAGCTTGACCATGTGGAAGCCAGTAGTATGTGCGGGACTGGATCCTGAGGGTGCTGGGAAAGGGGAGAGGATCATAAATCTCTGTTAGCTAGATAAAGAAGTGTCTATTGATATGGCAGCATTCTTCCATAATAAAAGATTAAACACCCTGAAAAGGAGCCTGGCAAATGGTGCTGGCATGCTATTAAAATGAATCTTGGAAACTTGCAGGCAGTGATGGTCCACATTAAAAAAGTAGAAATGCCAGCATGTTCATGACAGATGGTGAAAGAAGGGATGGAAAGACTCAGGGAAGAAGATAAACTACACAAGACTGGAAAGCACAGCAGATGGTTATGTTCTCCAGAACAGACTAGAGAAAGTCAAGAAAAAACTCCCTTTACCAAGCAATAAAAAAATGTGCTGGTGAGAGGGTACTAATAGTGTCAAGAAGGTTGTGCTAGCTGCACTCTTTGGACAAATGATGACTATGATAGATGCTATTACCTACTGAACTGCCCGACTTGAAAGCAATGAAAAGGATAAAATCGTGAACTAACAGAGATGAGATGGCAGCACACAGCAGTCAGAAACAAGGCAGGTGTAATTACCATCAATGGCAATAAATGGGACCTGACTGGTCCAGAGCTATGCAGACAGTTAACAGAACGTGGTTTCTGTAGAGGCAATATGGATGGCAGCCAACAAATATATTTCTCACTCTTTTCAACTAAAATAAATGCAGAAAAGGATATCAGAAGGCTTAAAGCAACCATTAAAACAAAAAGTCATGATTCCTTGCCTAATTTCTGTATCTGAGCTAACTTCCAAACCCCTATGGGAGTCCTATAAAACCATAAAAAAAGTGTATTCAGTATTTCCCAAGTCTTCTCCAAAGGGGTTAGTGTACTAAGAGAAAAAAGTAATACCCAAAGATGTTGAGGACCACTGGACATGGGTCTAAATTAACATTAATACCCAGGGACCCAAAATTTCGGTTACAATGGGGAGCATATAATAAATGTCATCCTGACTGAGGATCACTACAGACTGTAACCACAGGGTCCACAGAGCAGCCCAGTAGCCATATAATCAGTTCACAAATGCATGACTGGAACAGATGCCCTTGGTTTTCCCAAACACCCACTTCGATACCTTGCCCGTGGGTGAAGTCCTGTCATAATGCAAAAGGCAGCTCACTGTTCTACCTGCAATGTATCTACTTTGTGTGATTTCCAAAGCTCATTTTTTTATTCTAGTCATTTGATTCATAAATTATAACACATTGTCTAAACTGAAGCCATTTAATACAGGAAAGTCATTACCAATCAAAAGGACAGTAGGTTGACTATTGCAAAGGAAATAAAGAGGATAAGAATCTAAAATATTGTTTGACTATGCAAAACTAAGAATTCCACTCACCATGTGGCTGTATAATATATTGCAGAAATTACATAAATATTTGGAATATCATATGGTCCCTATAAACTCTAGTTTCAGAGGGTGGACCAAGGTGATCAACTTACACCCATGTTATGGGCATGAGACTCACTTGGTTTTTTTTTTAATGATGCATTTTTACATGTGAAAAGGTTTCCTGTTCCAGTACAGTTCATGACACCAAGAAGGGCAACTGTATGTAGCAAAATGTATCCTACGTTGGTGCAAGACTCTCACTGAGTGGTGGCTGCTGATGGGTTCCTTGAGGCTCCTTGTGCCAAGAGAATGGCAAGCCAGGAAAGGAGCTGCCCCATGGGCTGCTGGATTGACCCTGATTGTCAAGAGGCGAGGGGGATGCTCTTCCAAACTGCAGGCAAGAAAGAATACATTTGTCTCCCTGGAATTCCCTGGAGTGTTTCTTAGCACCGCCACTCTGCTTATCCGGGGCAGCAGACAGACAAGAACAGCAGCCCCAGCCTGCAAAGGCTGTGGTAAACGGGAGCTCAGACCCTTCAGGTGGGAAGGTCGGGCTCAAACCATCCTCTCAGTCCCCTAGAGAAGAAGTGCTCGCTGAGGACCAGGGAATTTAGAATGCACAGTAGATGAGGGCAATAGTAAGAATCAGTACCTTGGATCCTCAAGATCAGCTGAGCCCTTTCCTCCAGCCTACTTCTTGTATGTGTTCTCCAAATCCTAGAGAAGGTGTTTCTAGACAGGCTGAATTTAACTACGTGAAGCAAGTGGGTTTAAATGGCACAGAATATACTGTACTGGATGCTCTGGTGCCCCAGCAAACTGCCCTTTGTGCCCGAGGCATCTTCCATCAGTTGCCAGGCACACTGCCTACTGACATCTCAGACCTGATTCCTTCTCCAGGAATTGCCCTCAACCACAGATCCCTTCCTTTCCTTTCTTCCCACATCCAGTGAGTGGTCCCAGCAGAGCACTAAGATCTGCTCCGTCACATTGATCCAGGACAACTCCGAAAATCATTCTGCTCCAGAGTACTCCATATTAATGGCCCCCACACTTTCTTGACAGAATGATTGAATAATGGATGCATTAAAGAAATTAAAAATATATTTGATTGCTCCTGAAAGTTTTCTATGTCAATATAAAATACATCTTAATGGAATACGTATGTCCATATTATTAAGCTGGTTAGAATGAATATCCATGTATTCATATTCATATAATCTGATTATCATCAATTTCAAAATTCTAATTTTAAAAGTTATGATCTCTAAACTACTTCATCTTATTTCTGAGGTCTGAGGTCTTCTCTAGTTAATAATGCCTTCATGAATTCTCTATCATAAGCCTATGAAACTTCATAATCTGATGCCTCTAATGTAGCTGGCTGTTGCTTTGAATATGAAAGGAGCAAGGTGAGTGGATTCCTTGAGTCATTTATTATGATAGAATTCTAGGTATTCCTACCCAATAAATAGAAAAAAATACAATCGTAAGTCAAATCTATTTTTACAGATATTGCAATATGTGTACCATATGACACTACATTAATTTAATGGCATGAATCACCCAACTGCAGGGAAAGATGGTCTTTTCCACACCTATTAGATGAAGTGTTTCACAGACATGTTACAAAAAGACTACATAATCCTCCCACTCACCCCAATACTCAGTCTAAACAGGCAATGCCTGTTCAGCCTAACTAACATATGAACTAACGGATGGTATGGAAGCCCTTGCAGGCATGTACACACACATACATACACACACACACACACACACACACACACACACACACACACACACCTCACACCAAGCAAGAGTTTATCAATACAGATTTATGTTATAAATGATTAAAGAAAGCCTGGAAGGATGTCACACACTTTCAGTTTAATCAGTTATTAGTTCAAATCCAACAGAAATAATATCTGAAATTGGAATCTCAGAAACGAGACTATATTGAAAGATAATTTTGGAATACATTAAAAATAGATTTTTTCTGATTCAGCAATGCTGCTTTACACTAACTCTTCACATATTACCCATTGTATTCGTCAGTCTCTACACCTGGGAAAACCTTTGCACCATAGGTAACATTGTTTTAATGTCACATAAAGTAGCTATGGTGATATGTTTGTTATTATGCAGTCTTGACAATTAGGAAATCAGGGTGCATACTCAGCAAAATGAGGGACAGATGATGCCAGTGTGAAGCCAATAATTTCTTAAGTGTCCAGGCATCAGTGCCCACAAGTACTGGAAAAGATTATTGTCTTTTGGGATCCTGAGAACTCAACCTTATCCCCTCAGCACATCCTGGGGGAGCAAGAAACTAAAATGCAGGAAAGGGTCCTCTATGACCATGAGAACCAGTAATAATATAAGGGGGTACTAGGAATGCTGAAGAATTTAGCAATGCACATAAAACCGCACCCTTCTCCCTCTTCCCTTTTCTCTTCCCCGATTTATCACCTCTTCTCTCTCACACATTGCACACACACACACCACTGTCATCATCATCTGCTCCTCACTGACAGTAAAATAAAAAAGGGTAAGATTATTGTATTCTTAGAGAGAGAACTCAGCTTTTCAAAACCTCAAATCCTCCATTCTCAACATCTGGTTTCAACCAGTTCTTCAGTCACTCAATCTATAATTGAACATAATTTTCTAAAAGTCATCAAGAATTAAATAAAATATTTTAAGCATTTCATAAAGCAGGAATCATATCTATCCTGTTTAATTTTGCATTCCAGCCCAGTGGGACACCTGTTATGAGCTTGTAAATGTTCGTTGTTTAAACAAATTATCCAGTGATCCTGAACCCTAGCCACCCCTTTTGAGAAGACCTTGGGGGCTTGTCTGCCCAGCCCCTCATACCATCCTTGATGGGAGCAGTGATGATGGCACCATTTGGCCCTATATTTGGAACCTGACTCAAATTCAGCAAATGAACCCCTCCCCTGAGGAATTTAAATCAGAACTAAGAGATTCAAGACAGCAGTCTGACTGCTTTCTTGAAAGGAGAAAATGTAAAGTCAGAAGCTGCAAAAGAGTGGATGCTGTAAGGCTAGAGGTGCATGAAGATGCCATGCAAAGACAAGAAGGGATCAGAAAGCAGACTGTGAGAAAAGCTCTCAGTGGGGCATCACCCATTCTCCCAGTCCCTGGCTCTGGTCAGTTCCTGTGGCCTCACCACATCTCTGCTCTGCTTCTCTGAGAGACTTATGTATCCTTAAATAATTTCCCCTTTTACAAGACAGCTCAATAATTTTTCTTTTTTCTTTTTAATAACCTAAAGAGTCTTAATTAATTGAGTCCCACTACTATCCGTGAGAATTTTGCAAAATAAAAATGACAGGTCCCATGCCAGCAGATTCAGACTCAGCTTGAGACTCAGTGGGAGTGGAAGGGGATTCTGGCCTCTCGCATTATATTTTTTAAGGCTTCACAGATCATTCTGATGCTCAACCAGGGGGGAAAAACCATTGAACTATAATATGTGCTGTAGGAATATATAAAAGAAAAGGAGTGAATTCAGCAAAGTTGCAGGATACAAAATTAATACACAGAAATCTGTTGCTTTCCTATACACTCACAATGAACCAGCAGAAAGAGAAACCAGGAAAACAATTCCATTCGCAATTGCATCAAAAAGAATAAAATACCTAGGAATAAACCTAACCAAGGAAGTGAAAGAAAGACCTATACCCTGAAAACAACAAGACACTCACAAGAGAAATTAAAGAAGACACCAATAAATGGAAACACATCCCATGCTCATGAATAGGAAGAATTAATATTGTCAAAATGGCCATCCTGCCTAAAGCAATCTACAGATTCAATGCAATCCCTATAAAAATAACAACAGCATCCTTCAATGAACTAGAGTAAATGGTACTGAAATTCATATGGAACCACAAAAGATGCCAAATAGCCAAGCAATCCTGAGAAGGAAGAATAAAGCAGGGGGGATTACACGCCCTGACTTCAAGCCCTACTACAAAGCCACAGTAATGTAGCCAATTTGGTACTGGCACAAGAACAGACCCATAGACTGATGGAACAGACTAGAGAGCCCAGATATAAACCCAAGCATATATGGTCAATTAATTTATGATAAAGGACCCATGGATATACAATGGGGAAATGACAGCCTCTTCAACAACTGGTGTTGGCAAAACTGGACAGCTATATGCAAGAGAATGAAATTGGATTATTGTCTAACCCATACACAAAAGTAAACTCAAAATGGATCAAAGACCTGAATGTAAGTCATGAAACCATAAAACTCTTAGAAGACAACATCAGCAAAAATCTCCTGAATATAAATATAAGTGACTTTTTCCTGAACGCATCTCCTTGGGCAAGGAAAACAAAATAAATGAACAAACAGGACTACATTATGCTAAAAAACTTCTGTACAGCAAAAGACACCATCAGCAGAACAAAAGGCACCCTACAGTATGGGATAATATATTTGTAAATGACATATCTGACAAAGGGATAACATCCAAAATATATGAAGAACTCACACACCTCAACACCCAAAAAGCAAATAACCCGATTAAAAAATGGGTGGAGGATATGAACAGACACTTCTCCAAAGAAGAAATTCAGATGGCCAACAGACACATGAAAAGATGCTCCACATCACTAATTATCAGGGAAATGCAAATTAAAACCACAATGAGATATCACCTCACACCAGTTAGAATGGCCAACATAGAAAAGACTAGGAACAACAAATGCTTGCAAGGATACGGAGAAAGGGGAACCCTCCTACACTGCTAGCGGGAATTAAACTAGTTCAACCATTGTGGAAAGCAGTATGAGGTTCCTCAAAAAACTCAATAGAAATACCATTTGACCCAGGAATTCCACTCCTGGGAATTTACCCTAAGAATGCAGCATCCCAGTTTCAAAAAGACATATGAGCCCGTATGTTAATGTAAAAATAAATAAATAAAAGCTGAAAAAAGAAAAGGAGGACAGTAACCCAGTACTCCAGGGATTTGGGACTTCATTCATTAACTTGGACATGATATGTAACTAAGACTCAAGGGTGCTTCCAAGGGAATATATCCAATGACTGAACTATGTTTAGAAGTATTGAATGAATAGGGAGTGAAATAGGGCTTTGAAATTTTAGCATTTACCTCAATCTCAAAGGTACACCTAAGCACTAGAAAGTTTAACCTCTTAACAGTAGTGAAATGATGGTCATCAAGGTAAAGATGATATAATTTGAGGTTAAATGAAAGGTTCAGAATGTTGAAACCATGCAAATAAATTGCAAATTAGGATTAGCTTCTTGAAATGCTAAGACCACAAAACTGAAATTTTCATTTGTTTTATTGCCAGATGAACCTATACTATGTAAATTCTGTACATCTGCTCTGGGCCATTCTTCTCAGAATTATATGGTATTCATCATCCTGACACTACTAAAATAGCATAAACTTTTACTGATAAAGATAATGCATTTTAAATGTCATTGCTGATATTGCTTTTATTTCCATAAACATTGAAAGAGTTCTAGTAATTAGCAGTATGAAAATAGCATATTGACCCTAGAGAAAATATGTGTGTAATGATTTTCTCCATTAAAATATTTTATTTCTTATAACAACATTATATGAGGATATGTACTCTGAGATGTGATTTATAAGCCTAGAACCATACAGGGCTCTCAACCCCTAGGCTACACTTATGCCTCTATTTAAGGGGTGGTCTATATTTTGTATAGTATAAAACCTGTATATTAGTAAGAAAAAGGGATATTCTTGCTTTCCCTTCATTCCACTTTACAACCCTGAATTCCAGTAACATTTATCGTGATTCTGTGGTTATTCAATAATTTTTTTGAAATGCTGTGATCACTCAAGAACTTTTCCCTTTCAGACAGATGTTATCACCACTTGTAAATTTCAATCCATCTATAAAAACTTAATGTACAATTAATTAACTAATATTGGTCTGAGATCCAGAAGGTATAAGTGTATCTTCTACATAAGTAGTCACCACTTTCCAGGGACTAGTTCTCAGACTTACAGGCACAGAAATGAGATGTTCATTTGCTGAGTTTTTTTTCAAGTTTTTCAATCATACGCATTGCTATTTTTCTAAACTGTCTATTCAATTTTTGTTCCATTTTTCTGTTGCAGTAGTCAGCATTTTATTATTCATTTATAATATTTTGTAGCATAAACCTTACCATATGTATGGTCAACATTTCTCCCAATTTTCCATTTTTCATTGATTTGGTATTTGCTTTTTAGTTGTCGGATGTTTTAATTATTCATGTGATCCAAACTATCAGTTTTTTTATTTATTGACATATTTGGTTTTATAACAATTCAAACTATTTATTATAGGTAACATAGAAATAATATCTATCAAAAACACAAAAGAGCACTAGAGTTGGATTTATTAATGGAGATTTGATAATCAACTTCTTGGTTCTTGGCAACACGTACATGGCTGAACACTCTTTCCTTCTTGAAATTTTTTCTTTCTTTTCCACGACAATATAGTCTCCTGGTCGCCCTCTTTCCTTCTTTCCCCTCCTTTCCTCTTTCACAGGCTCATCCTACTCTCCCCAAGCAATATTATGATGACTTAAGATTCGGTGCTACAATACCTTCCGACATTACTCAGCATTCTCACCGTTGGACGCTTCAACCACGCTCACGAGTTTGACCACTTTCTATGGCCCACTGATCACTCACATCTTCCTGTCTCCAACCTGAAATCTCTCATCTGAGCTCCATATATATTTAACTGTTTACTTGGCACATTTACTTATAAAGCCCAAACACATCTGAGCATGGATGAAACTGAGTTCCTTATTCCCCTCTCCCTCCCCAACAAGATCATCCTCTCTATATACCCTGTATCCCACACTCACATCTACCCTGCTCTGTTTATTCCATAACATTTGTCACAATCTAGCATACAACAATTTTCTATATAGGATATTTCCTTTCTTCTTCCTCCATAATACTCTAAGTTCTCAGTGATAAGTGCAAAAACATTTTCCCAAATTATGCAGAGTCTAGAACAAGGTCTGTCACATAGTTAGCACTTATAAATTATTTGCCAAATAAATGAATTAATGAACTTTACACTCTGACTTAGTGATGCCTTCATTACCCTACTTAATACCAAAGAGTTACTGTAAAGCCTTCAAAAACAACCTGTCATTCCAGTCACATACGGTCCCGTTGACCCAAAAGACATTGCCCTAAAGACAGTTTATTTATCTATATTTGCCTGTCTATATGTAATTTTAGTAGTGTTAGTGGTTCAGTTATTATACGTTATTTCAATCTACTTTCCAAGAAAGCACATGGTGTTCCATCTAATTCTGTGGGAGTGTATTTGTGAATCAATGATTACGTTTTTTTCTTGGAACTCTTTGCTATATCAGGAAAATAGGCTGTCACAGTGCCTGCTAGATTTAAGAACAAGCACAAATCATTCAACAAAATTCATTTAGCTTAATCTAAATTATACGATAAAATGACATGCTGGGTTAATTATGACCACTCTTACTCTTAAAGCATATAATGACTTTACCATTTATTCTTCTCTCTTTCTTGGAAACACATGTAGTTGGCTATTTTTAAATGACTGTTTAGAAGATTTGAGGTACCACAATGTGGCACTGAGGAGTACCTGGAACAAAAACTTTAGTCCATGATTCACTTTTGTGGGAGGTACTCAGTGATAATTACAACATGAGAAGAGAAATTCATTTGGGGAATGTCTGAGTCACGGGGTGTACAACAGATCGGCCATAATATATGATAGTTCTGGAATGGCAATGAAAGCAAGAGGTTCGATCAGTTTAGATCATACACTAAACCATGAGTCAGTGCCAAGGTTTCAAATTAACTGACAAGACGGCAAAATTCTAAAACTTCCAAAGGTTTTAAAGGTCCCAGAAAGTAGGTCCAAAGTTGTCCTTAAAAAGGACACATATGTACCTTCAGAATGCAGGAAGGTAAAATTATTGAAATAAAATGAACAATACTTCTTTAAAAGACAAGTAATAAGAAAAAGGACAAGTACAAAGAAACCAACATTCAGGCATTTAGTCTATTCTTGCACTAGAAGTTCATTCAGATTATAAAACAAAACTTTACATAAATATCTCAGAATTTGACTCAGTATTATTAATTTTAAAAATATTGGATTAATAAGAGGTCATGAATATTAATACAACAAAACAATATATTTCAGATTATATTTGTTTATATCTCTTATAAATTGTTTAATGCAAATATAGATGCTATGACGGTTTGGGCTGCACAGTAGACAGAATTCTAACTTCACTTCACTAGCTGACAGTGAGAAAGACGTAACACTCTGCATATCCAAATACATCAACATCAGCAACTCAAGTTTTGCTAATTCAACATTTCAAGTACCCATGTTCTTTCCATTGTTTCCCTTGGATCTTCTCGGAGTGTTTTCTCCACAAGTTTCCCTCATGGCCACAGAACAGATTCCACAGGCCCAAATGTCCCATACAGACAGGACAACATGTAGGGAGTAAGACCAAAGTCTCTTCCCATGTTCCTTTCTAAGAGAAAGGAAACAGTTCTTAGAAGCCAATCAGCACCTCACACCTTATTGTTCAGAAAAATGTCAAATGAGTAAAGGGACTGGGGTTACAAGAAGGCACAGCACCCAGAAGAGGAGAGTGGGTTGGCAGAACAAAATGAGGGCTCTGTACCAAAGGGCCATTTATTCCGATTTACTTACTAAGTTAATATATGTTGAATGCCCGCCATGCTCCAGGCACTATTAGGCATCAGAAATAAAACCATGAACAGGAAGAGTGAGATCTCTGCTTCACAGAATCTGCCTCTTAATGAAAAGGAAAACGTCAGTATGATGAATAGTAAAATGATTATGATAAATAGTAAAATTGACTATAGTGAACTTTATCTGATGATGAACAATGTGAGTGGTGAGAGAATAAGGTAGAAATCTGGATGGATGACTATGTTTACTGAGATAGTGGACACGTGTGAGGACCAATTATGTGGCAGAATAGTGGGGGTATCGAGTGTGGGAGTTTGGCCATGTTGCTCTAGGTACACAGGAGACAGGAAAGTAAAAGTATTGGACATACGAACCTGGAGCTCCAAAGAGAATCTCTATTAGAAGATTAAATATTCCATAGAATTGCCTCTCACTCTCTAGATAGCTCTTACTTTTACACTTTTAAAAATAGATTTTATGTTGGGAATGCAAAATGATACAGTCACCTTGAAAACCATTTTGGCAGTTTCTTGCAAAACTAAACATGCTTTTCCCATATAATCAATCAATTGAACTCCTTGGTATTTACTAAAAGGTGATGAAACTTATGTCCACCCAAAAACCTGAACACGGATGTTTATAAGAGCTTTATTGATGATCGCCCAAACTTGGAAGCAATCAAGACCATCACTCTCTGCGAACGGACCAATGAACAGGGCGCATCATCCAGACAATGGAAACATCTAGACAATGGACTCTTGCTCAGCACTGAAAACAAACGAGCTGTTTAGCTGTGAAAAGCCATGCAGGAACCCCAAATGCATATTACTGAGTGAAAGAAGCCAATATGAAGAGGTTCCGTGATTCCAGCTACATGACATTCTGAAAAAAAACTGTGGAGACAGTAAAAAGATCAGTGGTTTCCAGGACTTTGGTGGCAGAAAATGAGAATGAGTAAGTGGATCACAGAGGATTGGGGGAGGGGGCCAGTGACACTATTCTGTATGATGTAATGATCGTAAATACATATTATACATTTGCCAAAACCCACAGAAAATACACCACCAAGAGTGAACCCCAACGTGAACTATGGACTCTGGGTGATAATGAAGTGTCGGTGTAGCTTCATTGATTCTAACAAATGTGTCACTTTTGCAAAATGTGCCATGTATATAGTAAGGGAGGCTGTCTGTGCATGGTGGGGAGTAGGGAATATATGGGAACTGTGTAACTCCTGTCCAATTTTTCTGTGAACCCAAAAATCATCTTAAAAAAGCATATATTTTTTTAAAAAGCAAATTGCAGGAAGATAGTTTTTTAAATAGACTTTACAGGAAGATATGTAATAATTTCAAGTTATAAAGATATTGCCTAATGTCTTTATTAATCTAATAGCAAATCATCTAATATTTTGCTAAAGTAAGCCAAAACCATTACTGAAAATTAATTATAGAAATTGAAAATATGAAATACTGGTTATCATAATTATTTTCCAAATTGAGTTATCAGTAGATATATTCTCCTTTTTAAAAATTACAGGCATCATAAGTTCATCAACCATGTTTCCAGCAGATTTGTTCTTTTTCTCTTGCTTTCTAAAGCCTTGAGGTCTTTATACAAATTCCTTCTGCAAAATTCACAAAGCTAATTCCTCTTTTATTGACACTCGATGAGCCTATTATTTGTAACCTGCACAGTTTCTGAAGAGAGTGTGCCCTTTTCCTTGCATTGATGCATAACGCTTGTTAATTATTTTACTATATCAGATCTCTCTTATAACATAAAGAGACAATTTAATGAACAATGATATATTATGGTACCAAATAACTCAAGATGAAAAATTAAATAAGAAAAATGACTAAGAACTTAATTCCAGGAAGCTGAATACAAGTGACATATTCAGCTAGTGAGGCGTTTACCTGACACCTTGGTAAACAGAGCATTGCACTAGATGTCTTTTGACAATATATAATGATGAAAAGGCATAAGCAGTATGAAGACCATATAAGAAGAATCATTTAGGAAATTCGCCAACAATATTGTGCCTGTTATTTGATCACTCTGAATTTATAAAATAGGGGGGAGTGGGAGGGGATTGCATTCGTCATCCCAATTTTTGACCACATGACAAGCATTTGCTTTTGTCTGCAAGTACATAATAAAAGGAACCAAAAGGGGCAAGGGAGCAATTTCAAGAGGATGACGAAGGGCAGAATGAGTCATTATTTATACAATTTTGGTAGATCAGGTTCGTGTGTTTAGACTATTTGTAACTTAATGTTTAAAACTACTTGGATATAAACATATACCTCAAGGTTAGTCATTAAATTCACAGAAAATCTTCTGTGGTACTTTTGATTTTCCATTACCTGGAACTAGAATAAACAGATAAAGAATATTCATAACCAACATGTGAGCTGACCTGCAATTTCTGTGATCCTTGCTAGTGAATATTTTGTAGCCATGCATCAAAATCTTAAACTGACCTTTGATCAAAATTGAGAATTAGTAAGCTTACTTGTCTTTATTGTCTTAAGAAACTTTCTATACCTTTATGTGATATCTCAATGAAAATGTTTTATCATTATATATTCCATCACATTTAGTCAAATTATTTTGCTTTGTGATGCTGTTTTTCTTCGACATATCCTTTCATAGCATTTTTGCTAAGCAAATCTGTTTCTCTTCAAGAGCTCAGTAGAAACAAGATTTATTTCAAATTTTTAATCTGATGTATCAATAATAAAATGTTCATATGCACTACTATATATATCAAGCCAATTCCAATTCTTAATCAACATAGCCTTAATAACACATTCACCAATGTCAATTATTCTTTTAAAAGAACTTCTTAAAGTCCCTCTATGTCTATAAGTCTATTATTTAATACATTATTTGCATTTAACATTATATCTTTTTCATTCCAATGAGATTAAGTTTGGTATATTTCATATTTGCAAACAGTTTCCTTTTTTCATTAACAGGCTTTTGTTCAACAAATGTTTCCTTAAAAAAATATCTACTAGCTGCTACTTCAAGCTAGAAAAGAGTAACAACCTATGCAAAACCTCCTCCAAAAGAACTGGAAAACTAGAAAATCATTTAAAACTGTTTTCAGAGATTGGAAAAAAAGCAACTCAGAACTTCGATTTCCCAAGGTAAGGGATAAAAATTAGATGAACCATAAAATTACCATAGTTTTCTGCTTAGAAGCAATTTCCAGAACATGAAAATATGGAGGGGGAACCCAAACAAAAACTGACAACCAGTTGAGTTAAGGAAATAGAGGCTGCAGTTTGACATATTCATGGCGACCTGACAGGGTCAAGATTTACTAGCAAGTTCCAACCACCCCTAGAGTAAGCCTACTGTGGATCTTCCCTAGCAGATTTGAAAGGATCAAAATGATATACAATAACTAAAATGCCCAAGAAAAACACCTTTTAAAGGAAGACAGTGAAATCCAGGCACTCTACATGGTAACTGATCATGTCCAACATACAGTAAAAAATCAATGCATATTCAGAAACACCACAGTGTCACCTATTACGTGAAGAATAATCAGCCAACAGAAACAGGAATGACCTAGATGATTACAACAGCAGACAAAGGCATTCAAAACAGCTGTTTAAATATGTATCATGTGCTCCAGAAGGGAGAGAAATTGATGAATATGATAAGCAAAGAAATATGGAACCAAATAATGATAACAACCAAATGGGAATTCTAAAAATGAAAAATATAGTATCTGAATTGAAATTGCCCCTGGATGAGACTAATGGCAGATCAAACAATGAAAATAAAAGATCATTGACCTTGAAGGCACTAACAATAAAGGAGAGGGGGGAAAAAATCAGTGGCTGTGTTCTGGCGCTTTTCATTTCTTATGTAAAGGAAATATACACAAAAGAATTAAAGTAGGAATTAACACAGACTTCTAATTAGAAACTATACAAGTCATAAAACCATGACATTTTATCATTATATGTTGAAATAATAAGAAACTGTCAACATACTACATCCAGAAAAAAAAAGTCCTCCAAAAAAAAGCAGGTGGGACGATTGTCACTGTTATATGGTAAGTTTCCTTGACAGTGAGTCATTTCCCTGAAGTGCAAGCTGATTTAGCTTTCAATTTGTGACAGCCAGGCCACTTGGGTGGCCTCTGCTTTGTGGGTCCCAATATACAAATTACCTTTATCAAGTGCAAACCATTATCTTTCTGATTTTTTGCTCATAGTGTTGTTAATTGTGTTCTTCTATCACCCCTATTCTTTGAGAAGTTTTTGTATAAAATCTTACTCTGATTCCAGATAAACTTTTTTTTTTTGTCCGAATGCTTCATCGGTGGTGTGGAAGACTCCAGACATCAAGCCAGAAGTCACCATGTCAACGACCTGATGCTGTCAGTGGTGCTAGATTTAATTAATTGGTTAAGGTGGGACCATAAGATTTCTCCACTGTGTGGACACAGTTTCCAAGTGACTTTTCAGCCCCACATTGTCTGAGCTTTCCCTGTGCATTACATTACCTCTCTTAAATATCCAGTGACTCACTGTTCTTTTCTCCTTTCTATTATATGTAATCTTAGTCTTAGTAGTCTTAGCCTTAGGAAGGGCTCTGTTATCATTCATGAAAAATTTGTGATGGATCTGTTCAATTTTGCCTTATCTATTAAAGTGAAATGGAAAGCATAGCCTCTTTATCAAAGCAAACTTAAGATCCATCAAGCCAATGAGAGAGTTGAGGAGATAATTTTGGAATTTATGTCATAAATAAACCATAGTTAGTTTTCTCCGATCAAACATTAATCGTGATGCTGCTTTTGGTATTCAGTACCACTTATTTGGAAATAAGAAAATGCTGAATTTGTAATTGAGGATTTTTGTATAATTGCACGCATATTTGTATATAACTCCAAATTCCCCAGATATCATTTATTAAAGCCATGAAATTATGTTCTTGCCTGTACTTGAAAGAGTTTCATTGCCTTTTAATCACTGCCTTCTGAAATGGAAACGAGCTGCCCCCGACCCACCCACCCATAAACTCTTCCCCAGAGGTTTCTTGACTTCCCCAAAGCTATCTCGCATGTGCTTTTGTTCCAGGTTTTCCAGATGTTATATAATGTCTATAACTCAAAGTTGCTGGAAGAAGTGCTCTGCGATCATCACTACGCCTACCCTCTATAACCAAACTGCTCGCCAGGGGTACTCTAAGCCCTACCCCTCTTCGGATGCCGCAGGATACTCCAGTTCTTGCTGCACCCACAAACCTTGCTGCGATGCCTGAATAAACAAGGAAAATGCTCCAGTCCCAAATTCCATGTGGTCTGTCTCTGAAATCACACCATTTAGACATAATCTCAAGGTATATTCAAGCTTCTATCTACTTTTATCCCCCCCATTATTAGACCAACTTCCTGGAACTAAACAGGGAAATGAATACACTCTGGTATTTTCTGGTTTTTCCTGTCCCTTTAGTAGGTGCCCCTTCCATCCACTATTTTTTATTTAAGGTCATGATAATCGTGCCTGTGAATGTAGAACCCTAGTGTATAACCAGCCTCAGAATCAATTTCAGTTCATCATGTCATTTGGAGTTAGGTTGATCTGGGTTCAAATTCAAATTCAAGTTATACTTACTATGACCTAGAGCAAGTCCCTTAACTTTTCTGAGTTTCAATTCCTTATCTCAAGAAAAATGGAAATATCAGTATTGGTCTCTTAGGTGAGACTTTCTTGTGAGACTTAATTAAGATAATGCATGCAAATCACTTAGCTTAATACCAGGCACATGAAATGTGTCAGTCAATATTACTAATTACTTATTCTGACATGAACCACCCTGCCCATAAAATTCCCTCCAGTTATTCCTTCATGCCTACAAAAAAGGAGTACATGTCTTCAGGTACAATGCTCTGCTTTTGTTTTTGTTTTTCATATTCCAGATACCACATAATATCTAATTCTAAGCAAATTAAACTTCAGCTAGAACTGCAGAGAACGTTTAACTTCTTAAAAGCCAATCACTCGATGCTGTTATTTCCAGCCCCATTTAGGAAGAAAGACCTATGCAACTGAGCATAATATTATAGATATACTTTTGTGGCTTCCAGCAAGGTCTCAGAGTTGTCAATCATGGTCTAGTACATCAGCAAGACAGCTCTCTGGGGACATTACACAAGGCAAATCTTTTAATATTTTATCAGCTTCTGTTGATAGGAGGCACTTCAGCTTAGTGAGTCTTTTTATGACTTCCTTTCATTTATTCTTGAGAAGCTTTTATCTCTGTTTATTGATTGCTACCTTTTAAATTTTTATTCAACACCCATAAGCAGAGGGATATGATTAATAAATTTGATTAAATTTTTCAGTAAAAAATTGCTTTAAATGTGTTTTCAACAAATCTAATTCAGTGATCTTCTTGAAGATATTTTTGTATATATTTGTATCTATCCGTTTATTATGCTAGTTCTCTGAAGACTGATACCCAAGTGAGGAGAAAAGTAGAATTGTTTAACTAAAGAGACACACCACAAAACTCTTAGAAAATTATTTTAGACTGTTTTCAGCAGTGCAGTCCACAAGCGGCCACATGCCAAGGATCAATCATAAACCTCAAAAAGAAAAAAAAATAACTACAAATATACACACAGAATATTCTCAAGAATGACTGAAATGTGTTTGTTCTTCTTCCTCCTGGTATGGGACCCCAAATAACATCCAACTATTACTAGAGAAATTTGCTAAGTAGGCAGAAAAAAATTATTCAAAAGCCTATTTTAGCTTACAGTCAGAAACTTGCTGATTTCAATCTTTCCCATTTTAGCAGCTGCAAAAGGAACAAAGTGAGAAACAGAAGAGCTAACAAAAGTTCATTAGACTCAGTATATGCCCTCGTGAAATTTATTATGAAGGTATCATGGCATATTAGAAAAGACTGCGGAACTAGCAGGCTTTATCCCAGGGCTCTCATGAGCCCCAGTCATCTATGCTGACCAGTTGTGTTTCTTAAGACTAGGTGGGGTGGGGCTGAAGGATCTGCCTTTTGTTGTGATTATTGTTTGTTTGCTTTAGTAAGAATAACCAGGCACTTCTGCCAAGTGTATGACATTGGGAAGCTTTGGACTGACCCTGTCCACAAGGATGAGTGCTCACAAAACCTAGGAGAAAGGATGAGAAAACATGGTGAAAGTCAGCTTGGCTTTAAGCCTTTGAGAAGAAGCCTTAAGTTGACTTTTCCATACCTTCTCTCAACATGAGGGTAGTAATATCTAAAAGCCATGGTGCTGGTATGAGCCTAAGGGAAGGAGTCCAAAGAAGCCACCTGACTTGTTTTCAGATTCAACTGAAGCCAACAGGGCAAAAAGAGACGTCAGGTTAATAAATCTTCTAATCCAGTTAGTGCAAAATAATTCATTATCTAGAAATGTTTCTTTGTAGCTCTACCCCTTGGAGACTTTCTAAATAGTAAGCTACCTAGTTGAGCCAGGGATTTTGGGGTCCTGGCTAAATTTCACTTGTATCAGGAGATAGTGACATAGAGGAAATGGTGGTATGTGACTGGTAATATATAGAGAAGAGATTATCTTACTCTACGACACTGGCTCTCATTCTGTCAACCCCAGCTGGACTCTAAAAGCACCTGGGATGATTTTTAAAATCGTGATGCCCGGACTACACCCAGGCCAATTAAATCAGAATCTCTTGCGGGTAGACTTGGACATTAGCTTTTAATTCAAGCTTTCCTGCAGGTGAATAAAATGAGCAGTCAAAGAAGAGAACAATTGCTCTAACATACATAACCTTCCTTTCAGGCAGTATTGACCTATTTTTAGTTCTTGAGAGTTTATAAATCCATGCACACAAATGTACATAAATTCCTTGGTGTTGTTAACTATTTACAATTGTGTGGTTAAAAATAATTTGTACATAACCTTACATGTGCTCATATACACACATATCCGCATGCTCATATGGCCCACATACCCATAGTCCACTGGAAAACTGGGGTGGCCTTGGATTAATTAAATTTCCAAATAGATATAAACTAAATCTCATCCAGTTATAATTGTTCAGGTTGCCTCAGTCTCTTTTAATCAAGTAATATGTCCCTCAGGACTTTTTTTTACCACCAATCCCGTCCCCCAAGATGATACTCAGGGATATACGTAAGGAGATGTTTGTAAGTCTTCCTGGCTTTTGAGAATCTGAGAGTTCCTCTTTGGGTGCTTCAGAAGTCTCTGAGGGGGTTTTCTGGGTAGCTTTAGTTCCCAGCTGTCTGACCTTAGTGCCTCTTATGATGTGGAGGGTTTTACCTGATTCCACTGCATCTTTGTGACCATCGCTGAAGTCTGTGCTCGAGGCTGTGAAGTGCAGAACCTACATGTCTATTGGAAGTTCTCCACCTTCAGCCCCTGACTTCCCTGTTCCATGGGTTCTCTCAACATTTTTAAACCCTCTCATGACTCATGACATTTTAGCTGCACCCTATGAGCCGTTTCTCTAAGATGGACTCCAAAGAACCATCGGAGACCCTCCTCAGCCACATACAAACGGTCATTAAGTGCTTTGCTGGGCTAAGAACTGCACTAATAGGCTTGAGAGTTTTCTCAGAAACTGGTCAGTTCATTTCACCTCTCTGAGAAGATGACATTTCAGTGAGATTCAAATGAGGAGGACTCAGATGAATGAAGATGTGTAGTAAGTACATTCTAAGGAACAAATCTGAATGGCTGAGTCGGGAAAAACTAGGCCTGCTCTATGACAAGAATGACAAGTTAGATCTCAGTAAACCAGAGGCAAAAAGTGGTGAGAGATGGCATGACAGGCATAACCTGGAGCCAGAGTGCAGAGGAAGCACAGCAGACTGGGGCAAAAAGTTCATATTTCACTGTGAGCGCATGAGAAAACCAAGAGAATTTCGGTTGAGTGATGACATGGCTCTCATTTAATTTTTAAAAAGACAATTCTACCTTCTTTACAGGATTAGATTATAGATTACAGAAGAATATACTATAGATTATAGAAGCAAGAATAGAAGTAGGAAAAAATAGGAATCTATTTTAATAGTCTACATGAGATATATGAGTATGGTTAGCAATGGGGATTAGTGGGTATGAATAGATAAGGAAAACATTTTGAAGAAAATATCAGCCATATTTACTAATATGTTGCATTTGTGTGGGCAAGGAAAACAGATGCATCAAGTGTTCTGCCTATATTCTTGCTTGCACGACAACAGTGGTGTCATTTATTGGAGAAAGAAGAGTGGGACAAGAACCAAGAGTTCATCTGTCCATCTTATATTTAAATGCATGCAAACCAAGCATAGATGTCACGTAGGTTGTTATGAGTATGAGCTTTGAACTCAACAGATACTGATTTGGGAGTTATTGACATGGAGAAGACACTTAAAATCATGAGACTGACATCATGAAGACAGAAAGGAATAAGCTCTGGGGAACTTGAACATTTAGATGCAGGCAGGAAAAGAAAAAAAACTGTAAATGAAATGAAAATAGCAGAAATCCAGGAAAGTCTGCGGGTATGTCAGAAGAAAAGAGGAAATAGGTTGTCATGAGAGTGAGGGAAGCCTCTAGCGCACACTTCAGAATGCCAGAGATCAACTTGTGTGAGAGTGCCCTTGCGGAGGACAAGAGGCGGCCCCACCTGGGCTGCTGGCGCTTCCCAGCAGAGGGACAAGTTAGCACCACGTATCTGGGCCTGAGCGGGTGCAGGAAGCGTCTGTGCAAGGGTGGGGGCAGCGGTGGTGACAGGAGATTGGTTACATACTGAGGGATTGACCAAAAAATTACATATATTAAAGTTAGAAGGAGCCTGGTTTCTTGCATTCAGAGAAGAGCAAATGGAAACAGAGAAAGCAAGGCTGAATCCTGAGTGCTGCAGGAGATTTGAAGGTATTGATGTTAACCCAGATATTTCAATCTATACAGAGAAAGAAGGAGAGACAGAGAAAGAAATATAGATACAAATGTGTGTGTGTAGAAATATGGAACTACTGCAGATGTAAACGTGTTTATGTATGCAAATATGTACACACATATTCCTTAGCTCTGTCTACTGAGCAAGGCTACAAACAGTGGCTCCCCAGTAGAAATAAGTGCACCTTATTAAAAGTGCTACCAGAACTTGGTTTCTAAACATCATTCTTCACTAAAAAGAATTAAGGATCTTTGGGGAAATAGCTGACCGGGTCAAGGAAAGTAGAAAATGGGCCTGAAAAATCTTATTGTGCCAGAAGGAAAGTGCTAAAATTATGATTCTGACATAGCAGAAGGACACAGAAGCCAGTTGGAAGAGTCTCTCTTTGGCTAAATGTGGGACAGTTGGTCATCAAAATAAGTAAATTTACTAATCTAAACAAATAAGTGAATGAATCAAAAGTTTATAAAAAATGGAATGTTTACAGAGTCTCAAACTGCCTCTGCACAAAAACCTTATTCATTACAAAAGCAAATGGAAAAGTCTGGCAGACATGACCTTAAATACATAATCAAAGTTAACATTATGAATAACGAGACAAATCAAAATCATGTGTCTCCTGGTAGAACTACAACCTCATATCTGTGATATTCCTTCTAAATGTGCACAACTAGAATCTAATAGGAAATATCAGACAAAACCAGATTCAGGGACAGTCTACAAAACAGATGTAAAGTGTCAAATTTGTGAAATTCAAGAAAATTGACACTATTTAGGACTTTCCAGAATATTGATCCAGTATGAAATAATGAATTTTATACTCTCTACAAAATGTTACACATCAGAAAATGATCCCTAAAATCAAAGCATAAACAAACTCAGTTATTTGAGCATAATGCCCATCTTTTTATTTTTTGAATTAGAATATTTCATTCACAATCAAGTATTATTTACTAATACATTACATGACCACAACATATCAATATCCATAGCTAATGTGAATAGTTTTGCTCTAGAATCACAGGGAATGTTTATTTTTCCTCTCTTATTACATACCATGAAGGCAGAATTCCATAACTATTCTAATAATAATAAAAATAAATCCGATGTTTTCGCATTGCTCAAATAAGCTGTTTAAAAAACAGTAAAGTATTTCATTCATTAACATCTAAACCACAGTTGCATCTTTGAATCTTTATAGTTAACTTCTGCAAGAATATTCCATCAATACTGATTTTTGTACTCAGTTATAATTAGCAATTTGAACTTTCATCAACTGAAAAGCAAGATAGTCGCTGCTAACGACAGTAGTGCTTCAATTTGGACCTTGCCAGTCACTTGAATTATTTCCCTATGATTCAGTGCCTTTTTAGCTAAAAATAGAATTTATAGCCTTTGTCAGTTCTGTTACACTGTTCTTACATTACATGATTAAAAAGTGAGAACTGTTTCCAAAATGATAAGTGATATACGGGCATGACCAATTATTTGTCATCACCCAAAATAAGCTGCTAGTATTCAAGTCTTCGCTTGGGCTCTACTGGACTATATATAACTTCTTTGCGTTGTCTTAGAGAGCACCTAAAAGCATTTTGGCCTGCTGGTTCAGGCAACCTATATGTCAAGCAGAAAAAATAAAACCACCGTTCTCAGGTTTGTGTTTCCCTGGAGGAAGAAAACAGTTTGATGCAATTTGTCAAAAGCCAGAGTGGTACTTTAATGGACAATTTACTTTAAATGGCTGCAGTTAGTCAGCACAAAGGCCCACAGCCCAAGATAAAAAATCCTTTCCAATTGGTTTAACTCAGATAAATTTAATTCCCTAAGATTAACTAAGGATACCTAACCTTTCATACACCTCATCTATCTAAAAGCAATAAAAGTAATAGTAAAAACTTCTGAGTTTCTGGGGTTTCTCCATCTTCAATACGTGAAATGCATTCAATCCCCTAAACCTGGCATTCTGTTCAAATACCCCAGATAAGAAGCAAACCAACAAAAATGACAACAAACGAACTTCCCAAACTCCATAGAGTTTCTCAGTTCTTGGGCAGGAGTTTCAAATAACCTTAACACATTACAAGTATATTTATATTAATATATTATATATTTTATGAATGTGCATATATACTTTTTGCTTCATAATGTAATTATCAAATAGAGAAGATAAATAGAAAATTCTGACATAAAACTAAAGAATATTTCTATTTACCTTACATGCAAATTTTTATACTGCTGTAATATATTTTGTAATGGTCATGACAGAGATTTTAAGAAATACCTACTCAAATTTCATATTTTCTTCCTTTATATTTTCCTGACTATTTTTCCATGCTAATAGTGTGACATTTGAGATTTTACTGAAAAGGTACCACTATGATTCTGTATATGTTTATCCCCGTGCTCTACACTGTTCAAAGATTAATCCCAAGGGCAGAAGAAATGCTGAAAGTGAACATGTGTGTTTGCCTGAAGCTGACCAGAGTCACACATATTCAATTTCTGCAGCACGAACTGATGCTGAAACAGTAGTCGGCTGTCCCAGAGACAGTGAGAACAAGCAAAACCAAAGCGGTTCAATACAGGAGTCTGATATAATCAATTAGAACAATTTAAATTTTCTGTCTTTCTAGGTATGTTTCTTCATGCATAATTAACCTTTTCTGAAGGATTACACGAGAAGACGACTCCAGGATGCACAGGTCAGCACTAACGTTCTCAACTGCAGTCCCCATCATTTCACTGTTGCCTGTAAGGACCTAACTAGACCTGATAGGCTAATGTTACTTCATATGATACTGTATATAGTATTTTCAAGTAAAATGAATGCATACTTTAATACCACATACAAACTGATAATTAAATGTTAGCTTGTAAAGTACTAGAAAGGCAAGTTTTATATTCGCCACCAACTTCTAAACACTACATGACAACACACAAGAACTTACAGTTTATTAGTTCACCCTTCTGTACATCTGCACAGAAATGAATGTCTGGAGAGTATCAATTTCAAAATGTAAACTTTCTGTACATTCAATAGAACTCTATTTAGAAAGGAATGAACTATTGATACACACAACAGCATGGATGAACCTCAATAATTTATCTGGCAAAAAGAGTATAAAATGTATGATTCCAGTTATATAAAATGCCAAACAATGCAAACTAATCTATTATGACAAATTGGGTCACTGGTTGCATTGGGCTGGGGAAGGAGAACAGGCATGGGTAGGCAGGAGGGATTGCAGAGGACACTAAGACACTTCTGGGTGATCACTATCTTGATTATGATTATAGTTTAACTGGTATATACATATGTCAAGCTTATTAAATGATATACTTTAAATATGGTGTTTTGTATATCAGTTATCTTTCAATAAAGCTATTATTTTAATGGGGTATGTGGTGGGGACTTGATAATAGGGGGAGTCTAGTAACCATAATGTTGCTCATGTAATTGTACATTAATAATACCAAAATAATAAATAAATAAAGCTGTTATTTTTAAAACATAAAGAGCTTTCCTGAAAAATGTTAATCCTTTACATTAATAATAATGTGTCATCATTGGTTCATTGTTTGTAACAAACTGATTTATAAGTTGTCACAAATGAATTGTAACAAAAAACAATATATTAATAACAAGGGAAACTGGGCCTGTGGGAGGGAAGCGAGGAATACATGGAAACCTTTAATTTTTTTGAATATACAGCTAAGGCTTGAGAGATAAGATTTATGGTAACTGTAGAAATTTAGAGTTATGACTGAGGGATATCATATAACAAGTATAGAGAACACACAATAGGCTTCAACAATCACATATCACTTCTATTTTCTGTAAAAAAAAACATGAAAATTTTGTACTGGAACCCTTGTGAAGTTAATTTATTGATAAGGGTTTTCTTTAATATATTTATCCTTTGGCCCACATTTTTCTTCAGACATTAAATGAATTTTTAACAAAGGCACTATTTTATGTTTTAAATCATATTCATTTCAAAGTAGAAGACTGTATACATACGAGAAATCATCGAGTTGACCATGACCTCCAATTCTTATGATTCCACTCACTCTCTGAAGTTAAGACATCATGATTCACCTTCTCTATGTTTGCTGCTGTTTTTATTATCGTTTCCTTCTCTTTTTTTGGTAATTTTATTAAAGTATAGTTAATATACAGTATTATATTGGTTTCAAGCATACAACACAGTGATTCAACAGTTATACACATTATAGAATGCTTACTGTAACTAGTGTGGTTACTGTCCGTCAACATAGAAAGATGATACAGAACCATTGACTATATTCTCTATGCTGTACTTTCATCCCCATGACTAATTTCTATTATGATTGAGATTTTGTGCCTCTTTAACTCCTTTACCTATTTCACCCACCTATTCTAATCCCACCCGCAATGGTAACCACCAGTCACTTCTCAGTGCCTATGAATCTATTGCTATTTTGTTCATTTTGTTTTGTTTTGTTTTGCTTTGTTTTTAGATTCCATATATAAATGAAATCATATGCTCTTTGTCTTTCTCCACCAGGTTTATTTCACTGAGTATAATACCCTCTAGGTCCATCCATGTTTTCACAAATGGCAGGATTTCTTTCTTTTTTATGGCTGAATAACATTTCATTGTGCATATGTACCACATCTCCTTTATCAATTCATCTACTAGTAGACACTTTCGTTCCTTTGACATCTTGGCTATTGTAAATAATGAGGCATAAACATGGAGGTGAATATATCTTTTAGAATCAGAGATTTTGTTTTCTTTGGGTAAATTCCTAAACATGGAATTACTGGGTCTATGGTATTTCTATTTTTAGTCTTTTGAGGAACCTCCACACTGCTTTCCACAGTGGCTGCACCAATTGACATTCCCACCAACACTGCAGGAGGGCTTCCTTTTCTCCACGTCCTCGCCAACAACAAGATATTTCTTGGCTTTTGGACAGTGGCCATTCTAACGGGTGTGAGGTGATATCTCATTGTAGTTTTGATTTGCATTTCCCTGGTGATTAGTGATATGGGGCATCTTTTCATGTGCCTGTTGGTCATAAGTATCTCTTCTTTGGAAAAATGTCTGTTCAGGTCCTCCCCCCATTTTTTAATCAGGTTATTTGTTTTTCTGCTGTTGAGTCTTACAAGTTCTTTATATATTTTGGATGTTAGGCCTGTATTGGATATATCATTTACAAATATATTATCCCATATTGTATATTGCCTTTTTGTTTTGTTGATGATTTCCTTTGCTGTACAGAACCTTTTTAGTTTGATGTAGTCCCACTTGTTCATCTTTTTATGGTTGTAACTTAACACCTGAACATGCATTTATATATGTGACTCTTCATCACAGTATTTTTATAAAAAACTGATGATGTTGAAGTAGAAGTCTCATCCTGATGGAACACTACAGTAGAGACCATAAGAAAACAAAGATGAACTTTAACAAGTTCTTCTAAAAAGATGATGGTATTAAGTAAAATGTTTAAAGTATTGAAATGCTGCTTTCACCTGACCCTATAAGGATTATACAATGATCACAAAGGTGACTTAAGTTTTAATATCATTCTAAGTGTTCTGAGGTGAATCGTGAGAGATTTACAGGGTGAACAGTAAAGCCAGAGTAGTAAAAAGCATTCACCTGTATTACGTAACATCACACGGTCACACAGTGCCTGACAGTGTGTGAGCCAATTGCAGGCAGGTATCTTCTCTGGCTATTCCTACTTTTTTGGTTTTTGTTTTTCATTTAAAGCTTTCTTTGAGGTATGATTGACAAGTAAAACTCACATATATTTAAGGTGGACGATGTGACAGTTTGACATATGTATACATTGTAAAATGATTACCACAACCAAGTTAATTCACACATCCATCACCTTACATAGTTACCTTTTTTCTTGATGTGGTGAGAACACTTAAGATTTACTCTCTTAGCAAATTTCCAAAATACAAGTATCACACCTTCCCAAAACTCTGCTAGGTAGCAGCATCTTGGCACAAGAGAAACTTAGTGACCTAGCCCTCATTTGACATAGTTTTCAGTTATTCCTTTCAAGGGCTGCTTCTTGAATCAGTATCACAGTAATTTTACAAGACAGTGAAATTAGTTATACAGTATCTAATTACCAGAACGATATATCTTTTTCAAACACCAATTCCATTAGACAACCCACATACACATACATTTCTGGGGGAAATTAAACCAAGCCCATGAGTGTGGCATAGTCCATTTTGCAGAACTACTTTGTAACCCAGCTGTTATGCAGGAACTTTTAACCTGAGGCTTCCTATTCTTTTTTCTCAGCCATGCTCTTCACTTATGGCACGCAGTTCACCAAAGCTAAGCAAATCAGCCTTCACTGCCAAGTTCCAGACACTGTGCTATTCTGGAGACATCACAGTGAGCAAAAGAAGATATACTCTGGGGAGTCTACCATATATTGAAGGAAGTATAAGATCAAAAAATTGTAACACCAAATACAAATAATTTTGAGGGTGTAAATTCAGGGTACCATGCAAACATGTGATAAGAAAGAGCAGGAGGATGTGCTACGTCGCACCTATGACCTATCACCTTGCTACTCCAAGTACTTCCCACATACACACACACAAACACACACACCATGGTTCAATAACATCACCAGTGAGCTTTTAGAAATTCAGAATCTCAGTACTACCCTTGTCCTACTGACCCAGAATCTATATTTCTGCAACATCTTCAGGTAATTCATATACACACAAGTTCAAAAAGCACTACCCTAAAGGCAACTGAACTCCACAACAACAACAAAAAAGTAGCTAAAAGGAATCAAATTTATTAACTTCAAAAGACCATGTAGCAATTCCTGGCTTATCATTTCTCAAAAAGAAAACTATTTTCCTGGTACATCATTTTATTTTATCTGTCAATCATCTAATTTAGTTAATTAAATAAATTGAGATACTTAGACATTCATTAAGGTAAAACAAATCTCATGAAATAATCAACATCTTTTTCCTTTATTACATATTACATACCAGGAACTTTCCATATACAACCATAATCTCATTTAATCCTCAGTTCAGATGAGAAAAGTAATGTCCCTCGATAGGTACTAAGTTCACATAAACCTTGGTTTCTCAATCACATCTGCCTGCCTTCAGAGTTTAGACCGACAACACCCCCAATTTTTATAGAGTATGAAAAACAAACCTTTGTTCAGAAGTTTGTTTTTGTCTATTTCACTCATATGTAGGCTAAAATATCATTTCTTAACAGAAAATAATGCTTAGAGAAATCCTAACATTCAGATTTATCAAACTCATGTTTCATAAAGTATTTACTATTATATAGTTAATTTTATTTATGTTCTATACTTCATGGTGGTTAAATTTAAAAATATTTATATATTATTTTAGATTTTCTGAACTTAGAACACTGTATTCTATTTTCAATTATGATTAGACAATTTAAAAGGTATCTCAAAACAGAAAAAAATAAGAAAGGTACCAGAAAATGATCTTGCAAATTCAGCTGCATTTTGTCATTCTTGGAACCATGCTTATCCCGCAGTATAGGGGCATACTGAAATCACATGCAACAGAATCTAGGATGGCACATCAGACATTCGTTGCTTTTTACTGGTATATTTTTTTAAGTCACTTTAATTTAGGACCACCTGTACAACAATTCATTTTCCACATAAGATGTTTCTAAATCATTTTTATTGACATTCATTAAATCAAGACCAGCAGATGCATAATCTCTACAAATTATCTGAAACACTGTTTTATGCCTAGTTTCTAGCCAAATAAATGACAAAGTGGGATTCTTAGTCAAGAGTACCACAACATTGTAAGAAACAACATTGCTCTTAAAACTGAAGCTAAAAGGCCTTTAACAGAAAAATTGGGGTCAGGCCCTTTAGCATGTACCAGATATACCCAGAATCAATTTAATATGTTCTACAGTTTGAGAGTAAAAAACAGTTGATATCTGATCATTGATGGTGTTGAGAGCCCAAAGTATTTCAGGCATTCACAACAGTAAATCAATACATAATAAAGTTTTTAACTTTTCGGGCATAACAAATGGCAACACACATAGATGAAAACCATATAGCAGTGGTTAAAGAATTTGAGCAGAACATGAAATTTATAATGAAGGAATCAAATCGTACATTTATTGTCAGTGCTAACTCTGTTCCTCCACAGATAATGGCTATAAATTTGTGCAGCATGGATGAGGGACTCATTTAATTCTATCAAGTGATTTTCTAGGTAGTAACAGGGCATTTTTCTTTATAGCTTAATTTTTCTGGAATTGTCATATTATCAGTGATGCACAGGACTTGAGACAGAATTTACAAGATTAAAAACCATCAACACTTGCCCTGTAACTATATCATAGACATTCTTACAGCAACTTGGCCTTGTAAAGAATGTATCTGAGTTTTTTGTAATAACTGTCACATCTATTTAAAATACACTGTTACACCAGATGTTACCACTTTTTTAAACATAAAATTCATTTTCATTTTACAGATTTTAGATTATAAAAGTAATGTATACAGAAAATTTTGGGGGAAAGCAATACCTTAGTGGGAAAGGGAGTCATTCCTGTAATGCTCACCCAGCAATAATTTGGTATTTTCCCTTTATTCCTGTGCATTAAGTATTTTTTTCTAAAGCAATATCTTCATGTAGGGGGAAAAAAGTCAAATGACACAGACAAGTTTAAAGTAAATAAATATAAACACTTTTCAGCTTCTCTTTTCCATTTCCTCTACCAGGTTTCTTAAAAAAAGAATAATTGTTTCTTCATGTAGCTTTTTCCCACCCAGCTCAAGATGTGTTACTTATACTTTATAGTTCTCATCACAGTTACACTTAAATATTAAATAACCTATTTAAGCTTCTGTCTCTGTCTCCATCACTTTAAAGCTGATCTATAGGCTGATCTAGAATACTAGAGTACCTATCTTTTACCTCTCCTTCATCTGTCAGCTTTCTGTTAGTTATACTATTGATTTTGATTCTGCAACTATAAGGTTTCTGTGCGTTGTGTGTATTTCTGTACTCTGTCATTTTAAAGCTGATAAAATATCCATTATACTACTGTGATTATCATACACTATAGAAACAAATGGTGCCACTAGGAAATTTAGCTGTACTTCCCTTAACCTTAAATGCTTCCTGCTCAAAGGCAAGTGCTTCAAGTATCAAGGTTCAGTGGATTCACTCTGAATTATTGTTGACTTTCTTCACTTCTTTCGATAATACCTACGTGCTCTTCATTGTTGTATCTGATGTTCAGTTTCTGACTGTGAACAGAACTATAGATCCAAATTCAATATCCCTTAGAACTTTGCATTTTCCAGTCCAGTGTTGTTGATAAGTAATCTAAAATCATTGTTGTTTGCTTGTATTCTTCTCCAAACAAGTTTAAATCATTTGCTTTAGACCCACAGTTCTGAAATCTCAGCAAATATATGCAGATATGAAGTCTTTTTATAATCATTTTTTATAATTAATAGGCTTTTTTCAACCCAAAGAATTTGAGTATTTGATCATTCCTTTCCTGAAATATCTTTCATTCTAAATAAACCAAAAGTTCTATTTGGAAAAAAGTCTTCATTATTTATGTCTGTCTTCTTAGCAATATGACCATTGTGCTCTATATATACTTCTGTAACTGAACATATCACATCACTTCAGAATTACTCTTTAGGTTTCCCCAAACTTGACTATGAACTCTGTTGAAAAAAATAAATGGATGCTTTATTCATTTTTGTATTCTCAAGCAGCCTGAAATATATTGAGTAACCAATAATCATTTGTTGAACTAAACTGAATTTAATATATGGTAGGAAGCTTTAAGTTTGAAAAAGAAGAAATTGAATTATCACTTAAACATGATGTCAATATTTAAATTAAAGGATATATTCTCCTTTAGGTAATACAATAGATATTCTTCTAACTAGCCTCTACAAATTATTTAAATTCCTAAATGACCACCTGTAACTGTAACACCCTGCACACTTCTGGCTGGGAGGACTATACGCTAAAGGTTCAAAGGTGTATTTGTTCCCTGCAGTTGAAAACTCTTTCACAGAATTGCAGATATAGGGATGGTTAGTTCTGCAACTGAAAGATTTCTGTGTATTATCTATAGAAAAACTCCACAATTTTAAAGATCTTCACAAGATCTACTTGCTTATCTGGTCATTATCTAGTTTGATTAAGGCCATTAATTGAGAGATTTTACAATTAATTCAGACTTAAGTGAATAATTGGATGGTAAAATATTGAAACTTCCTGTGTTCTACTACCTGACAGTGTCAGATAATGAGTTGGGAAAAGCAGACAGGAATCTTTGCTTATCATGCTCCAGAAGACAAAATAAATAAAATCTAGAGATCTGCTTGTATACATTATACTAGTGGTCAATAACAATATACATTACTTTAAATATTTGCTAAAAAGGTAGAGCACAATAAAATAAAATTTTTTAAATGATGGGTATGGAAGTAGGAGTGGCATGTTAGAGGTTAAGGAAAGTAAAGCATGTGCGACTGTCTACCAGATTTCTACCAATATACTTTCAATCAGCTTACCTTTGGGCAAGTGATCTGACAGTAGCACTATTTAAAGAGAAAAAGAAGTAGTTTATGGAAAAGTACAAGTTCATGTAACTATTATATGATATTCTAAAACTAGAATTAAGCGACTTCAGAACTTAAAAGATCTTCCTAACTTTATGCAGTTCGTGGCATGGGCATTTTATTAACATACTTTATAGAAAAAAAATCATTCTTGAATGGCTGAGGAAACCACACAGGGTACTGATTCTCTCCTTTTAATTCTGACCCAGAGGAAGAAATGGTTAATGAAAAAGAAATTATGGGAAGCTGCACTCAGAAAATGGGATCGAGTGACCTGAAAGCACTCATGATAACCACAGTTAAAACATCCTGATCGAAGCAAGATCAAAATAATAAGAACAGAGCACATTTTTTAAAAAGTGCACAGCTCCTTCTTTCACTATCTTCCCCAAGCTAATTCCTACACATGACTAAGATTCCTAAACTCCTAAAACTGTTCCATGGCCCTCCAACTGTGTCTACAACTAGACATACTTGCAACTACCCTCATAAGAGTACTTATCAGACCCATGTTTCTTATGTATCTCCTCCGCAGATACTGTGGGCATCTTACTCACAATCAGGCAATCAGCATAGATGCCAGGCACCTCATAGGCCCTAAATAAATGTTTGTCTGTTTAATCAAAAAAGATAGGAATAATTCTGTGGTCTATATCTCTGAAAAAGAAAATAAGAATAGATTAGATACCTTTAAAAAATAAAATAATAAAATTCTACCACTAAAATATTAAGAGATTCTGATAAGATAGTTATATATCAGCAGATCAAAAAAGAACTAACAGAGAATAAAGATTAGAAAAGGAAACAGTGAAAATATACACAACCAAGAATTACTACAGAATATTGGCAAGGAACCTCTAAGAATAGTGTAAGAAAACCTAAAATTCATAATGAATTTAATTTGCTTAAGATTGCTGGAACAGTCTTTTATTAGGTGCACCAGGAAAAAAAAATAGTGCAAGAAATAGCCATTGAATGTCTGCTACATGCAAGGCACTGCAGTAGGTTCTGTGGAGATATCAATACAAGTGAAGTGTAGTCTCTAATCTCAAGATTAAAATCAAATTAGGAAGAGTGCTCCTTTTAGGGGAGGAAGATAATATAAAAATTATATTTGTGAAATCATTATATAGACAATATGTACCACAGAAATACAAAGAAATACAAAGCTGGAACTGCTGAAAAGATGTCTGATGGATGAATAAATTATTTTTTAAAAACTTTTTTTTAAACAAAAGGAGACAATTCTGCCTTGCATCAAGGCATTGAAAAAAATGGAAAACATTTTTCAATGTATTTTCCTCATGTGTATGTGTTTTTCTTAATTTGGGAAAACAAGAGGGAGAAACAAAAAGGGGATTGAACATAAATGAACTAAGCAATACAACCATTTTCCTTTTCTAGCTTTATGTTCAAACTGTTCAATAAAATGCTTCCCCACAGGGAATATTTTCATATAGCTCCAATCTAAAGGTGACAAATTTAACAGTTTAAAGTCAATAAAAACATCCATAGCTCTAAAATACTAGATGAAGGAGATAGACTGAGAATGCATGATGAAGTAAATGACTTAATCTCACTAGGTCTTCCAAGGCTCTCTGTAGCACTATGTCTGTCTGAGACTTCTGGCACTTTTTGCCCTTGGATATGTGGCACATTTTTACTCTGAAAATGAGAACCTATGACTCTCTGTCAGGTTTGTCAGGGCTTTTATTTTCCCTCAACGTCAGGTAAGAAGTTTATTCTTAGCAATGAATGCCTCTATTTTCATTCCCTTTCAAGAGCCAATTCAAGGTCAAGATGAAAGAATTCAATGTTTTAATATAATTTCACCTTGCTTGGGTAGAAAACATAAAATAGTTTTAAAACAGTATTCATCTTTTCTGGGATATATGATAGTATCTATACAAAATCTCCAAGGGGAGAAAAAAAAACTAAACAATTGTGCAGTTCCTGTATTTTCATGTGCTTTTATGTCAAAAGTAATTATGAAATTTTTTAAATGCACATTCTTTAGCTAAGGTAAATTTTCTTGCATAAGGTGAAAAGTATCCCAATTAAATTATTTTTTTTAATCTTTTGGCAAAATCAGTATGTTAAAAACAGAGAAATAGATCTGAAGGTTTCAATTCTCAGGTTCAATAAACATTAAGAAACAAAATATTTAAAGTATTTTTAAATGTTTAAAAAATTATTATAAATGTATACTATTTATAGCATATTAATAAGAACATGTGGCCATTTCCTTAATTTTATTATAGTTTAATCAAAAAGAACACTATGGCAATATAAGGAAATTATAAAGAGCATACTAACAACAAAAAAAAGAAGGAAATATCCCTTTTTTCAGCCAGGGCCTCTACACTTGAAATGTTCTGCCCCTGAAATAGTTGTTTCTTTTTCCTCTTCCACTTTCTGACATCTTCAGAGTAAGCTTCTTTTGACCCTTCATCTTTAAGATTAATTCTCAGGAACCTTCTGATTGTCCCATATCCCATCCTCTATTATTTCTTATCTCAAGACTTTCCAGTAAATATCACAAGTTAAAGTTACTTTATTTTTTGTGTTTTTCCCTCATTAAGTCAGGGACATTGTCTCTCTTGTTTGCCACTGTAACCTCAGTAATTAGAAAAATGCTGAAAATGTTTTAAAAATAATTATTGAAAGTCATACTACATATATTTTCCAATCACAATGGTATGAAATTATAAACCTCTAACAAGAGAAAAGCTGGAAAATTCACATATATGTGGAAATTAACACAATTCTGAATAACCGGTGGTTCAGAGAAAATCAAAAGAGAAGTCATAAAGTATCTTGAGATGAATGTAAACAAAAACAAAATATACCAAAATGTATATGATGCAGCAAAAGAAGTTCTAAGAGGCAAATTTACAGTGATAAAGGCTACATTAAGAAAAAAAAGGAAGATCCAAAATTAACTTTATGCCTCAAGGAATTAGAAAAAGAAGATCAAACTAAAACCAAAGTTAACAGAAAGAAGGAAATATTAATGATTAGAAAGAAGGTATTATTAATGATTAAAGCAGAAATAAATCAAATACAGGCCAGAAACACAATAGAAAAAAATCAATGTAACTAAGCTGATTTTCTTTTAAACATAAACAAAATGGAAAAACCTTTAGGTAGACTAACCAAGAAAAAAACAGAGGATGCAAATAAAAATGACAGAGGAGACAATTCAGCTGACACCAACTAATACAAAGGATCATAAGAGGCTACTATGAACAACTGTACACCAATGAAATGGATAACTTAACAGGAATGGATAAATTCTTGGAAACATATACTCTACCAAGACCAAACCAAGAAAAAAAAACAAACAGAAAATGTAAACAGACCAATAACAACTAACAAGACTGAATTCAGCAATAATAAAAAGTATCCCAACAACAACAAAAAAGCACAGGACCAGATAGGCTTAGTGGTGAATTTTACCAACCACTAAAGAAGAAATAATGCCAAACCTTTTCAAACGGTTACAAAAATTTAAAGAGGAGAGGACACTCCCAAACTCATTTACAAAGTCGGTATTGCCATGATACCAAAGATAGGTAAGGATACTACAAGCCAAATTCTCTGATGAATATAGATGCAAGAATTCCCAATATAATGTTAACAACCAAATTCAACAGCACATTAAAGGATCATACACCATGATCAAGTCGGATTTACAAATAGGATGCAAGGAAAGTTCAGCAAACACAAATCAATAGACACAATAAACTAAATTAACAAAAAGAAGGATAAAAGTCATGGAATCCTCTGAATAGAGACAGAAAATGCTTGACAAAATTCAACATCCCTTCAAGATAAAAGATCTCAACAAATTGGTACAGAAGGAACATACCTCAACATAATAAAGGCCATATATGACAGACCTACAGCTATCATACAGAAGTGTGAAAGGTTAGAAACTTTTCCTCTGAGATCAGGAACAGGCAAGAGTTCACACTCACCACTCCTATTTTTCACAGTTCTGGAAGTTCTAGCCAGAGCAGTTAAGCAAGAAAAAGAAATAAAAGACATCCAAATCAGAAATGAAGGAGTAAAACTGTCTTTTTATGGAGATAACATGATGTTATATAGAGAAAATACTAAGAACTCAAAAAAACCAAAAAAAAACTGTTAGAAGTAATAAACTCAAAAATTTTCAAAATACAATATCAATATCCAAAAATAAGCTGCATTTCTACATACTAATAACAAACTATCAGAAAAGAAAATTAAGAAAACAATCACATTTACAATAATATCAAAACCAATAAAATACCTAGGAAAAAATTAAACCAAGGCAGTGAAATATTGTACACTGAAAACTTTACAATATTGATTAAATAAATTGAAAAAGACATAAATGCTCATGGATTAGAAGAATTAATTTTTTATATGCCCATACTACCCAGTGTGATTTACAGCTTCAATATAATCCCTATCAAAATTCCAATGACATTTTCACAGATCAAAAAAAAAACAACCCTAAAATTTGTTTGGAAAACAAAGCTATAGGCATTATATTTCTTGATTTCAAACTACATTACAAAGTGGTAATAATCAAATAGTGTGGTACTGGCATAAAAACAGATGCATAGACCAATGGAACATTATCAAGAAACAGAAATAAACCTGTGCATACCTGATCAACAAATATTTGACAAGGAATCCAAGAATACTCAATGGGGAAAGATAGTTTCCTCAGTAGTGCTGGGAAACTGAATATTTGCATGCAAAAGAATTAAACTGTACCCCTGTCTTACATTACTCACAAAAATTAACCTGAAATGGATTAAGGCTTAAATGCAAGACCTTAAACTACAAAACTCCTAGAAAAAAAAAGAGTAGGAAAAAAAGTTCTTTGACATTGTTCTTAACAATGTTTTTTTTTAATATGGTACCAACATCCTAAGCAACAAAAGCAAAAATAAACAAGTGAGACTATATTAAACTAAAAAGCCTATGCACAGCAAGAGAAACAACAAAATTAAAAAGTAACTTACAGAATGGGAGAATATATTTCCAAACCATATATTTGATAAAAGGTTAATATTCAAAAAATATAAAGAACTCTCAAAAACAAAATAACCAAAAAAAATGAAGCAACCTAATTTAGAAATGGGCAAAGGAACTGAATAGACACTTTTCTTTCCCAAAGAAGAAATACATATGGCCAACAGGTACAAGGAAAGATGGTTAACATGACTAATCACCAGGGAAATACAAATCATAACCCAGTGAGATATCACCTCACACCTACTGGAAAGGCTTTCATCAAAAAAGGCAAGAGATAACACATATTGGCAAGGAGATAGAAGGAAGAGAACTCTTGTACCCTGGTAGTGGGAATGTAATTTGGGATAGCCACTATGAAAAACAATACGGAGTTTCCTTGAAAATTTAAAACTAGACCTAACATATGATTCAGCAATTCCATTTCTGGGAAAATATCCAAAGGAAACAAAATCAGTATCTTGTGCATTTAATAATGTATATAACTGTTGAATCATTATGTTGTATACTCAAAACCAATATAATATTGTATATCAACTATACTTCAATTTTTTTTTAATCTAAAAAATCAGTATCTGGAAGAAAACCTGCTCCCCATGTTCACTGCATTATTATTTACAAAGCTAAGAGGGAAACAACACTAAGTGCTCATCTGTGGATGAATGGATAAAGAAAATGTGATATATACATGACAATATAATTCATCCATAAAAAAGAAGCAAATCCCATCATATACTACACCCTGGATAAAGCTTGTGGGCATTATGCTAAGTGAAATAAGACAAAGATAAATACTGTGTGATCTCACTTATAAGTGGAATCTAAAAAAGTCTAACTCAGAAATAGTAAAATAGTGGTTGCCAGGAGCTGGAAGATGGAGGAAATGGGTGAGGGTGGTCAAAAGGTACAAACCTCCAGCTGAAAGATGAGTAAGTGCTGGGCGCCTAATGTGTAGCATTGTGACTACAGTTAACAAGACTGTACTGTATACTTGAAAATAGCTAACACAGTAGATCTTAAATAGTCTCACCAAACCAAAAAAAGAAAAAGGTAACATGTGAGATGACAGATGTGTTAACTAACCTTATTGTGGTAATCAGTTTGCAATATGTATGTATATCAAATCATCACACTGTAGACCTTAAAATTACAGTTTTATTTATGAAATATATCTCAATAAGTTGGAAAAAAGATAAAGATTGGCCAATATTGAAGTTTTAAAAATATATTTTTGTAAAATAATTGCTGGGTAGATGAACAAATTCTTATAACAAAAACAGGAAAGTAACTTCAATATGAAAACTAAATTGAAAACCTAATATCAGAGTAAATATTGAATTTCATATGTAAATGACACACTTAATTTTTTCATTTCATTTACTCTATATTGAATTGAAATATATTTAGTTTTAAACCCAAGGCTTACATTTAGCTAATAGGACTTCAAGACTTCTTTAAGTAAAGAGTATTTTTGTAGTGCCTTCAAAAGTTACATTTGAATATATTCATATATATGCTATTAGGTAAAGAAAAACACATACAGGAATATTGAGATTTTTTATTTGAATCAACTTTTGAGTCCTTGTGTTAAATACAGCTTCCTTCTCTTCTCAGCACTTTGCAAATACTCACAAAAGGTTAAGAAAATGACAAAAGCGTAGACAATTAAAACAGAAACACCAGTGGTAATGAGAAAGTAAGATTCCTGCACCACTGTGGAGCTGCTGCCATTTTGTTTGTTCACAATTGCCAGGAGAAACTACCTAATTTGCAAAATGGAAAGGTGGGTCCCCCCAATTCAGAATTAAGAACTTCAAAAGGTGATAGATAGCAGAGCATTAAAACAAGTTGATGTTAGCTGTGAGCTTTTCATATATGACCTTTATTGTGCTGAGGTATGTTTCCTCTATACTGTTTGTTGAGAGTTTTTATCATGAATGGGTGCTGAATTTTGTAAAATGCTCTCTCTGCATCTTTTGAGGTGATCATATGATTTTTGTCCCTCATTTTACTAATGTGATGTAGCACACTGTTCATGGATGTTGAACTATTCTTGCATCCCTGGAGTAAATCACACTTGATCTTGGGGCGTAATCCTGTTAATGCACTGCTGAGTTCAGTTTGCTAATATTTTGTTGCAAACCTCTGCATTTATGTTCATCCGACTTTTTAAGCCCCTGGCATCCTGTATTCCCAGTCTGTCTTCCATCCAAGTACTAAATAGGCCTGACCCTGCTTAGCTTCTAAGATCAGGTGTACTTGGGGTGTTATGGCTGTAGACTTTAAAAATAACTTCTAAACTTAATGAAGTGTCACTTATTATTTGAAAGCTACTATATGTGATGCACTGTATTGTTATAAAAACCAGAAAATATATATGATAATGGCAAATTTGTTCCTAAATTAGTGATTTTAGGGAGGCTATCATATTAAAATCTTCTCCACATTTTCAGGCACTTGATAGGAACGGCAACAACTAAATATCATATACAAAATTTACTCCAGTGATATTCTGTATTTGCAATATTACTGTATACTTATGTCAACTAAATAAAGAGACCTACTAAATAGAGTCACATAATAAAAAGTAATTATTTTTAATATAAAAAAAATTCTACAAACTAACCTGAGATGAATCACAGCTAATAAGGCAAAAGCCATGGACCTGAATCTCAAGGGAGCTAAGCTGTTCAACAGGAATGGTATTTTTCATTTGACTTAAAAACAAAAGGATCATATTTTCATCAAGTCCTGTTTCCACTGCCAGCAATAATCTTCAATGTTACCCAGCTGGCACCTGGACACTGTGACAGTGCAGAGCAGTGTTTGAGAATAAGGCCCCTAGAGTCAAGCTATCTGGGTTTGAAAACGGCTCCTCCACCAACTGCATTATTCTAACTGGATTACTTAAACTCTCTGCACTCAATTCTCATCTATAGAATGGGGGTTATCCTAATAATTCCTACATTTTCTTATGAGGATTAAATGAACTGATTTGCATAAAGTACTGTAAGACAGTCTTCCACATATAGGAAGTCCTCCAAACAGCAGGCATTATTTTTATCAGAAAGACTACAAACATAGGCAGGTATAAGGTATGTGGAAAGGGAAAATAACAACCATCTTATTGTGGGAACAGAGAAGAACTCAATTAAATTCATTCTTCATTGAAATGCTGGCATGTGCAGAAAATTGTGGAAGAGAAAATGTATAAAATATAACATCTGTCCAGGAATACAGAAGATTAAGCATTTACATAAACATTAAGTCCACATGGAATAATTGTCAGAGATGTGCAACCAACTGGGGAGGTAGCTTGGTTATTCTCATCAGTAAACCTTTATAAGGAAAGACTTATATCAGAGGTAGGGCCTGAAGAATAAACAGGATGTCCATATGGAGATGAGAGGGAGGAAAGCATAGGAAATATAATAACATGAATACGAATATACAGGAAAGTTGGGTATGCAGTATATAAACAGCAAGTAATGCAGGTAAGTGACATACAAAGTATGACAATATTAGAAATGTCAAATGAGCCCCCAAAATAATATAAAAAGGTATCAGTGACTTGTTCATTGGTAATTCTGTAACAATATAAAATAATAAGTAACCTAAATTTTTGCTCATAATCAGGCAAAAAAATATTCATTATGCTACCCACTTTGTTTTCCCTGCTTTGCAGCAAAATAATAACTATCATAATAAAAGTTTTCAATTAACATAGTTTTCTATGTAGAATCCATTATGTCTGTATACTTTTATATGTAGCAAAGATAATAAACTTAAAGGACAAAAAGAAGTTGCAGGACTCAAAGTATAATACACAGATAAAGGTTTGTTAGACCTGTTGGTTTCTGTCATTTACTGACAAAGCAGGAGAAGTTAAAAAGCAAAAGATAAATATATGGCCTGATGAATGAAAATAACGAAATTACACATTTTTTTATTTCTTAAAAGAACTTCCCCATTTCTGCTAAATGTGTAATTGGTGATAAAACAAGAAAACTCATACTCTGGCAATAGCATGTAATGGTAACAAGACAAATTTAAACATCTTTATTTCCTTATATGACAGTTATGGGTAATTATTTGTTGTTAACTGACTGTGAAACTTTCATAATTTAAAATAAGAAAAAGATTTATATATCCATAGGCAAAAAGGACACAGAAAAGAGTATAAGAGAAAATGTACTAATGTCTTTCATCCTCAAAGAAAATCCTCGTTGTCTCCTGACATCTACTTAGGTTAAAGATACACCGAGAGAAGATAATTATGGAGTTTTATGAGAATTTCTGTTTTCTATGTGTTTGCTATAGCATCTTTATTCTGTAAATATCTAAAATGCTGCACTTTGCATCATATACTTCTAGTAAAAACAATGAAAAGAAAATGATGCCCTTTACTTAGTTCTACCATCCAGATCTCCAAGCACAGGATGAGACCAATAGCCCTGTACTGGCCCTGACACTCTCAGCAAGACATACGGAGGCCACTGAGTCACCCAGCAGTGCTACCACCTAATGCTCTCTTTAAAATGAATCTAGAATCGCCACAGAGACCTATATTTAAGGAATATAGATGCCTGTTCTAATGCCACCCTTCCACCGTCCGTGACTCTACCCCATGGTAAGCCTCCCATTCCTCCACAGCAAAACGGCTTGAGCCTTGGCTCTGACAACAGCCTGAAAATTCAATTCTAAGACATATGAAGAATCGATTAACCACCTTCCCTTAAACAATCAGCAAGACTAATCCTGATCTTGCTGACTTCAGATACTCCCAGAAGTGCAAAGCTCCCTAAGTCTGTGCACACATCTTCCTCTACATCCCATCAGGTCCAGCACAGCTGATTGTGCCCTTCCGGAAACATCCTTTCTTTCGTAGTTGCAGACGTCACCCTCTCCAGACCCGTACACCTCACTGGTTCCTCTTGCTCTTCACGGCTGATTCTTCCTTATTTCCAGATCTGCAGACGTAGGACTGAGCCGTCTTCAGCAACCGGGACTCTTCCTTGCTCTCTCTAGAGCCACCCCCTCCATAGTCTCATTCAGCCTCACAACCTTATGGACTTTTATTATTATTATTATTATTAATATTCTGATGAATATCAACCTTACATGTCCTAACTTTACTGTTAGCTCAAGACTCATGTATCTCACTCTGTAGACAACATCACCACTTGGGTGTCTGAGTAAAAACAGACTTAACACATTAAAAAAAAAAAGTCCCGCATCTTCCTCACGCTCACTCATCTCAATAAATGGCACCAACATACATAAACATAGACACAATGGAATACTATTCAGCCATTAAAAAAACCCTTCCATTTGCAACAATATGGATGGACCTAGTAAAGTCCTGGCTAGGTAAAATAAGCCAGGCAGAGAAAGACAAATATCATATGATTTCACTTATTAGTAGAATATAAAAACAAACCAAAACAAAATGAACAAAACGGCAGTAGATGCATAGACACTGAGAAGTGATGGGTGGTTACCACAATGGAAGGCTTGAGATTGGGAGGAGGGCGAGGGGAATAAAGGGGCACAAAAACTCTCAATCATAATATAAGTTGGTCACAGGAATAGCAGTACAGCATGGAGAATATAGCCGATGACTCTGTAACACCTTCATGTGTTGACACATAGCAACTGTACTAGTGGGGGTGAGGATGTAATAGTGTGGGTAACTGTTGAACCACTGTGCTGTATATTTGAAATCGACATATGATTGCATATCAATGATACTTCAATAATTAAATAAATAAATACATATAAGTAAATGGCACCACTATTATTTCAGTTGTTGAAGCCAGTAAAAAATCATTTTGTATTACTCTCTGGCTTTCACAGTTCAAACCTTACTCATCACCAAGTCAGGTCAGCTCGGTCTTCAACACGTAGACTGGGTCCCACCAGTACCCCCACCTCCCCAGCTGCAGCCCTAATCCAAGCCACCGCCATCTCCTGCGAGGATTCACTAGACCAGGTTCCTAATCGGCCCCTCTTGTCCCACTCACCCTTTCTGGCTGTCCCTGCAGGTCTTCACAATGCTCACACACCTGTCTGACTTAACCCATTGCTCCCTTTCCTCAGCTGTGAAAAGTAAACTGACTTTATAAACAACTGGGGTGGAGGGTGAGTGTGTACTGGTAGGATAGATACAAATCTTGCTTAATTTCACCACCAGATAGCCATCCATTTCCTTCCCTCCTTCCACTAAAAGAAAGGGGGTCAAATGGTCCAGCAGATACTCATTGTCCATTGGCTTCTCACTGGTCATCATGACCTCTGAGTAAGGAAATGTAATGCCTCTGTTCTCATTCTCCTTCAACTCCCTATCCTATGACTCTAAATATGCTTTTTTTCTTTCTCTTTTTCTTGCTTTGCTCTCTAATTTTGAGAATCATCTCATGGATTCTCAGTCTATATCAGTGATCATTCCTTTGTTCAACGAAGACTTTTCCTCTTCTAAAAAAATTTATTAATAATCTCTACTTCCTTAATGCACTAAATTTAATTCACAACTATGATTTCAGTTCTCTCTATGTTTTATATGATTAAGGAAGACTGGAATTTGGGAGAGATCTCAGGATTAGGAATACGCACATATAGCCCAATTTTCCATCTTTAAATATGTTAGCATCATTTTTGTGTAACCATATTTCTCAAATATAGTATATCACACAAAAATGTACATACATTATTTCCCATTGTCAGACAACCATTCTAATAATTTTACTTCTGCTTTCTAACTCAGGAACTGTGCTGCTAACCCAGGCTCCAGTTGTCTCTAACAATTACCCTTCTCTAATGTCCCACACCCAATCAGTGACTTTTCCATTTCAATGCCTCTTACAACCTCCCATATCTTTTCATTTCTGTTCAGACCCTATCACTTCTCACCTGGATCACTTCATTAAAATTATAATTGGTGTCTAGGTTTCAGACATTTCTCCTCACTCTCTATCTTGCTTGCAATTGATAGATTAATCTTCTTAAAAGACGTATGACACATTTTCCATCATATCATTTTACTGTTCAAAAATCTTCAGTGAGAAAGAACACAGAAAAATAGATTGCTTGCTTGGGGAGGCATGCTGGAAAAAGTAGTTTTTTCTCTTTTGATTTTCTTTTTAAATCCTACATTATTTTGATAATGCTACTTTGTATGACTGGTATAATTAAATTAATCACCTAGAAGTTAATGTTGAAGTACCCTCTACAATTTGCTCCCAACATCCTTTTTGCACTTCATATCCCATGCTCCATTAAATAAAACTTCTGCTCTCTCTATACTTTCTCCACTTTCAAACTATGAAAGTTACACCCTTGATTCATTTTACATTTAAATTCCACAACTGCATAAATTTCTTGATTGTATTAGCTGGAAAAAATTCCCTTTAATACACACAAACATAATTTCTTATGAGATCCAATAATTTGACCCACAGCATTTAAGCTTTTCTGGGTGTTTATGTTTTCATTTTTATTTTTCTTTTCTCCTCAAACTGAAAGAAAAACATATCCTTAAGAACAAGAATTGTTCCTCCCTTTGAATCAGAGGCCATAGTAACTTGAAAACACACTCTAGGCATTTAATAAATATTTATTGTTTCATTAAGTGAATGATCAAAGGTTTCAAAGGCAACAAGGTATTTTCTCACGGAGTACCTTTTGATTTTTGTTTTAAAATTAAAACCAGAAGCAGAAAAGTATTGACTTTTGAATCTCTCCCAATACTCAGCATTATAGCAATTGTTAATCTAGTATCACGAGATGGAGCATAAACGTGACATGCCCACTAGAACAACTCCTTTACTGAGTATAAATGAGATGCCCTTTTCTCATCCAACTGAAACAGAAGGTGCCACTCAGTTCCCGGCTCTCTGACTGCACCTGACGGTGCAAGGGAGACAGGCGACACTCAGACTGCACCTTGGCTTTGCATTCATGTCCATCACTCAGAGATCGACACTCACTTGAACTGCTGTCACTACACGGGGGAAACTCGCGGGAGCCGTCATTAATGCTTTTTTAATGAAATACTAAATTGCTGTGGCACAGAGTGTATGAAAATTACTCCATACACGGAGTGTATAGTGTGAAAGAGCTTAACAACAGCCTAAGGAGAGGGGGGAAACTTGTGAACACATAAGCAGTTAGGACATCATTTCTCTTTTCCCTTCTTTTCCAATCAGACAACTAAGCTGGATCAAAGAAAGCAAATGGAAATATCTAGCTTCTTGGACACATTAACTGATATTTTTACTATGCATTTAATCCATCTTTCACAGCAGTAAGCAATTCAGGAGAAGATCTGATTACTCTATTTATCATTTAATACTCTTTACAAAAGCTGAAAATTACACTCATTCTAAATCTTATGCTAGCTGGCAGTAAACATAGCTCAGGGCTGGCCACAGAGCTGCTTACAGATGCTGGTACATTGCCAGAGGGTGCAGAATAGCTCTTCTGGCCGCTGCTTTCCACCCAGTTAATGGCAAAAGAGAGGCGGCAGTACAACCACAACTCCAGCCACCAGATGCTGCTTGTCAGTTTTCACCCAAGAAGAATAATGACTGCAAAGATCACTTATTGAATAGATTTCCCATGAGGAAGGCACATACTAACCTGGGGAAGCAGAGGTTTCAGTCCAGTAGTGGTATAGCCAGGATAATAGAAGTGACCACTGAATTCTTCAAATAAAAAAAAAGAGTTGGCTCAAATTATGTAGGAAAGTATTTATTTTTTATTTTTTTATTTTGGTATTGTTAATGTACAATCACTTGAACAACATTATGGTTACTAGACCCCCTATTATCAAGTCCCCCCCACATACCCCACTACAGTCACCGTCCATCAGCATGGTAAGATGCTATAGAATCATTACTTGTCTTCTCTATAAACTCAAACACAGTGTATGGCAAATACATAAAATACAGAAAATTTCTATTTAATTCTCTATTCATGCTGACCTTGGAGTAGATTACCAAATCTTAAGGGAAAGATTCTTTTAAACTCTATTTCCTACCACTGTAACTGTTAAATACATAAAAGAAACTCAGTGCCTTTTTTAATTCTACCATTATCGTTATCTACCATTAACGTCTGATTGCAAATAAAATGCTACTGTCAATCACAGATATTTGCAATGCTGTTTGTTGGATGAACAAATGACCTCTGTGTCTCAGAGCAATCATATTACTTCTCTACATAGTCAGTCTCCATTTGTTACTTTCGTCCAAATATTCTCTATAACCAGGATTGTTTCTTTCCACCAAGCACAGAAGAGGTGTCTTGATTTGTGGCCTCCATTGCTATCTGTAGAGTTTGGGGATGTCTGGGATGGTGACTGGCTCATTTTCTGCTCCTAGTTGTTACAATTGAAACTCTCCCTCAACGTGTCCTCCAATGGTAGCATCTTCCACCCTTCTCATGGTTTTTGCAGTTGTCATTTGTCTACATTGACAGATGGTGCTTGAAACTATTTTATTCAGTGAGAGGAACAAATATTTTTTCTGGGACCTGACGCTGATTTGAATGAAGTAGGCTTTTTTTTGAAAACCCTGGGGAAACTGCTCTACAGTGGTAGGCTTGGGTCCTTTATCCACTGAGAAGAGCAATAGGTAAACCAGGGCTTCAAAAAGCTTCCATTGGATTTACAAACAGAACCATGACTGTGACTGTTACTAATTTTTATCTGCTTAATTTCCTATTTCTTTAAAAAAAATAGACTTATGAGACTAAAGTAAAAATAGTAACAAACACACAATCATTTCCCATTGAATTGCTAGGTTTGGGCCTCAGATATACTACTGATATTTTCAACAACCAATGAGAAAGTGCTTATAAGCAAAAGAGCATCTTTTCTTAGGAGAAGCAAGATATCCCTGTCAGTATCCTGAGAATGTTTCCCTTATAAATGGATCCTCGTATAATGTGTCAAATACTGGTGGAACCCAGCAAATATAAAGTATGTGCCCATACACGTCCCAAAGTTCATGCAGTCCCAAAGTATATTTCAATTCCATTATTAGTATTGGCATTTTTGGCTTTGCATTCTCTCCTCCATTGATTATGACTGTATTTGGCAAGGGGTCATTTGTTCTCAGCCTCAGTTCAAATTAGGACAGAGCCTTTTTCTGTCCCTGCACTGTCATATTCCCAGCACTGAAACAGTACTTGGCACGGAGTCCACTCATTGACATTTGCTGAATGAACAAATGAAATTTGTAACTTGGAGCAATTATATAACTTCTTTATATAGTCAATCTCGATTTATTACCATTATCCAAATATATATAAATCCCAGGATTATTTCTTCCCAGAAGTCTTTGACTCTTTCCAATTTTCACATAGCCAGAAATAGTAGTGTTTTCCAGATGTCTATTACTTATAACAATGAAATCATTTTCAGCATTTTATTTTGTTTTATATTTCTTTATCTTTCAAAATGCTGCAAAACAGTTGGACCTTAAATATCTGATTTTAGGCCCCAGGGTTACAGGTACCAAAGAATGTATAGTTACATAAATCAAACAAATTCAAGTCTATGTTGGTCTGAAAAAATATTACATCTGTGCTATGTTTCTAATAATTTACTAAAAACAAATTTAAACAATTCTAAACCAGTACCTATAACACAGATTCTAGACAAGTAGATGGAATTTATTAACATCAGTCTGGCTGAGTGTATCAGTCAGAGTTCAGCAATCCAGAAGTTGCTCTACATATATACATTCTGAAATTTAGAGATTACAGATTTCCAGGTGTTAGAATTGCCTTGAACTTAAACCTGCATCCAGCCAATTATAAGTTACAATGACCTAATTTGCTTTCTCTCCCATCTCAAAAGCTGTAAGATTCTACTCTGCTCAAGAAGGGCTTTCCCACCCAAATTTTAAAAGGAAAAATATCTTTAAATTTCAAGTGCAAATGTAGAAACAAGGCTGTGATTCAGGTTTATACGATATATTCACCCGTGTTTCCTAACCCTTATAACAATCCCATTTCAAACCCTAATCACTTCAGATCTGCACTACCGCCAAAATCTTCTATCTAAATCTGACCCTGATCCTTCTCTCTCTCCTACTCCAGTCGATCAAGCTCAGCTCAGTCCAGCTGAGGAATGTCAATTCTAAGAGTTGATGGGTTGGGATTTACCAAACCAAATCCCACTGGTCATGCATGGTATTGCTTCCACAGGGACCCTGCCTAGACATACTACAGTGTTCCTGCCTCAAAAAACTCATTTCTGGTGAAAGTTAAAAGAAATAATTCTCATATTCTATTCTAGATTTCCTATCTGTATAGCTTTATTGAAATTACTTAATTTATCAAAAAGAAAAAACTCTGCTTGCCAGCTGGCAGCCATAAATTTCACAGCAGCTCGAATGACTGCAACTTAATCTATTTTTATGATTCATCTTTCAACTGTTCTTACTCATCATATTGCACTTAATAAAATTCTGTATATGCTTCCTAGCATGTATTAGAGTGATTATAAGTGAATTTAACATTATTAATCCAAGACTGTAACTGGCTACTATCTGACACTGTTTAGTGACTTAATTATGTTAGACAGACTAAATTGTTTCAAGTGAACCTTCACAAAGGTCCTTAATAAAATAAAACAGTGATTTTATTTTTTGTTATCTACTTTCTGCCAGAAGGTTCTCTAGGGGCTTCAGCAGTTTTCTTTTCTTTCCTATTAGCTGGAAAGCACAATCTAGAAAGCCTGTGAACCTTTCAGGGGCTTATGCTGAAAATATTTCTCACTCTTTTGACAAGCACTATGGTAAGATCTGGGGCTGCTGTGTAAGCAGTAAGATTTACTGGTTTTCTCTTAAGGAAGCTGGCTACTGAAGTGACGTAGAATGCCTCAGGAAAGAAAAAAGGAAGAACTTTCATACTGATAGTGTGCGGAGGGGATAACTTTATATAAAATTTTGAGTAGAGAAGATATTTACAATGCGAAATTTCAAAGTAGAATTTAAAATGTCAGCAGATTCATAGAGGACCTGCCTCAGACAGCAGGCTGTAAAACACATAAAATTTTAAACTAAGGGGTTACATTGTTTCTTCAGTTTGCTTTGTGCAATACCAGAAGTTCATGAATGGGAGTAGGGTAGACAATTGGTTTGTTATTTCCAGGAGAGAGCATATTAGCCATGACTTCACTCACAAGGAGGTCCCTCACCTGGTAGAGGTACAACAAGAGGCTGAATGTGCACAAAGTATTTCTCATTCCCACAGCAGTTTCGACAGACAAGTCAAATACATGGAAAAGGATAATGGCATAATAAAGTTACTACACTTCTGAGCAAGATGTGCAATGTAGCAGTCAAAGTACGGGTCTTTGTGGGAAGGTACCAGACAAAATTGGTTCTCCATAGGAAAGACCTGCTTGGGATGGTGGAAGCTTACTAGACTGGCTGTTGCTGTTCTTAGTCTCCTCTCTGTATGAAACCTTTGCTCAGCAGAGCCGGCCATTGCATATGATCACTTTTCCTTCCTCTGCACATTCCGAGCAAGAAAACACCACCTGCACACCAACAATATAGAATGTTCTTACTCAGAAACTCTTCAATTTCCAACAATCCTTACTTATGGAGGACCAAATCACATTGGAATTTTCCATATGTTTTAGACTATTTATTTCTGAGTATCATTCCCCTCATATAGTGCACAATAAAGCTGACCACAAAAACTGGAAATAAGAATAAAAATTTCATTTACTGTCACTGAAATTCTTTGCCATTGCAAAGTATACTTTAGCTTCCTAGCAGGTAGATATCTATCAAGAAGAATCTATCTCTAGTTCTACTCTGAAACTTACAAATTTTGATTGCTCAATATCAACAAGCATAAAAAGCATGTTAAATCAAAAAACAATTAAAAATTACCAAATAAAAGGGTTTTAGTGAAGAACCAAATTTTTGTATGTTTTACTCAAGAAAGGAAAGAGCATAAATATGGTTTATTTGACACAGGTGAAGTAAGAAGACACAAATGAGGAAGTAAACAGATTCTTTCCAGCCAGTTGGGAAAAGCATTAACAAAGAGCTCCCCAAACTTAAAAAACACTATTAGTGCTCAGAAGAGGTCTAGCAGGGATTCATAATTAAGCCCTTGGAGGAAATATAAGAAAAGAAATATAAACTTGAGAAATATAAAGGAAAGTCAGTTTTCAAAAAACATATTGTCAGAAAGCAATAAGAACTAGTTTGGTTTAAAAATATGAGCTCAAACACTCATGAAACAAATTAAAGAAGATACCAATAAATGGAAACACATCCTGTGCTTTAGGATAGGAAGAATTAATATTGTCAAAATGGCCATCCTACCTAAAGCAATCTACAGAATCAATACAATCCCTATCAAAATACCTACAGCATTCTTCAATGAACTAGAGCAAATCGTTCTAAAATTTATATGGAACCACAAGAGACCCCGAATAGCCGAAGCAATCCTGAGAAGGAAGAATAAAGTGGGGGGAATTAGGCTCCCTGACTTCAAGCTCTACTACAAAGCCACAGTAATCAAGACAATTTGATATTGGCACAAGAACAGACCCATACACCAATGGAACAGACTAGAGAGCCCAGATAAAAGTCCAATCACATATGGTCAATTAATATACGATAAAGGAGCCATGGATATACAATGGGCAAATGACAGCCTCTTCAACAGCTGGTGTTGGCAAAACTGGACAGCTACATGTAAGAGAATGAAAGTGGATTACTGCCTAACACCATACACAAAAGTAAACTCAAAATGGATCAAAGACCAGAATGTAAGTCATGAAACCATAAAACTCTTAGAAGACAACATAGGCAAAAATCTCTTGGACATAAACATGAGCAACTTCTCCATGAATATCCCCTGGTAAGGGAAACAAAACCAAAAATGAACAAATGGGACTATATCAAACTAAAAATCTTCTGTACAGCAAAGGACACCATCAGCAGAACAAAAAGACATCCTACAGTATGGGAGAATATATTCATAAATTACATATCCAATAAGGGGTTGGCATCCAAATTATATAAAGAGCTCATGCACCTCAACAAACAAAAAGCAAATAAGACAATTAAAAATGGGCAGAGGAGCTGAATAGACACTTCTCCAAAGAAGAAATTCAGATGGCCAACAGGCACATGAAAACATGCTCTACATCCCTAATCATCAGAGAAATGCAAATTAAAACCACAATGAGATATCACCTCACACCAGTTAGGTTGGCCAGCATCCAAAAGAAAAACAACAACAAATGTTGGTGAGGATGTGGAGAAAGGGGAACCCTCCTACACTGCTGGTGGGAATGTAAAATAGTTCAACCGTTGTGGAAAGCAGTATGGAGGTTCCTCAAAAAACTAAAAGTAGAAATATCATTTGCCCCAGGAATTCCACTCCTAGGAATTTACCCTAAGAATGCAGCAGCCCAGTTTGAAAAAGACAGATGTACCCCTATGTTTATCGCAGCACTATTTACAATAGCCAAGACATGGAAGCAACCTAAGTGTCCATCAGTAGATGAATGGATAAAGAGGATGTGGTACATATACACAATGGAATATTATTCAGCCATAAGAAGAAAACAAATCCTACCACTTGCAACAACATGGGTGGAGCTAGAGGGTATTATGCTCAGTGAAATAAGCCAGGCAGAGAAAGACAAGTATCAAAAAATTTCACTCATCTGTGGAGTATAAGAACAAAGAAAAAACTGAAGGAACACAACAGCAGCAGACTCACAGAACCCAAGAATGGACTAACAGTTACCAAAGTGAAAGGGACTGGGGAGGATGGGTGGGAAGGGAGGGAGAAGGGGGGAAAAGGGGCATTACAATTAGCACACATAATGTAGCGGGAGGGAGAGAGCATATGGGAAAAGCAGTATAACACAGAGAAGACAGGTAGTGACTCTGTAGCATCTTACTACGCTGATGGACAGTGACTGTAATGGGGTATGTGGTGGGGACTTGATAATAGGGGGAATCTCGTAACCATAACATTGTACATGTAATTGTACATTAATGATAGCAAAATTTAAAAATAGATAAATACAAAATACAAAAATAAAATTAAAATATGAGCCCTTCAGGAGTTACCCCTGTTGCAGAATCTCTGAAGAGCCCAATGTAAAATACAATGGACCTTGGAAAAAAAACAACAAACTGTCTCCACATCAAAACCTAGGACTGACAACCAATTTACGGCAATAATCTGAAACGATTCTACACCAAGATATGACAGATGGGACTGGAATTCAATCATTATGTTGGTCAGAAACTGAGCAAATTTGCTATCCAGAATTAATATTAGAAGTATTTTTCTTGAGGACTCCAATTTTTTCCCCTGCAGATAAGTGCAAAAATCTGTAAACAATAAATGTTGTCACCTCTTTCATTTCTTTCAAGTAACTTGAGAGTCGGCCCCCCCCCTCTATAATTACTTTTACCTTCTATTTCTACATCCATTCTAAGATGGATTCTCACACAAGAGAGTGAAAAGAAAGTATACAGGAGGGAAGTAGCACAGACCATCTCTGCTAAAGTGTAGTTCCCAAACATAAAACTTTTAAACGGAATGACAAATGAGTGGGAGCTAGCAAGCTCAGTGTCATTGGTACATTTTAGACATTATAGTTTTTCATGTACCTTTCCTCGTGCAGGTGTCATAAAACCAGTCAAAAGAGATAGATTTGATAGTACATGAGTCTTAATATAACTATACTAGATAAATGTGTTCTTAGGTTGGACTACGAGCAATGCACATTAAGGTGTGTTCCTGATATTTTTCTACCAACAAAGTGGAGTCAGTTCTTCCCCAAGTGAACTGACACAAGATGAACCATTGTGTCTGCAAACTTTTGGCCAGGACAGCCCTTTTTTCCTTTGAATATAAAATAACAATACAATACCAATAAAAATAATAATAATAAAACACTCCTGAATGAACACATAAAGGTAAGTTCTTTCAAATATGTAGGTTTGTGATGCAAGAATAAAGCAAGCGTCAAGCTTTGTGCAGTAGACTTCTCATGCAGAATATTACTGATTTTTCTTTCACTGGAAAAGAGAATTGAAAGCAATACAAACATATAGGTGTCAGAAAGTGAGTGCATTTAGACCTAAAATGTCTCATGAAACAAAGATATCTTTGTATATGTCAACATCAACCAGCCAGGAGATTCTGGTTTATTAAGTATCTGTCCCTGAAAGAAGGTATTTTTAAAGTCGAGCCAACTGTAAGTACAACTCCACAGCTGTAACAGACTCTCAGAAAAACAAATCAGAATTAGATCATGTACCCTACTACCCCTCATTCCCCAGCACACACACACACACACACACACACTCACACACACACACACACACACACACACACTTCCCAGACACCTAGAGTGAAGGAAGAACTTTAGTGTAAAAGCACTAGAGAGGGCAAGTGGGGATGGGGTTGGGGCATTACATTATAAAATATCTTAAACCTAATTATAGCCTCTTTGTTCTGGGGTTCATTTATATCCATTGTATTTAGATGATGCTGTGAGAATCAATCACATTCCACTGACTATATAAAACTTAGAAAGATGAGAAACTAAGACACAGTCCAAGACAACTGATTAATGCTATCATAGGCAATATAGGTCCCAAGAAAAAGAATAGTTGAACAATGAAAATATTTCATTCTGATGTTAGGAGGAAAAATAAGGATTGAGCGCATTTCTACACTTCTATTTTTTCACTTTTCATTAAATAACTGCACTCCCATAGACATTTATTTTTCTTTTCAAGGTTTTCAAATATTTAATCTAACTGATTCATAAAAGTAAATGGGGCAAATTAAAAGAGGCCAAATGAAATTATTCCAGGAGCTAATTGTCCATTTTTTGCCATGTATGTTGCAAATAAATTCCTTAGTCTGTTCTTCTAATTTTTAATGTGTAAAAGCATTTGAGAACATAAATATTATATTTGTGTATATTCAAATATTATTTTTCCTTTAAAGATTCCACCTTTGTTGTTAAATTTCGATTATCCTCTCCCTGTCAATGGTATTATATCAAGCAAGTATTAGACAATGTGGATGAATTAAAAAATAACTATTAGAAAACCTTGGAAAATGCTAAAGAACCAATATGTTTTACTGAAAATTGTTAAATAAATGGAAAAAGCAAGCATTTATCTGCCTTTCCTATAAACTCTGCCAAAGTAACCAAGTTGCTGCTATGGGAAAATTTCTTTAATTAATGGTTTATGGACTTAGAATATTACCATTTTTGCAATTTTTAATGGAATAATGGATGTAGGCAATGATGATCACTGGTTGATAACAACAATAACAAGAAAATACATTTTTACTTCCATAGAAGTACACCATGCTATCTATGAAGTAGTCTTAACAAAAAAAAAAATAGAACCTGAATCTGACCAGCTTCTATTTTCAAGATTTCATAGGGAATACACAGTTAAGAGGAGTGTGTTAAATGAAAACTACACAAGAAAAAAAACAACTTAATTTCTTCAATAATTAAAGTATAAGGAAAAATGAGAGAGATATTAAAGGAGATCAGTGAGATATGTTAATCAAGTACAATATATGGACCTTATTTATCCTTGATTTAAACAAATACACTATTAAAAACATTAGACACCTGAGGAAATGTAAACATTGCCTGGATATTTAATGACATTGATAAATATAAAACACTTATTACACTAAATCCTTTGCACATTTGTATGTGCTTGAAACTTTCCACAATAAAAACAGTAAGAAAACAAGTTAGCTCTTATGCTACAGAAACTTACAGAGAGATGGATGCACTTTTAACTGAAAAGTATTGCAATTTGTTTCTTAAAGCTAGTAAAATATGAACCCAAAACAGAAAACTGTCTGACCACCAAATTATTGATCATTTTCTCAGCCCTACCTCCACCAGTAAGACTCCTCACCAATAATATAACTGCTTCCAAGAGCATTCTAGGCAGAGAACAAACTGTTCAAAGGTCCAGAGGCAGGAATAAGTCTGCCTTAATAGGGAACAGCAAGATGACCAGTGTGTCCAGAGCAGATTGTTCAAGAACAAGAGGGATAGATGAGGTCTGAGAAGGGGCAGAGACTAGAACTTGAAGGAAACTTCCCCAGACATAAGCAGAGTCCAGGGTATAATAGAGTCCTAAGTATAATGGGAAGCCATAGGAGGGTTCTGGGCATGTGAATGACAAGATTCTGTTTTAAGAGGACATAGGCTGTCATGGTTAGAATTGATCAGAAGGGAGCAAAAAAAGGTGGAAAAGGAAAAAGAGTTCCAAAGTGTCTTCACTACTCCATTCTAGAATTGGTGACTGGGTGTAGCATGGTAGCTGTGGTGGGGTAAGCAGAAAAGGTCTGAACCTTTGAACTGATCTGGAATGTGAGAGTAAGAGAAGAGTCAAGAACGACTTTAAGGTTTTTAACCTGAACAATTGAGTGAGTGGTGATGTCATTTAATGTGCTTTTAGTCAGTGAGGAGATGGTGTGTACAAAGAGACCATGAGCTCAGCTTCCAATTGTGTCGTAGGTGTCCAGTGCAAATGGAAAGCAGGCAGGTGGACCTACAAGTCTGGGCCATTAGTAAAGAAAACTGGACTGAAGATATATATATCTTGGAATCATGGAAGGTGTTGCATCACATTAAAGAGTCTGAAAATTTGATGAGTTTTGGGAAACTATGGAAAAATTTTACAAGGGGTAGATATGCCAACAATTCTAATTATGGCAATCATGCCTCATAGCCCCTTGGTTTCCCCACCTTGGAGTGTGAGGAATGGGCAGCCTATAATGGAATTCAAAGAATCTACATCTTCCTAATGTAATTAGTTAATAGAAATAGAATAAAAGAAGACCTAAACCAATAGAGTAACATATTATGTTTATTGATAAGAAGAATCAATATCATAAAGGTGATAGTTTTTTCCCCCAAATAACTTAACTCTGTGCAACTCTTACCAAAATTTCAACAGTAATTTTCATAAGAATCAACAGTTTGACATAAAATTCATATGCAAGTGTAAAGGACTCAAACAATTTTGAATAATAATCAGGGGGCATTCTACCAGATACCAAGAAATGTTATAAAATTGTGGCAATCAAAATTTTGGATATTGGTGCAAAAAGGAATAAATATATCAAGAAACACAACAGCTTAAAAATGAACCCACATATATGAACATGAGCCATCTCAAATCAGTAGGTTAAGTATGGGCTATTCCTTAAATTATGCTAAACAAGTAGCTAGGTCTATTAGCTAATATTGCAGGTTGGTCATTTTATAGCAGGCATTGTTATGGATATTTTACACCTATTATTTTACTTTATCTTTTCAATAATTTATAAGATAAAGACTATTTTTAATCCCATCTCATTGACAAGGAAACTATGGCACAGAGAAGTTAGGTAACTTGGACAAGGATGCACTGCTACAAAGTGGCAGAGTTAGCATATCTGTATGGTACAGGATAAAACTAAGTCCCTACCCCACACGAAAGAGAAATAAACTTTAAATTGATTAAAGATCTAAAAATCAAGAGCACACACATACATTTTAGAAGAAAATATTTTGTTTAACAAGAGATTTCTTAACCAACATAGAAAAGGCACTGATTAAAAAGGAAAAGATGGATACATTTGATGTCATTAAATATAAAAGCTTCTATACACCAAAATTAACCAGACTGGGAGAGGATATTTATAATCAGGGCTGATCTTCAGCCAGTGTGCACTGGGAAAGACATAGCTATATTTAAAATAATTCAACAGCAGTTACGATTACTAGCAGCTGCTCCAAGCTCCCCTGAAGCCCCTTCCCCTGGCTTTTGCAGCCCTCTTAGGAGCTCCCAAACCTCCACATGTTCTAGCAGAGGGCCTCAAGTCACTGTTAGCAACCTGGTGACAATAATTTTAATGATCACCCTTGCTTGTGACTCATGTGACTAATAAAGGGAAAGAAAGATACAGAGGGTACGAAGCCAATGTCAAAACATTAACCTGGTAGGACACGGACATTTACTGTTAGTTTTTGTGTGTTTGAGATATTTTTAATTAAGGAGAAAGATTTAACAAAATGGGAATTACATATTACATATCAAAAATAATAAATGTTTCTAGTTTTTTATCCTATAATTTCATTGCCAGGGTTCAACCCCCCAAAAGTTATCAAGCCATAGTCATTTAATATCTGAAGTTTCTCACAAGCTAAAGCCCGAGCATTCCAAGAAAAGACTCCCCTCTTTCTTCATCTATTGCCTCAAGGGTTATCACCAACATTTCCCTGCACAAAACCTTGTACTCCTTGATCAGTGAGTACATCTCTGGCCCCTTGGTTTTGGGTCTGGGTCATGTCCTCTACCAGCTCCTGCAGACTTGTTGTTTGGGACTGTGTCTTATTTCCCTCACGAATGTCCTGTGTTTGCTGCTCCTATCCAGTGCCATGGCAACTTCTTAGTGCAGAGTAGGCAATAATCCTGAGGCTTCCCTCTTCCACTAACTCTGGCCTGAAAGGTGAGGTCAGGCAATTTCTTTCATCAGTTTTGTATTACTGCCTCCAAAATCTAATGGCATAAACAGCAACCATTTCATTTATCTGTAACTGTGGGTTACCAATTTGTTCTATGCTAGACTATTAAAGGTGGATTTCTGCTGTCCATACCAGGGTCACTCCTGTGGCTACACCAAGCTGATGTGTCAGCTGCACTTTGATGGTCTCAGAGGCCTTCACAGGATGAGTAGAGGCTGCTTCTGGCTGTTGGCTGCTGGCCACATGTCTCCAGCATACTAGCCTGGACTTCCTCCCATAGTGGCAGCTTTTCAAGAGAGCAAGCGCCAGTGTGCATGCATGTTCCAAGCCTCTGCTTGCATCATATTTACTGATATTCCATTTGCCAAAGTGAGTCACATGACAGAGCTCAGTTCCATGTGGAGGGGCAATTATGCAAGGACATAACTATAGGAAAACGTGAGGGATTAAAGGTATTACTTAAAGAATTTGCTATAATTACATTACCTACATACATCAGTCAGCAGATTCAGATTAATAAATGATAGCACAATTATTAGATAAATTATTAAATATTCACTTTATAAAATACTATACAAATAACAATTTCCAAATCTATGGAACAACAGAATAATAATAATCTATGGAGCAACAGAAAATTACTGAGTTTAACAGTCTAAATGAAATAACAGTTCAAATCTATGAGCATAATTATGAAAATAATGGAAAAGAAAAATGATAATTGCTATTTTAGAATAATTTATTTTTAATTTACAAGTGTTTTGTGATATTTTTATTAGATTTTATTATGAAAGTAAATTTTAAATACCTGATGGTAGATCTTTGCATAGTATCATATCAAAATCCAGATTACAGAATTTATTTTTGTAGATTTATTTTTGGCCAAGCCAGTCAAGGGACATTCCAATCTACGTATATAAATCAGGCATGTTAACCTTTTCAAAGACTGTTGGTCATGAGTTTTGTATATAAATTCACTCCCTTTTTCCTTTATTTTAGTTGGTAACATGAACGATAAAAACAGACATGAGTAAGCAGGTATATCACCTGCATGCATCACCTTTTATTTCACTGGAAGTTTATTTAATACAGTCAAGATCACTGCAAGTTTGAATAGATCACCAAAGTAATTAACCAGAATCTCCAGCTCTTTCAAAATCCTCATTCCTTTACAGAAATATCTGAACATTGTCCTAAACATCAGCATACCTAAATGCCTGAAATAGTTATATTTTATTTTCAATTGAGATTGATGTTCTAATTTCATTCTTATGTAATGAATAAGAGGGTGAAGTTAAGCATTAACGCCTTAAGCTACAAAAAAATCATTTTCATTTGCCCTTCTCTTTTTTAAACTAAGCACATCACAGATATTTTTCACTTAAAATTATCTTGGTACTTTTAAGTTTTAACTATTTTATTTAATGTTAGAAAAACAAACAAGTGACTTTGGGCATCATGTGTTAAATGGTTGGAGACATGACGGTCATATAGAGAGAGAGAGAGAGAGAGAGTTCAAAGAACGATGCCATTCTTCATTATGTATGGAATCTCACTTTTAAAATCTGAACAGGTTTGTAAAATTTAAATTTGTATTACTCTTGTGAGGTTTTATCCCTAACTCTAGCAAATGCTATTTTGGTAACAGACTATAAAACATAGCTTTTAGCTCCTCTAAAGTCGATATTCACATTCAACTGGAGAAGACATTTTTGAGGGGGTTTGGGGTTCTTTATGTTTTTAAATAATAGTGCCTTTACTCAGCAATCAATTTTGTGACTTATGCACAGCTTCCTATTTAACCTGACACAAAAAGAAAGCCAAAATGTTAAAATCAGACTTCTCAAGACTTTGAAGGAACAGGTCACTTCTTTCTATATAAAAAGAATCTTAGCACAGTAGCCTGACTTTGCACACTGCCTGCTGGTCTACATGTCAGCGGCATGTGAGGAACCAACGGCCCAAGAGAAACTAATACACACACGGACTGATATGTTAAATATCAAGTGTTCTGAAAGATCTGTTGCCAGTTAAACTATTTATTTTAAAACCTGTGATGCTGCAGGATGTTATTATTTCCTATACATACAGGACATTTATAAATGACAATTTAAGCACAGAAAAAAAAGAGTTGCATCGTAAATGTAATAGTTGACTCTTACATGTTCCAATGGAAAAATTAAGGAGTGCATTCTTAGATGTTTTAAACTGGCAGAATACTTAAATAACAATCATATTTAACTTTGAAGTTCATGAATTAATATTTTTGTACCAAATGTCTATGTGCATTAAATGAACATCTATATCCAATGTAAAGGCTAACGTAATTATGATTTGATATATTGTAAAACCACATATCAACTGACAGAGGGGAAGGTGGTCCAGACGCCAAGTGTTTCTTGGCAGAAGGCTGGCAACTTACATCTAAAATTTGGCACGGAGGTAATTGAAAGTTACTCTAAATATGGAATTATTACCCCAAATTTAGGTACATGAAAATAAGATGGCAACCTAGTTTAAATAGTACCTTATTTTATATTTATTTTATGTATATGTGTAGATATTTAGGTAGGTATAGATGATATGTATATAGATTTAAATTTAGATATAGATAGATGTCCTTACTTATTATGGTGGCATACAGTAAATTAGGTAGGGATGCCAAAACTGCCTTGTAAATTATTGGTGAATGGAACAGAGAGGTGGACATGTTAGAATAAATTCATACATATCACCAGCAAATCTACCAGTTGACTATTTTCCTTTGAAGTCCCAGAGGATGCCTCAATAAAGCAGTAAGAAATAAGTTAGTGAAGGTGACACTGGAGTGGATGAGTTCAGTTGTGGCTGTCCTTTGCAGACCATGACCCGCAGTAGGGAAGCCTATGTTGGAACTGGGCTACTTAATATGGTTGGTAATGATAGGGTTTTGGACTCAGAGGTCTTTGGAAGGCAGGTAACCATCAAAGGTAAGTGAACATAATTACCATAAAGAAAGCAAATTCAGAATAATAATCAGTGAGCTATGACTCACATGAACCCTTGTTCATGGCTAATAGACAATGGCATTCCTCAGGGTCTCTGAATATGTAATGGGCAGGGTTACTGTTACATTACAGGGCACAAGAATGAGAATGTATGAATCCAAGGAGACTGAGGTGCTTTTTGTTTGTTCTACAATCAATGTTTAAAGAAGTATTTGTAGCCACTGCAACCTGAGAATAATAGGAACCAGGAGCTTAGACAGTTACTGACAAGGACCACACTAACACAGCCAGGAAGAAAATCTTGAACAGAAATGCTTCCTAAGAATGAGAAGAGACTAGAGGTAGAGATAGAAGACTATTATTTGTGGCAACCTCAATACCAACTACTGCAGGATGACTATTTTTTTTCCTCACTAACCCTCTAGTTTTAAGTTTTTTTGTTTGCTTGTTTTATAAAGTATAGCCAGACTTCACCTTAAAGAAGTAATTGCAAGATGTGGTCAACCTAATGTAAGATGTGGGTAGATCTGTGTGGTACCAGGAGTGGACTGGAATGGATATTCTCAGGGCTCAACCATGATCAATGTGCTCTAGACAAATTCCAGTTTAAAGTGTCTCCATGTCTAGGATTAAATCCTATTTTAAAAAGCATGGGAGACTGCTTTCCTACTTTTCAGAGGCTGGATGTGCCAGGGAATTAACCACCACTAGAAGTAGCCTTCAACAAATGACTCGGGAATTGGTACAAGCGTCTCACCACTTGGGTAAGATAATTCTTTAAAAAAAACCAAAGCTTTACTGAGGTGTAATTCACATATCTATTTAATATAGAGATCAATTGTATTGTACAATTCTATTTTTATTATATTCACAGATATGTATAACCATTACTTCATTGAATTTTAAAACATTTTATCACCTCAAAAAGAAATGCTGTACTGGTTTGTCATCACACACCTAAACTCTCATCCTTATCCCAGCCCTAAGAAACCACTGATTTGCTTTCTACCTCTATAGGTTTGCCTATTTTGGACATTTTGTGTAAATGGAATCATATAATATGTGGTCTTTGTAACAGGCTTCTTTCATTTAGCATAATGCTTTCAAGGTGCATCCATGTTGTAGTATATATCAGTACTTCATTCCTTTTCATGGTGAATAGTATTTGTATGTCTGCCATTTTACATTTTACATTTTGTCTCTATGTGTCTCATGTGTTTTTGTTCCTCTATTCCTCCTTTATTGCTTTTTTAATTAAGTGAATAATTTCATTTTTTGTATTAAGTGAATAAATATGTATTTAGTGATTTCATTAAAAACATTTAATGATATTTTCCCTTTTTTTTGTTTTAGTTATTACCTTAGTGGTTGCCTTAGCATATACATCTTAAGGTACCAGAATCAGCTTCACAAATGTACTAATAATTCCAGTGAAATATAGAAATGTTACTCCAACATAACTCTATTCCGTTTGCCCCCTTTTTGTGGTATTATTGTTATACATTTTACATCTATAAGTATTACAAGACCAACATTACAAAGTTATTAATTTAGATAACTTTGTCTTTCAAAAAAGCTAAGAGAGGAGAATGAGTATATATTTACAGATTCTGTGATATATTAACTTTCTTATCATTTCTTCATTTGTTCTTATGATTCTAATTATCATCTTGAATCATTCCTCTACTCCCATATAGATTGTCTCTCATTCACCTACTTTGTGCTACCATTGGCAAATATGTTGCATTTCTATATGTTATGGCCTACCAATACCTTACATACATATTGTTTTCTACAGTCAATTGCTTTCAAAACAATTAATAGAAGGAGAAAATATGCATGTATACTGCCTTTTACAATTACATAATTACCTTTACTAGTGCCCTTTGTTTCTTTGTATGAATTCAAATTACTGTCTGAAGTTATTACCTTTAAGCATGAGAACTGCCTTTAGTACTTAATGCTGTGACTGTTTCTCTTAATTTTTGCTTATCTCCGTCTTCGTTTTTGTCTTCATTTTTGAAGGATAGCTTTCAAAATTCTGAAATATTTTGAATATAGTATTCTTGGTTGACAGTTTTTTTTCTCTGAGCAGTTTGAATATGTGAAGCCACTGCCCACCAGCCTCCATTGTTTCTGATGAGGCATCAGCTGTTAACCTTAAAGGCCTATTCTTATAAGTAGTTAGTTTGTTTTTCTCTTGCCATGTTCAAGATTTTCTCCTTGCCTCTGACTTTCAGCATTTTTACTACAATTTGTCTGTCTGTGAGTTTTTTGGTTTATACTACTTGAAATTAATTGAGCTTCCTGGATGTGTAGATACTGTTTTTTCACTAAATTTGGTAAGTGTTCAGCCATTATTTCTTTGATTTTTTTCTGCTCTTTTCTCCATTCCCTCTCATACTCCCATTACTTTAATAGCACTTAACAGTATTCCACATTTCTCTGAGGATCATTTTTCTTTATTACTTTTGTCTTTGCTCCTTGGATTTGCAAAATCTCTATCAATCTAACTTCAAGCTCAATAATTTCTTTCTTCTGCCAGGTAAAAATCGTCTGTTGAGTCCTCCTAATTAATTTTTCATTTCAATTTTTATACCTTTAAACTCCAGAATTTCCATTTTGGTTTTTTTAAATCATTTCTATCAATTGTTATTCACTTTTTGATGCTACATTGTCATCATATCTCTTTTTTTCACTTTTTAATCATGGTTTCCTTTATTTTCTAAACCTATTCATGACTTTGAAGGCTTTGTCTATTAACTCTGACATCTGGTGGTCTTAGATGCCTGCTGTTTTCTGGTGCATGGATCACTACTTTCCTGTTTTTTTGCATGTCTCAAATTTTTCATTAGAAACCAGACATCATAGATAACACAGCAACAGTGGGTGCTGGTCTCCCCGCCATGGGGCTTGCTGTTGTTATTTGCTTGATGACTATCTGGATTATTTTAGTGACGGCTCTAATCCCCCTCCAACGTTAAGCCTATGATGATGTGCTCAGAAGTTAAAGCTTTGGACATACCCATAGTAAACTGAAATGACTGGTTTTTACAAGGCTCTCTCTGATTGTCCCTTTTCTCTGAGAACATTAGGCTACTAAGTTTCACTGATTCTTATCTGTGTGCTCTATTTTTTTCAACAATGCCATGGGCATAAATTGCTCCACACCTTAAATTGAACAAATTTTTTCTCCTTTGAAAGGATCAGTTCCTGAGGCCAGTGTTTGAGATTTGTTCTGCTCTCATGTGGGCTCCAGCCAGCTGTCTCTTTCCTAAGTTTTCTCAGGTAAACTAACTGGCCTTATATGAACAATGAATCTACCAATATCTTCCCAATTGCCTTTGACAACTACCTCTACCATTTTTGAAAGGACACTAAGCCGTGAACTTTGCCACCCAGAGTTGCAAATGAAGCCAGTTCCTTTGGGAAGAAATTAAGGACTACCAGTTTTTCCTCTTCCCAGGAAAATTCTCTGAGCCATGGCTCTAAACAATGGTGTACTTCTCTATGAGTGACACCCCCCACTTTAGGAGCTGAGTGCTTAGTGGAAGGAAGTGGGCATGACCTCATATCTTAGATTGCCTCTCTCAGCATGGAATTTTATGAGCTGGATCAAGGGCATAGGGTCACCAGTATTTCCAGTGTTTCCACACCCAAGGTAGAGTCTTTGTACCATGAGCCAGAGTGGACAGAAAAGAGGAAAAGAGACCCCACCTCTCAGCTGTCATACTTCAGAACTTAGGTTCAACAACAGATAACTGGAGGCAGGATGAGACATCATTTTGGGGGAAAAAAGCTGTCTGACTGGGAGCTGGGGGAGAGGTAGCATTGTATTCTTGACTGCAACCTTTGGAGTAGAGTTTCTTTCTTGGTGAGTTGTAAAGGGGCAGGGGAAAAGTGAGTCTCTGTTCAAATACCACTGACCCTCTCTGTTCTTAATGAACCTTAGTAGATTTTCTCAGATAAACATTTCTTCATTTTCTGTATGCCTTTGGGACCATTTCCAGAGACTTATAATGATTGGGGTTTTTTTTAATAATTTTCACCAGTTTCACTGGAAAATAAGTCCACAAAACTTCTCACACTACCCTACTGGAAGAACAACCTCTTACTGGGGTACTTCTGAGTCATGTGTTTTACACCATTTCCTGATCAAGGTCTGGTTACCCACAAGGGTAGCATATTTAAATACCACCCTTTATTCACTGCTTTCTCTATGCTTCATTGCTTCTCTATTCATCTATTGGCATTCTTTGAAATGCTTAAATAAATTCCTTGCTCTTGAATCCTATCTTATAGTCTGCCTTTGGATGATGCTAAGCAGAAATCTCAAGGATGATGTTTATGTTTCTGAATTCTGCAACTGAACACTTAAAGATACAAGGATTTAGGAATAATGGAAAAGATACCATGTATGAGAATATAAAAAGGGGTCAGGATCCAGAGCATGAATGCAGAGATATAATTTACCTAAAGAAGAGACACTTCCTCTATTAAATCAGGATAGCAGAAGAAAGAAGGAGATGATGGATGCATATGTAAGCACATGTATGCATTTGGCAGCAAGAGTCAACCACACTATTGAGGTGATTTTCCATAGGGTCTTTATAAGACTTAAAGTCCTTTTGCTTCACAGAATGCTTAACTACCCTACAAATAGGCTTGCTTGCCAAAATATGCAAATGCTGAACCTAAGGCTTCCTTTGTCAAACTTCCTTTGGATGCCACTACCAAAATTTGCCTGAGAGTTCTCTTCATTATGGCATCCAAGTCTAATTTAATATGGTTATCTCATTCATTCTTTCAATATGTTAGTACACCTGTCAGATCGTGGTCAAGTCTTTTAGAACTGGAAACCAGTTCTCCTCCTCTGAGCGCTCTGGTAGCTCTGCACTGATTCTTTAGTATTGATTTTAAAGTGTAACTTTAAGGGCTAATTTAATTATAATTTTTGTGTGCAGTTTCTCATTGTAGGTGCTAAGAATTCATTAAAGACATAATGAAAAAGACACAAGGTCCTAGAGCGGTTTAGAAAAGGGAAAGTGATTCAGTTAGAAACGGATCAAAAAAAGACTTTATACAGAAGGCTTATATTTCAAAATGGATCTTGAATAATGGGAAAAGAAAAAATTTAAAGGGGTGTTTTATGTAAAAAGATATGAGGAAAGCAGGAAGCACAAAATAGGTTTGAAGAATTACAAAAAATGTAGCTAGATGTCATAAAGTCAAAGACATAAGTCAGAGTTGGTCTGGAGCATATTATGGAAGGCCTTGCAAGAGGATATACTTAATTAGATAAACAAAGAAGGATTACAAAAGAGGTAATAATTTAGGAATTTGTCAATTTGAGCTATGCTTTAACAAATCCAAAATCATGTAGTTCTGTCTCTATTCTTAGTAATACCTGTATGTCATTGTGGCTACTAGGTGCCAAATTAAGAATGGAGTCTTTCATTATAGTCATCTTGGAATCTGTGTATCCTTTTTACTTCATAATACCCAAAAACTAATTATGATCCTGGACAGTATGTTTCCAGATACTACCATCTTTCCTGCATTCTTTCTACATAATGCCTCTTCAGTCCTGAAAGCAGGCCTGCCTCCCTTATGTGAAGTACTTTTCTCTCTTTGCCATCAGCTTCCAGTTTGGAACTCTGGTATTATCTTTCTGCTTGGGTGGAATCTTTGTGCAGCTGCTTTAAAAACCATTCTGATACCTAATAAAGAGACTACATTCTCAAATTTCATTATCAGAGATACTGCAACCAAATCTGACTTGAAATATAGGCTGCAGGTGTCTACAAATGTAACTTTCCAAGTTAGAATAAAATTGTTCCATTTAACATACCACTGCCTCTCTATGAGAAATTTATTTATGAAGTTTTTATATAGTTCATCTGCACAACACTTTGAAAAAATTGGCAGGCCAATGTATCTATTAGGGATACTCCTTATCATATACTTTGATTTTGGATATAAAGTCTGGGACATATATCCATGTGAAACTGTAGAAAGCACTCTGTACCTAGGCTTCTTAGCATTTACCAGAGCTTATCGTTTAATATTTACTTTGCTGTCGCTCCAAGGAACATTCTCCCATGATGATACAACTAAATTACATTTCCGACCAAAAAGCATCACTGAGTATTGAGGGTAACACTACTGATCACACAGCAAAATTTGTAGAAATAAATCTGCTTGTTACAGCTGTCCCCCTAAAGACTCATTCCACAATGCAAGTGCTTGAATCTCTGTCTCACTCTTTTCTGCCTAAAATAGTCTGAATTCTACCTCCAGCTAATCAGCTATCCTTCTCATTTCTTACTCAAGCATCCTGCTACTTCTTTATTATACAGAGTAATATAGTGTTTTCCAGCTGCACAAATAAAACACCTTTTAAGAAGGATAGGTTTTAGGAGAGTAGGAAAGATTATAAACTCTTCAATAATTTTTTAGTTCATAACTTTTCCTACTTACCCAGTCCCCATCATTCTTAGATCTTTTATATATAAGTGATGGAATGAATGAATGTTTGACAAAGAGAAAGAGCAATGACTTCTTGGTTCACTGAGAATATGCCAAGAAAGAAGAATGAAAATTGTTAGAATGAAATGTTTGTGCTATTTCATGGTTTTGAAAGTCTGTCCTTTCTTTTGGAGGTCTAAGGTATTAGTATTCCAGTATCTTCATTTAATTTTGCTTTAGTAGAAAGCTAAGAGCATAACTATTACATGTCATTTAATTACTTTCTGATTTGATGTGCCATTTTCATTAATTTGGGGTTAAGTTCTCTTACTAGAAGATACGATGGTAAAGGTTCATATTATCCCTTTAATTTTCTCATTACTCTGGGGAGGAGATGTAAAAGTACTAAACCTTTTAATACCAAAGTTTATAAGCTGATTAAAATTTAAGTTTAGCACAGATTTTGTGCAATTCAGCTAATACACAAACTACCCGAAGAATATTTAGGCACCAAATATATGTATAGACTTTCTCAAGGATTTATCATCTTGACAAAATAATACTGTTTCTTAGGAAGCCACTGAAAGACTATTTTTGAGACAGTTTCATGGTTATTTTTAAAAAGCCATCAGTATATATTCTTTACAAAAATATTTCTCTATTTAAATAAGCAGATGCTTTCTGACTCAATATCAAAATCAAAAATCATTACTATTTATACCAAGATTAGCAAGTGACTAAATTTTATATTTACCAACTACCATTTGTCAACACTTTCTTGTTACCCAGCCATGGGTCCATGGCTTTGTTTCACATCATGCAGTGCACCAATCCTCAAAACCAAGCCCTGCAAACCATCACTAAGTGGGTTTATTTAGCCCTTTTCCTGCTATGGATCATTTAAGAACACATCCTCTTTTATAAGGGGAAATGCTGCCCAGTTCTCTAGGTTTTCAGTTATTTAGGTATAAATCCCCGGTAAGGTATTCATAGATTTTTGTCTCCAAAATAATTTCTTATGAATTTCAAGCTCTACAGAATATGAAGAAAATGTGACTCACAATCATCATCATTTTATGGGATACATTTATTGGCCATAGATCCTTAGACTTAGTTCACTAATTATCCTAAATCAAGGGTTAGCAAACTTTTCTATAAAGGGCCAGGTAGCAAATATTTTTGGCATTGTAAGCCATCTGGTCTCTGCCACAATTACACAACTTGGCCAGTGTAGAACAAAAGCATCCAAGGAAAATCCATAAATGAATGAGTGTGGCTATATGACAAACTTTATTTTAAAAAATTGTTGGTGAAGCAGATTTGACCCTGTTCTAAATTAACTATTAACATATAGGAAGATAGACTGGCATAGGGAAAAGAGCATGATTATTGAAATCAAACCAACATGTGTTCAAATCCAAGCTCTGGCAATTTATACAACTTGGGGTCAGTCATAACACCTCTTTGAGTTTGCCTTATCATCTGCTAAAAGGAGATTATATCCCTCACCTTGCACAGAAGATAGAGCTAAAGGAATATAACTTTCTTATTACACTCAAGTCAGTTCTTATTACACTCTAGTCAGTTGCTTAATCTGATAGTGGTAAGAGGGAGAAGTTCCTTTGCCTGAGCATAGTCTCACTAAGTAACATACTTTGTAATGCTTTTTAATGCAGAATTTTGAGAATAGTATTTTAAATGCAGTACAGTGAGATAAAAAGAGACTAGCAAGGCAAATTCAAGTCAAACTTGCAGAGAATTCATGTTTTAAGGCACCTATTTCTCCAAAAAAAATAAAACAATGATAGATAAAATATAAAAACAGAAAATCAAAATGCCATAACTGGACTCAAATACAAGGCCAATATTTCTGAGAGCCAGAGATGAAATACTACTTAACTGGCTAGTAGCACCGAAGCAGCAGGTGTGTTACACTATGGAACGAAAGATAGGCAATATCTCATTTGTCTTTGATGTGGTAATGAGCGTGGATGTTTACTACAAGAGGGACATGGACTGGAGCCAAGCTCATGCCCTAATGCCAGAAGGTCAGAAAGCTTAGAATTAGGCCAGCATACTCTATAAAGAAGGGTAGTCCAAACTGTTTACAACCTGCTGAATATAACTATGACAGACAGAAAGCTGATAGATAAAAAGGCAAAAAGACAAAACTAAATCACACCACCAGGAATAGACCTAAGAACACTGCCTGCTCTTAGAGATTAGCTCAAGACCCAGTGTATGAGATCTGGCTCTGATCTTGTTGCCAGAGTGTTGGATTGGGACAACCACAAAATTCACTAATTCAAAAGAAAGAGAGAGAGAATTGGTACATTGCTAAGGAAGGCAGCAATTAAACATCAACATTAAAATAGGTTTGCACCCAAGAAGAAATTTTATGTCATGCAAAAATCTGACAAACTTTAACATAACTATTTTGGATACTCAGAGATAAATGAAAGCTTATGAACTATGAAAGAAAAAAGAAATAAGAAATTGTGAAACAAAACAGAAGAAATGAAACAAGGACTAAGGAAAAAAGTGTGAGAGTTAAAAAATATAATTGCTGAAATAAAAAGCCTAATTTAAAAATAAAATATACACAGGACAATAAAAGAAAATTTTATTGACAGGAATATAAAAGAGTGAAAATAGAATTGAAGAAATCACTCAAAATACAACATAAAGAGACAAAAGGATAAATATCATAAAAATAATGAAGAAACGGGATATCTGATAAGTGTTACAGGAAAGAATGAAGGATTTTACATAAAAAAAACTTTTTAACAGAAAAAGTTCAGGATTTTACATAAATTTGTATGTGATTAGCAGATTCAAAAAATATATTCTCAGTATCAAGCAAGATAAATAAATAAATACAAATCTATACCTAGTCACATTGTTGGAACTGCAGATTTTTAAGGATACAGAACACATTTTATTAACCACCAGAAAGAAAAGATTGATTATTCTTTTTAAAAAAATTAGCAATCAGTATGACAGAAAACTTTTCACCTGTTATTAGAAGACAAACATCTATTTTTAAAAATCTTCAAATTGCCAAGAGAAAAAAAACGGTGTAAAATTTTATACCCAGATAATGTATCATTTAAAAGCAGGAGCAAAATAATAAAATTAACATACTTTCATAAACAGAATGATTAACCCTGTAGTTCTGCTGTAAGACATGAGACCTCAGAAAATGTACGGGAATAAGGTTTTACATCCAGTAGCAACAAAAACCTCCTTAAAGTCCTTGTTTACTGTCACCTACTCAAATGAGACCTAAGCTAATTTATACCACATTAAAACTAGGGGTTATTTCTGAAGGTGAACAGAAAAAGTATTGCAAAAGGTTCATAGGGGGTTTCAACTGTATCTGTAATACTCTGTTTCTTTCTTAAAGACAAAGAAGAAAACAAAAAATTTAAAATAAGAAGCTAGCAATGAAAACATTATTATGTTCTGATAGAACTGGGTGGTAAATATGTCTTACTTTCTTGTATGCTTTTTAAAATATTTTAATCTATGAAAAAAAATGACAGTAGAAAGAGTGTAAGAACAAAGAGTTGGTATATTCTATACGTTCGTGATATAGGGGTCAATATATGAGTTTTATAAGGAAGGTGATCAGGGTGGTAAATGTTTAATATTCTAACTCCCCCATCAAACAACAGCACATACCTAACCCAACCCTCCACCAAGGCCAGTCCTATGCCACTCTCTGTAATATTAGAATCTGCCCAAGAAATAGACAAGGGTTCTCAAACTTTAAGTTTATGTAGTGATTTCCAGAGACTGGTGAAAAACTAAGGCTGCCGTCCATCAGACATCAGAGCATAATGACATAGCGAATAGCGAGGAGTGTGAGGACCTCTATACCTTTACATGGCTCTAGGTGGCAGTCCTTTAGCCTTTGGCACAGGGGAGATTTGAGTATAGTAATATAAAAATGATTTAAGCAGCAACATTAGGATGGAGGATTATCTGGGGACATTGTGAAGAACATAGCTAAAGAGATAAGACAAAGTCATTTGATAGAGATCTTTGAATTCCGCCTTGAGGACTTTAGATTGGTAAATTTTATTTGAGCAAATTAAGCTTAATATATGGGTGCATAATATTGTTAATGAGCAAAGCTGAGGTTGCTGCAACCAATATAGAATATTTAATAGCAACACTAGAAGTATACTGTAGGTCTGTGAAAAGAATGAGAGAAATAAAACAGTAGTTTATTGCTGAAATGAGTAAATGTTTTACATTGTTAGTTTTCTAAATGAAATTTTATTTCTTTATTCAAAATAGAGGGAGAGAAATAAAATAAACTAAATAAGGTCATCTTTAAATCCATCTCCATTGCAATGAGTTCTCTGTGTGTTTCCTAGCTATTCAGGAAATTTTTTAGGTAGAGGAGGGATGAGGTGGAGAGATAACTAGTTTAATATTTTCCTAGTTAGTCTGCCTCTAAATCATTTTTCTTGTGCATTTCCTTAAAAGACAGATCATTTTGCCATCCCACAAGTTTAGCTTTATTCCAAATAAGGCAAGGATCCTATTGCAAAATAAATAACATTGTAACCAAGTTTAAAAATTACATTGTTAGGCAAAAGAGTTGACCCATTTAAACTAACTTGGTGTACCCCTAGAATATCTTACAAATCCTAAAACCCAATGCCATCTAATAAGAATTTCACAATAATGTTTCTTCCAAGATCACACTCCATGAGTGCCGTAATAAATAGAACTATGAAAGGGTTAGTTATTCAGGTGCTTCTCTGTAAAGGAATAGAACTAAACCCTAGTATTTGGCATCTAGACTAGCACTGTCCAACAGAACTTTCTATGATAATGGAAATGTTTCTTCTGAAGTGTGCAGTGTAGTATCCAGTAGCCTCTTGCTACTATTGTGCACATGAAATATGGCTAGTATACCTGAGGAACTGAATTCTTAATTTTACTTAATTTAAATAATTAAAATTTAAATAGTCACATGTTCCTAGAGGCTAGTGTATTAGCACAGACCTAGACAATTAGTATCCAAATCAACTTTGACTGAATATGGTCAGAAATGAACTAAGATGAATGGAAAATAGAAAAAGTCATTGGTAGAAGTTAATTGCCAGGCATTATAATGACTTGAAGAAAACTATACTTTTCAGATCTTCTTAGGTCTTCTTATATAATGACTTAATGACCATTCCCCAAATGTTACGTGGACTATCTCCATGTCGTCAAAACTGTATCTGTAAAACCTATACGATCAATTAAATTGAATGTCTTTTCTTCTATCACATCCCTTGTGAAAGCTAAAAAGTTTGAAACTAGTTCTGGTAATGTGAAGAGCTCATTGAAGACTCATAAAGCCATGTGTTTTACTGTGGTAAATCCCACATGCTACAGTGAAAGACCAATGACTCAGAAAACCAAGGCCTTTGATGGAGATGGCCTTGCACTTAGAGGAGGGCTATTCAGGCCCGGACTCAGATTCATGGGGCAATGAGAACTCCAATGCTCACTTCTCATATTCCCATTACAAGCTGCTGTCCTCATTTTTAAAATATTTTATTCACATCTTTCTTTTCCCATGGAAATAATTTCTTTTCTGGAACCAAATGTCTAAATCCTCTATGTGTTTAACACATTACTCCATTTCAAAGTACTCTGAGAGAGTGAGAACTTAAAGGCTAGAAATTGAGAGCAAAGTAGAAAATCCAAATTAAACAATCTGTTTAAGCCCAGGAGGTTTATGCATTTTCCAAAGCTCTGTGCACTGGTTTCCTTTGAATACAAAACCCTTCAAATATCCATAAATTTAGCCTTGCTGCTATCACAATATCTGGGTAGAAATAACTCTCTTAACAAATGTGTGTACATTGTAATAAGTAGATTTAATATCAATTTAAATATTATGGTTTTATGTCAATTTTAATTACTTCCTGGTATCTCCATGAACACATGAACTTTAAGATTGGAAGGTAAATATTTGCACTTTGGTATATTACTCTATTTGGGAAAAGGGGAAAAGAGCCCTCATATTTATTTTCTTGGTTTAATAAATAGACATACTTCAAGCACTGCCTCACGTCATCAGAAGTTATGCGAAAATAATAATAATAAGCAAAAACAAACTCAAGTTAAGTGACTTTTACATAAGATTTAGTTTCAACCCAAATGTTTAGCCCTTTAATTCACTTGTGCTCTCAATGCTCTTTATGCAAATAATTTTCATTTGACTTCCTATAGCAAATTCAGAATTTGAAAATAACCAGATAGAACAGTGCTCAATTTAAGGTCCTGACAATAAGTACAGAAATGTTGTTTTACGCTTGAGGGAACTGTGCATAGACCATCTGCTGCCTTGGTGAATCCCACGAAACCTGTCAAAGCATGCATGCATGAAGAAACAGAGGAGGAAGAGGGAGACGTTCTCACAGCCAATGGAACAGAGATCTAGGAAGCTGCAACATCCACTTTGGACACTATTCAGATGAATAATTAGGCCCATGTGGTATATATTAAGTCTAGTTCCTGAACCCAAATCCCTGAAGAATGCTATTGAGAGTTTTATTATTGTGTCACTGCACATTTCATGCAGCCTGAGCTAAGAGGGTGACTGAATAGAACCTCGTGCTGCACCTGCACTGTGTTGTGTGACACAACAGAAATGACATGGAAAAGGTAATTTAGGCTATTTTACCAAAATAGTCTGCAACATGATGGCTTCATGTTATCTATAAACTTATTCCCAAAGCAGCACAAATTGTCTCTTTGCCTGCTTATTCATAGAAGAATAAAAATACATATGCTTAGTAATGCCCCCAAACATCCAAAGTTTGACATTTAAGTAAAAGAAAAACAGTGGATAGGACATATTCACATAGAATTGCACGCATAGAATTAGAAAGCCCTCAAACTCCCTCCCCAAAAACATTAAAAATTATGAATTTCTATTCACATCTGTCCCAAAGGGTACTGGAATGATGTTTTTGGAAATTACTCACTAGAATCTATAACTTGAAATTATCTTCTATGGAAAATGGGGCCCTATTCCTGACACACTGGGATGGACCCTGTCAGAGCTAGCACACCATTGTAAGAGCATGTCGGTCTTACTGGCCGCATACTTGTATGTAGACATTAATTTATCTTTAAATAATAACCTGCAATATTGATTCTCATAGTATTTATACTTGAGTTCAATCATTAATTGAATACAAGTGAGTGTTTGCAACAGCTTGTAGGAATACCTGATATTTAAGTGGGAGTCTGGTTATTAATTGTTTGGCAACAGAGCTGAAAAAAACTCAACAATTTATATTTTATAAGTAGACAGACTACATACAGATATATTGTAACTACTGTATCACTGTATTCCAAGTCAAGGTACTGAAATATACAAATGCACTGAAAATTTAATGAATATTGATTTATGACACAATTTGAGAGGTAAAGTTAGGGAAGAATATTATTGTCAGAAATTATTCAGATTCAGGGATAGTTTATGACATGCAGTCTCTTCCTAGGCACATAGGAAGACTGTATTTCCCTACTTCCTCCCAGAAAGGTCAAGCCCAGGGACTGAGTTCTGGCTAATAAGACGATGACAGAAGTAAAGTAAGCCACTTCCAGACCTGGGAATTAAAAACCTGAAATATCTTAATGGAGACTTTGGAACCATGGGGAACACGTGGCCTGGCTTCAGGGTGGAGAAGGGATGGCCAAGCTTTATTAGACTTTACAGGAGTGAGAAATAAATCTTTGTTTTATGAAGACGTTAGGATTTGGACTTTTTTTTTTTCTGGCAGAGGAAAGCCTATTAGCACAATTCAAAGAATTTCTCAAAATGCTTCAGAATGTTTTTAACACCCTCTCAAGCCTCTACTGCAACAGAGATACTCTGGCTTTATTTATAAGAAATTCATAAATTTCCAGACTTTTTCACATATTAACTGTCTAATTCCTTAGGTACAAACTAGTTGTGAAAAGATGCTTATCTTGACCTTTGAGAGTCTACCTAATAGCTTACAAACAAATGACTAGTTAAAAGTATAATTCTTGTTGGTTGACCATAATGCTCTAAGATGGAATTTGGGACTAGCCAAGGAATTTTCCAGTTGCTCAAACTGCCCCCTACAGGCAAACAACAGAAGTCACAGCTGCTAAATAGATTGGCATCTCAACGTCCATCTAATCCACTTTACTTATGGTTTACTGAGAACCTAAAAGGCAAAGACAACATTTTTATGCTGTTTGTAAATATCATCTGCTCATTTTTATCATAAAATTGATCCTGTCAAGAAACCATGGAATAATTTCAAATTCATTTTTTTCCTACCATAATTGAGTCATGGGACTTTCACCTCATAGAATCCACAGTTCATATGGGCCAGCGGCACTGCCATGTAAATAATCTTCAAAGGTATTTCTAAAAGTATGATTTTAAAACTATACAATTATTAGGAGCAAATTCTCAAGAACTACAGAATATATATAGATGGCTTTTTTCAGTTACAATCAAATGCTGAAAAGGGGTCATGTGCTATTTAAACACCTACTAGAGTAACCCAGGGGCAGCTTCAAATAAGCTCCTCTGCTGATTAAAGGATTACATTAGCTAAGGAAGGTGGTGTATTATATATGCTAGATAGTTTTGTTACATATAATAATGGGTTTTGTGTCTTTTAGTTCCTGTAGTTGACTACCAGGAATATGTAAGATAAGCTCAGAGTTGTTCATTTTACCTTGCACCTCATCTACTTAATATTGCCTGACTCAACTCATACATGGGAAAGGCTCTAAGGAAGAATTGGAAAATTGTATTCATCGAGTAGCACGCATGCATTCAATCATCTCTCTGTTCACAAGTCACTAGGCAAATTTAGAAAAATCACTTAATCTATCTATTCAGATACCAAATGGATAAAACGGTTTGCTTCAAATCTAAATTTTTCTAGATATAGATCATTAAATAACTATTTTCAACTTTTGTCAGGAGTAAAAAAAGAAAGGTTTTAATCTTCAGCATGTAACAATTAAGGCTAAATTTACTGGAAAAGTGTGTGAATTGTGAAGTAGATTGTAAAGGAAACTTTGAAATGTCATTTCTTTGGTTATTTTCAAAGAAGCAGAAATTCCTAGAATTTAGGTGTGATCCCGCTAAAGTTAGGAGAATATTTAAGGTATCTGTCCATTCTGATTTCATAATTCTAACAGACAATTTGAATTCTTTCCTTTTCATGCACTTTGCAGTGCTAAATTTTAAAATCAACTGAGTCCCATTAGAACTAAACTGGAGGTTTGGGGTTTGGCCTCTGTTTTTTATACCAGTTTCCCTGTAACATGACCAAAACGTTCTCCTCCCCTTTGTTCTCATTATCTTTACCATTAAAGTTAAGGAGGTGGACCAGGATGGACTTAGCTTTTCTTCAACCGGACTAAACTTCAGACAGGCTTCCTCCTGCCTCTCATCTGCTTGACCTCCTTCCCGCCCCTGCCCTAAATGCCCAGGTGATCTAACCACAGAGACACCCTCCTCCCTCTTCGTAGAGCATTTGCTATAGAAAACTTGTCATTGTAAATTCTTTCTCTGCCCCTTTGAGAGGTAAATCTTTTTAAAAGCCTCTTACAGTTTACAGCCCAGAAATATCTTTCTCAAGGACCTGGGAGCATTCCTTAGAAATTTAATTCTCAAGGAAGATAGTGTTCCTGTCTCTCAGGCTCTGTGGGCTGCAGACTAACTTCAAGGGGGACTCGTTTCAAGTCTAGAACGACATCCTGTCACAAAGACATGAGAAAGTTTGACTTTTCCTTTGAGTAAAGCCAATTACCAAACATTAAAATTCTCCTGTATACTTTGTTTAGCAGGATTTTGTTTTTGAATTCAGACTACATCCTGGTCCGCATTCCCTAATGCAATAGCCTTGAATAAAGCCATCCTTGACTCTTTAACAATGTCCAACATAATTTTTGCTTTAACAGGGTTTACTAGATAGTCTCAAGGCCCTTTTGCCAACTTTGAAATTTTATGTTTCCACCAAAAGGACATTTTGGTTTGAGGTGAATTCAAAGGCAGTGATAGCCAGTTCACAGAATATAGAAAAGATGTGATGGGGCTTCAAATTCAGCAAAATTATACAAGATTATCTACCTACCTATATTTACTATCACTCACCAGCAGACTAGACAATCTTCCCCATGGATCTAACATTCTTCTAAATCCACATTCTGTAGCACTAAACATCCCTTCAAGATGAAAGCCAGAGGTTTCCTATCATCACTGGTACTATCTTATTTTTTTCTTCTATTATGCTGTCTAGATTCAGAATCATTAATAGAGCTTGAATTCACACATATGAGCAATTTAAATTTATATAAAAAATAGCTTAATCCTAATAATATGATGAGATAGTCAGTTGCTTTCCTATATTCATGAAAGAACAATTTTTCTTTTGTTAAGAAATACAGTTGTCTGCCATTATCATTCACTGTTTCCTTCCTTTGAAATTCACTGCTATGACCTTATCAATACTGTCTCAATTTTTAATGCTACCATAATAATATAATATAAATATTTACTGAATTAATACATGTGAGTGAATGAATGGGAAGTTTTGTGATCATTTTTCATTACAATATATCTTTCTGTGGTGATATATGCCAATATAAATATTTGATATTCTTAGTAAGTACAAACCTTGAATTTTTTAGATTGCTATAGAGATGGAGATTCTTTTTTAAAAAATACTGGTATAATCTAAAGCTTCAATGATGTACCTTTCTTATGTATTACAGTCATCATCTAATCTTTTATATTTTTACATGAAAATATTCAAATTTAGATTAATATTAAACCTATAATCCTTACAAATAAACAAAATGAAATCCTGCATGAGAACATCAAATAGCAAACCTTCCCCATCATTAATCACCTCACAGTTTCAATATTACTAACAACATCTTACATCACAAGGAGTGCTATCCCTGGGCAAACATCATTTTTGTGATTCATGTTGAGAACCCTGCAGTTTATTTAGTTGTTATGCAGAGATTTGAAACTACACTACATATCTTTGTGACAGTGTAATATATGATTCACAATGAAAAACACAATACAGAAAGATTTCAGGAAACTTAATTGACTAGAACTGCAGGTGACTTACTACAGTGTTTATTACAGTCCCCCAAAAGGCACAGTCTTCCACTGCCTGAATATTCACAATGCAGTAATGTGACTGCTGGAAGGTGTGTGTAGGATGCCAAATAATCTTGAAGCACTGCTTGAACAGTGTCTTGGCAAAAATCAAACCTGTCTCGTCTCCTTCACCTGTCTAGAAAGTTAACCCAGCAATGGAGGCAGGAATGACATGAGGGAATATGTGGTAGGGAGCAGAAGGCACTCCTAGTGTTCTCCTAGTTTACCTACTCCTTCTGCACTTTTCAGCAGCAGACAAGGGGGCAGGCATTCTGTTGGATGGAAGGAAAGGAATCCTTACGTACTTAAAAGAGCTCCAAAGCAACTTACCTAGAAATTTAAAATATTCAAATTACAACAAAACAGCAACTGCTTTTTTTACTAACTTTGTCAACCCTAAATCACAATCAAAAGCAACACCTGGACTTAAGCTACTATCCTCGCCACCAAAAGAAATGAGAAGTCAAGAAATAAATATATGAGATGAATAGTGGAAGTGTGGTGAGTTGCTCATACTCTCATTTGCAGGCTTTTGTTACCATCCTATTTCACTGCTTTAATGGTGAATGAATTAATGATTTCAATCTGTGGCTTCCCAAACAGAGGTACTTTTCTATTATTGTGAATCACCAGAAGGAAAAACTTTTCCTCAGTCAACTGGAATTCTAAAGCAAGCCCCAATGTATCTGCTGCTACAAGACATTTAGAAAGTTTTCCACAGCAATTAAGTATGAACTGCTTCATAAACTTTACTGCATGCCTGATGATATCTTTTTTATTTCATCAGATTAAGTTGAAAGCAGCTTGTTTCTTCATATGCCAGAGGAGCAGACATTTGAGTATTTTAACTCTCTATAAATTGCCTTGATATCTGTACAGCTCATTCTACCCAAGACGGAGCAGCGTAAGTAGGGGGTTTCCTATTACTGAAACCTGCTGACTGCTTCCCCAATAGATGAACTGTTTCTTATTGCCACAGGGACTGTGACTCTCCAAAATAAGTGATGCCTCTCCCACATCCTGGGCTCCTGTATAAACCTAATCCCCAAGGGACTTTGCCAGGCGCTTTGTATTTCTTAAAATATATCCTGATACTCCAGGAGGATTCTGAAAAGGTGACTTGAGGCTATCATACTCTAAAGCACTACACTTAATCACCACCACACAACATGGCGGAGTAATCTCCATTTATCACCCTGATCATGTGCCGTAATCTCAAACTAAGACTCCCCTGAGTGTCGGGAATATCGCGGTGATGTCTGCAGGTGGCCGCAGCATGGGTAGGAGAGTGGGGAAGAAGCTGCATAAGGAAAGATGTTTCACTCATCAATTTTATGTACTGTGCTGTTGAATACTATTTTTAAATATGGTGTTCTTTGTATTTAAAAAAAATAGTTTGAGACACATTCTGGTGTATACAGAAAAAATGTTAATGAATTATATTGATACTAACCTTATTGACAATTTTGCTATATTTTGCACTTTCACTTTCTGAATGTCATTACAATATTTACTTAATTGCAATCCTCAAAAAATTACCAGTTGTTCTAGCAAACTTTTTAAAAATACAGTTCATGTTCACAAAGAAAATTCCATAATTACAAGATAGTTGCTCATCTAAGTTTTAAATAAGTTGAGGCAATGCTGGTGCAATTATTTCAAAAAGAAATCTTTGAATTATTCTGATGAATTAATAAAAAATGAGAGAAACCTTACTGGTATGTTACTAATGAAATATTTCCCTTGGAATAAAAATAATGCTGCCGTAAAGCAAATAACAATTCAACAAAAGTCAAAATAAGTCTCAAGATCTCAAATAGTCTGAGAAATATTCATTAAGAATTGTGCTGTAGATAAGAACAGGTGGCAATAATTGGATTTCCCATCTGCAGATTATAAAATCATCTACAGTTTGGCTTTCCCAAGTATTATAGCCAATATGTGGAAACCTATCCATTTGCAAATTATGCCAGATGGATCCTGACAAAATGCAGAGAACCACATAGGACCAATGTTCTTTCTGATGTTTTTTAAGTTTAAAGCATATGACCGTGCCATTTGCACAGAAAATAGGAACTGCGAAGAGTATGTGAGCAGAATTTATTGAGTTCAGGGGGGTCAATAATGACATCAGAGCACCTTTAAACTCCAGATCCTAATAACCAAAGTCCTCTCCACAGGTGGCGAATTCAGAGGGAAGACAAGATTGGCAATTATCTATTTTTTAGTTGTACAAGTCTTTGTATATTCAAAAAAGAGGCCCTTTGTCAGATAAATATTTCCAAGTATTTTCTCCCAGTCTGACTTGTCTTTTCTTTTTTGGTAACAGTGATTATTGAAGAGTATTTTAAAACTTCTGATAAAATCCAATTTAGAAGTTTTCCTTTTATATTTTGTAATTTTTGTGTCCTGTTTTAGAGAACTTTGTCAGATTCACGGTCACTACAATTTTCTCCAGAATTTTATAAAGGATTTATCACTTACACTTAAACCTATTATTCATTTTGAGTTAACTTTCGTATGTACTGTTAAATAATTTGGGGGTTTGGGGTTGGCACATTGTTTTCCTTTGCTGGCACTTCTATGGCTATTCATCATCTGTTACATCTTTTCTCATACTTAATTGCCTTGATAGTTTTTTCAAAAAAGCAATTCATCACATCTCTGTGTCTATTTTTATATCAATACAAACCTGTCATGATTAATGCAGCTATTGAAATTAGATAGTGTAACCAATACCTGGTCTTTTCAAAATTATTTTAGCTGCCCTCTTATCTTTGCATTTCCACATAAGTTTTAGAATCTGCTTGTCAAAATTTCTGCAACATAGACTGCTGGAATCTCAAATAGGCTGGCTGAGAACTTTAGGTGAATTTAGTGAGAATTCATATTTTTATAATACTGAATTTCACAATACTTTAATATGACATAATTCTGTATTTACTTAGTCTTCTCTAAAATATTTCAGCAATGTTTTGTAATTTTCAGGGCTGCATATGATTTTCAAATTCATCTCTACTTGATGCTTGTGTAAATAGCACTTATTTTAATTTCTATTTCTCATATTTTTAATGCTAACATATAAAATGCAATCTTATTGTGTGTTTTTAGAGTATTATTGAGATATAGTTGATACTTAAAAACTGTGTATGTTTAATGTATATTTGGTTATATGAATGCAACTGTGATACCATCACCACAATCAAGGTAATAAACATATTCACCACCTCCAAATGTTTCCTTTTGTCCCTTTGTTTTTTGGGAGGGAGGGGATATTTTGTATTGTTTTTTGTTTTTTGGTGATAAGAGCACTTAACATGAAATCTACTCTTCTGACAAATTTTTAAGTACATAATACCACACTGTTGGCTATAGGTACTATGTTGTAACACAGATTTCTACAGCTTATTCATCTTTTGTAACTATAATTTAATACCCATTACACAAAAACTCCCAATTTCTTGCTCTCCTCCTAACCCTTGGCAACCACTATTCTATTTTATGCTTATAATATTTGATTATTTTAGGTACCTCATATAAATGGAATCATGCATTTGTCCTTTTATGTCTGGCTTATTTATCATACTCTCTTCCAGGTCCATCCATTCTGTTGCAAATGGTAGGATTTCCTTATTTCTTAATACTGAATAATATTCCATTGTATATGTATACCACATTTTCTCTATTCATTCATCTGTCAATGGACATTTGGTGGGTATCTATATTGGGGCTATCGAGAATAATGCTATAATGAACATTTTTCACTCATTTGCATAAATTTACATATCTTGGAGATATTTTCACACATCTAAATATCTTGGAACCTCCATATACTCACAAATTAATACTAATAGATTTCCCATGGATTCCTTAGCATTTTCTACATAATTAGGTACTCTACAAAAAAAAGTTTTACTTCTTTCTGTCCAATCTGTATGCTTTATATTTCTTTTCCTTGCCTTAGTACACTAGTTAGGAATTCAAGTAAAAGAGTAAAAGGAAGAAAGGAGGAAAGATATCTTTGCATTATCTCCATGTTAGAGGTTAAAAAAAAACCATAAGATTTACCCATTAAAATACAGTGTTAGCTATTGCTTTTCTTAAAGCCCTTTATCAGACTGAAGAAGTTATTCTATTCCTAAATAACTTAGAATTTTCTCTAAAATACAGATTTGGTTTTGCCAAAAAATAACATATAACACATTATATTCATTGATTTCCTAGTATTAAACCAACCTTGCATTATTGAGAAAAAATTTGATTTGATCATGATGCATTATCTTTTATATATATTGCTGGATTAAATTGGATAAAATTTTCATTAAAAATTTGCAACTGTGGCAGGGGTGGAAAAAGATGGCAGCACGAGAAGTGAGGCAGAAACCTCCTCCCAAAACCACATATAACACGAAAATACAGCAAATACAACTAATCCTGAAAAAGCAACCAGGAGGAAGACAGCAACATACGGCCTTCAGCTGGGGAAAAGAGAAGACCTCATGAAAAAGGGTAAAGTAGCAAAGCCACGATCAGGCATGACCCAAGCCCTCTGCACAACCCAGCTCACAGGCAGGAGCGAGGAAAATGGAGCAGGAAGGGAGTAGAAGCCCAGGACAGCTAAACACACACCCTGGAGATCTGCCCCAGGGGCAGGAACGCACATTACATGGTGCTCTGGGGATTAGTGGGGTTGGAAAGCAAAAACATGCAGAACACTCAGAAAGACTGAGATTCCAGCCACTCGTGGAGAACAGGTATCCAAAACCAGAGGCTCCAGGACAAAAGGCAGGCACTTTGAAAGACGTCTCAACAGCAAGAGGGGTGCTAAAGGGGCAAAGATTACACAGAACTTGCTGCTTAGGACAAAGGACAGGTGGACAAAATCGTCCTAGCACAATCAGCAGAGCAGTTTAGGAACTTTAAGGAGCTTCAGGCACTCCATCCCCTGAGCTGGCAACGCAGCGCTGAGGCCCCCCACTGTGATATGCACATTACAGCTCCTGCCACACAGCCAACACCAGTTCACAAACCTGCTGCCCTGCCATCACGCCAGGTCAGCCAAAGAGCAGCCCTGCCTATGGCAGCTACAAGGGAGGAACGCAGAGGCTCCACCCTACATGCTCAGCCCACTAGTCTTGGAAGTGGAGGCAGGCACTGGAGCCAGGAAGCAGGAAAAAGTTCTTTCCTCCTGGCAGGCACTGGTGCCACTCACCTGCAGCTCTCGCCATCACTGCAGGTGCTGGACAGTGTCAGAGAGCAGAGCTTCTGGGTACAAGAGTGTACCAGCTACCCAAAGTTATTATTGCATAGTAATCATTACAGATAGGAAACGGCAAAAGAATCTTGTACGAACCAAAATCCCTCAAACATCAGAAAGAAGGCTAAGTGAAACTGAAATCACCAATCTTCTTGATGAAGATTTCAAAATAAAAATCATAAACATGCTCATGGAGCTGCAGAAAAATATTCAAGACCTCAGGGAGGAATTCAAGAAAGAGACAGAAACTTTGAAAAATGCAGTATCTGAAATGAAACATCCAATGGAGGTATTTAAAAGTAGATTAGATGAGGTAGAGGAGAGAGTAAATGACACAGAAATGAGAGAACAGGAATACAAAGAAGCTGAGGCACAGCAAATAAAAAGGATCTCTAGGAATTAAAGAATAAGAGAGCTGTGCAGCCAAACCAAACACGATATTCCCATTATAGAGGTACCAGAAGAAGAGAGAGAAAAAAAGGGATAGGAAAGTCTGAGGAAATAATTGCTGAAAACTTCCCCAATCTGCGGAAGGACATAGTCTCTCAGGCCATGGAGGTGCACAGATCTCCCAACACAAGGGACCCAAGAAAGACAACTCCATGACATATAATAATTAAAATGGCAAAGATCAAGGATAAGGACATATTAAAAGCAGCCAGAGAGAGAAAAAAGATCACATACAAAAGAAAACCCATCAGGCTACCATCAGACTTCTCAACAGAACACTTCCAGGCAGGAAGAGAGTGGCATGATATATTTAATGCAGTGGAACAGAAGGACCTCGAACCAAGAATACTCTACCCAGAAAGATTACCACTTAAATTTGATGGAGAGATTAAATAATTTCCAGATGAGCAAAAGTTGAGAGAATTTTCCTCCCATGAACTGTCCCTACAGTATATTTTGGAGGGACTGCTCTAGATGGAAGTGCACCTAAGGCTAAATAGCTGTCACCGGAGAAAATAAAACCACAGTAAAAGAAGTAAATCAATTAATTACTAAGGAAATGCAAAGTTAAAACGATTACCCACAAAGTCAGTCGGGGATACACAGGGTACAGAATATGACACCTAATATATAAAGAGTGGAGGAGGAAGAAAACAGAGAGGAGAAAAAAAAGTTTAGGTTGTGTTTGAAAATAGCAAAATAAGTGAGTTCAGTTAAACTGTTAGTAAAGAAGTTGCCCTTGAACCTTTGGCAAACCACAGATCTAAAGTCTGCAATGGCAATAAGTACATACCTATTGATAATCACCCTAAAGGTAAATGGTCTGAATGCACCAATCAAAAGACACAGAGTCACTGAATGGATAAAAAAAACAAGACCCATCTATATGCTGCCTACAAGAGACTCACTTCAAACCCAAAGACTAAAACTGAAGGGATGGAAAAAGATATTTCATGCAACTAAAAAAACAAGACCCATCTATATGCTGCCTACAAGAGACTCACTTCAAACCAAACAGACTAAAACTGAAGGGATGGAAAAAGATATTTCATGCAACTAATAGGGAGAAAAAAGCAGGTGTTGCAATACTTGTGTCAGACAAAATAGACTTCAAAACAAAGAAAGTAACAAGAGACAAAGAAGGACATTACATAACGATAGAGGGGTCAGTCCAACAAGAGGATATAACTACTATAAATATCGATGCATCCAACACAGGATCACCTACCTATGTGAAACAAATACTAACAGAATTAAAAGGGGAAATAGAATGCAATGCATTCATTTTAGGAGACTTCAACACACCGCTCACTCCAAAGGACTAATCAGCCAGACAGAAAATAAGGAAGGAGACAGAGGCACTGAACAACGCATTAGAACAGATGGACCTAACAGATATCTACCGAACTCCACCCAAAAGCATCAGGATACACATTCTTCTCAGGTATACATGGAACATTTTCCAGAATAGATCACATACTAGGCCATAAAAAGAGCCTCAGTAAATTCGGAAGGATTGAAATTATACCAACCAGCTTCTCAGACCACAAAGGTATGAAACTAGAAGCAAATCCTGCAAAGAAAACAAAAAGGCTCACAAACACATGGAGGCTTAACAACATGCTCCTAAATAATAAATGGATCAATGACCAAATAAAAACTAAGATCAAGCAATACATGGAGAAAAATGACAACAACAAATCAACACCCCAAAATCTGTGGGATGCAACAAAGGCCATTCTAAGAGGAATGTATATTGCAATACAGGCTTACCTCAAGGAAGAACAATCCTGATGACCAGTCTAAACTCACCATTAATGAAACTAGAAACAGAAGAACAAATGAAGCTGAAGGTCAGTAAAAGAAGGGACACAATAAAGATCAGAGCATAAATAAATAAAATTGAGAACAATAAAACAACAGAAAGAATCAATGAAAGCACAAGCTGGTTCTTCAAGAAGGTAAATAAAATAGATAAACCCCAAGTCAGATTTGTCAAGAAAAAAAGGGAGACTACACACATAAACAGAATCAGAAATGAGAAAGGAAAAATCACTATGGAAACAACAGAAATACAAAGAATTATTAGAGAATACTATGAAAAATTATATGGCAACAAACTGGATACCTAGAAGAGATGGACAACATTCTAGAAAATAAATCCTTCTAAGACTGACCCAGAAAGAAACAGAAAATCTGAACAGACAAATTACCAGCAATGAAATTGAATTGGTAATTAAAATACTACCTAAAAACAAAATTCCTGGACCAGATGGCTTCACCACTAAATTTTATCAAACATTTAGAGAAGACCTAATACCCATCCTCCTTAAAGTTTTCCAAAAAGTAGAAGAGGAGGGAATACTTCCAAACTCTTTCTATGAGGCCAGCATCACTTTAATACCAAAACCAGGATAAGACACCACAAAAAAAGAAAATTACAGACCAATAAACCTGATGAACATCGATGTAAAAATATTTAACCAAATTTTAGCAAACAGAATTCAAAAATACATCAAGAAGATCATACATCATGATCAAGTAGGATTTACTCCAGGGATGCAAGGATGGTAACATATTCGAAAATCCATCAACATCATCCACCACATCAACAAAAAGAAGGACAAAAATCACATGATCATTGCCATAGATGCTGAAAAAAGCATATGACAAAATTCAGCATCCATTCCTGATAAAAACTCTCAGCAAATGGGTATAGAGGGCAAGTACCTCAACATAATAAAGGCCATATATGAGAAAGCCACAGCCAAAATCATACATAACAGTGAAAAGCTGAAATCTTTTCCTTTAAGATCGGGAAAAAGACAAGGATGCCCCCTCCCCCAACTTTTATTCATCTACATTGGTAAGGAAGAAGTTAAACTGTCACTCTTTGTAGATGACCTGATATTGTACATAAAAAACCTTAAAGAATCCACCAAGAAACTACTACAACTAATAACTGAATTTATCAAAGTTGAAGGATACAAAATGAATACACAGAAATCTGTTACATTCCTATATACTAACGATGAACTAGAGAAATCAGGAAAACAATTCCATTTACAACTGTATCGAAAGGAATAAAATATCTACAAATAAACCTAATGAAGGAAGTGAAAGACCTATACCATGAAAACTACAAGAAACTCATGAGAGAAATTAAAGAAGATACCAATAAATGGAAACACATCCCATGCTCAGGGATAGGAAGAATTAATATTGTCAAAATGCCATCCTGCCTAACGCAATCTACAGATTCAATACAATCTCTATCAAAATACCAACAGCATCCTTCAATAAACTAGAGCAAATAGTTCTAAAATTAATATGGAACCACAAAAGACCCCAAATAGCCCAAGCAATCCTGAGAAGGAAGAATAAAGCAGGGGGAATTACACTACCTGGCTTCAAGCTGTATTACAAACCAACAGTAATCAAGACAATTTGTTACGGGCACAATAATAGACCCATAGACCAGTGGAATAGAATAGAGAGTCCAGATATAAACCCAAGCATATATAATCGATTTATATACGAAAAAGGAACCATGGATATACAATGGGGAAATGACAGCCTCTTCAACAACTGGTGTTGGCAAAACTGGACAGCTACGTGTAAGAGAATGAAACTGGATCATTGTCTAACCCCATACACAAAAGTAATCTCAAAATGGATCAAAGACCTGAATGTAAGTCATGAAAAAACAAATAATAACTTTGTGTAAGTCATAAGTAAAAATCTCTTAAATATATATACATGAGCAACTTTTTCCTGAACATATCTCATCAGGCATAGGAAACAAATGCAGAAATGAACAAATGGGACTACATCAAAGTAAGAAGCTTCTGTACAGCAAAGGACACCATCAGCAGAAGAAAAAGGCATCCTACAGTATGTGGGAATATATTCATATATGACACACCAGACAAGCAGTTAACATCCAAAATATATAAAGAAATTACACACCTCAACACCCAAAAACCAAATAACCTGATTAAAAATGGGCAGAGGATCTGAACAGACACTTCTCCACAGAAGAAATTCAGATGGCCAACAGACACATGAAAAGATGTTCCACATTGCTAATTATTAGGGAAAAACAAATTAAAACCACAATGATATCACCTCACACCAATTTAGATGGCCAACATCCAAAAGACAAAGAACAATTGCTGGTGGGCATGTGCAGAAAGGGGAACCCTCCTATAGTGTTGGTGAGAATGTAAATTACTTCAACCATTGTGGAAAGCAGTATGGAGGTTCCTCAAAAGACCAAAAAATAGAAATATCATTTGACCTAGTATTTCCACTCCTGGGAATTTACCCAACGAAAACAAGATCCCAGATTCAAAAAGACATATGCACCCCTATATGTATCACAGCACTATTTACAATAGCCAAGATATGGGAGCAACTAAAGTGTCCATCATTAGATGAATGGATAAAGAAGAGGTGGTACATATACACAATGGAATATTATTCAGCCATAAGAAGAAAACAAATCTACCATTTGCAACAACATGGATTGAGCTAGAGGGTATTATGCTCAGTGAAACAAGGCAGGCGGAGAAAGACAAGTACCAAATGATTTCCCGCATTTGTGGGGCATAATGACAAAGCAAAACTGAAGGAACAAAACAGCGGCAGACTCACAGACTCCAAGAAGGCACCAGCAGTTACCAAAGAGGAGGGGTGGGGGAGGATAGGTGGGAGAGAGGGAGAAGAGAATTAAGGGGCATTATGATTAACACACACAATTTAGAGGGGGTCATGGGGAAAGCTCTATATCACAGAGAAGACAAGTAGTGACTCTATAGCATCTTATTTACAGTGATGGACAGTGAATATAATGGGTCATGGGAGGAGACTTGATAATGTGGGTGAATGTAGTAACCACAATGTTGTTCATGTGAAACCTTCATAAGATTGTATATCAATGATACCTTAATAAAAATGTTTTTGCAACTATAATAATAGGTAATAGTCTATATTTTTGTGTGTCTTATAAAATTTTTGCATTGGGGGTAGTGCTGGCTTCAAAAGTGAGCTGAGACATGTTTCCTCCACTTCTACTGTCTGGAAGTATATATATATGGTATTGGAGTTACATTTCCTTAAATCTCCAGTAGAATTTGCCATTGAAGGCACCTAGGCCTGGAGTTCTTTTGCATGAGGCTTTTGAACTATATATTCATTTTCTTCAGCTGATGGGGGGCTTCTCTTTTCAGACTAGTTGTTTCTTGCTAAGTGAGGTGTGATGTGATCGTTTCTATCCTATCCAAAAAGTATGTCCAATTCATGCAAATTGTCAAATTCGTACAAAATAATTTGTAGCATCCCACTTATTTGCCTTTTAAAAACTGCAGGATCTGTATTGATGCCCTCTTTCATTCATGATATGGGTAATTTTGTCTTTAGTTTTCTTCTCATTAGTTGTAATAGATCTTTATAACATTCATTGATCTCAGAGAAAAGATTTCTGTTTCTTTATTTTTTTCTGTTGTTTTCATTTTCTGTTTTATTAGTATTCTGACTTCTTTTGTTTCCTATTTTATGCTTACTTTTGGGTCTAATTTGTTTTTCTTTCTTCAATTTTTTACGATGAGAGTTTATATTACTCTCCTGAGGCCTTTTATCCTAAGCATTCAGTGCTATAAATTCCTGTATAAATATTCTTTTGCTGCATTGCATGGATATTTTTGGTTTTCATTCAGCTTAAAATACTTTAAAATTTCTGTTGTTTTTCCCCATGCCTATGGGTTTTTCAGAATTATGTATTTTCATTTCCAAATATTTTGGGAGTTCCTATATATTCTCCTATTACTGATTTCTAATTTAAATCCATTACTTTCAGAAAACAGTTTTTATTAAGACAAGTATTTAATATATATTGAGATATGCATGATGGCCCTGATCATTGTGTCTATCGTAGTATTTATTCCTTACATATTCTGTTCGGGATCATATGTTCATGAATGTTGATCAGTTTGGTAACTCGTTTCAATTGAATGGGATCTCCAGAAACAACTGTGATTTGAGGACCAGAATTGATTAAGACCATGAAGGTCTGTCAATCGGTGCATTTCAGCATATGTTAAAGTTAATTCAAAACCTATGTTATAGAGGAACAAATGTCAATCAGTGTCTTTTATCTTTTTGTTGTAGGAATTATTTTAGAAAATTTGGATGCCAGTTGGGTCAAACTGTGGAATTCTGTTTAAGTGGTGTGTTTCTTCATCCTGTGTCCTAGGTTTTGGGGAGATTTGTTGTTTGAATTTTTTTGTGTGGTACTTACTGGATGTACTTCACAGAGAGTGTCCTCTCTACACTGATAATGTAAGTTTCTTTCCCAGAGAGTCTCAAATAAGTATTGTCAGTGTTGAAGATGTTCCCACGGTTTTATTGGGCTTAAGAACCACAAGTTTGTGCTAGGTTCATCCTTGACTACACCACCTTAGTGCCCTGAATGTTTTTTCCCTATAACTCTGAGGATGAAGATCACTTTTGGCAACAGAAGGGAAGACAGAAACAGCAAAGGCATTTTATAGGGTCCGACAAAAAACTTGTATTTTTTTGTTCCAACACTGTGGTGGAACATCTCCACTAGAAACCTAGACTTCCACAAAGGTTCTCTCTTCCCTGGGTGATTGTTTAAAGACAGTGTTTTCCAGGGATCCTGGACAACAGCTGAGAGGGGCTGGAGCCAGTTCACAGGCCAGTGTAGAGCCCACACCCAGGACTGAGGTCTGTAAGCCTATTACCCAACATGTGGTGGGTGACACTCCTCCCGGGTCCCCTGGCATATGGTGCTGGATCCCACAGCTCCCAAAAAGGCACTTTTGTTGAATGGATGCTAAGTGGTTGTGGGGATTGAGGTGGGGGGACACAAAGGACATCTTATTTAGCCATGTTACTGATGTCACCCCCCCACCTCACAAGCATTTCTAAACTCCTTTCTTGTAGTTATCACTCTGAGCTTTCTGAATTCTTTTTCAATATTTAACACATTAGTTGACCTTCTTTTTCAGGGAGTTATTTTAGTCCCAATTTCCCATTATTTTTTCCACTTAAGTTTTCTGTATTCTCTAGGTCTCTGCAAGACCTTCACATGTGAGCTTAAGAAGTAGTTCTGATAAAAATTGGGTTTCTTTAATACTCATCAGAACTAGAAGTTTATAGAAAGATTTGGATTTTTTTTGTTCTTTCCATTGCTCTCCATAGTTTCTGAAAGAAGTCTGGATTTAGATTTAGTCGACCAAAACTACCTCAATTCCTCAAAAATGTTTAACTTCAAACAAAATTTTATGTTGAGAAACTAATGTAGATTTTGATGTTTTTTAAGCAAAAGATTCTTATTTTCCAAATTCCAAAAGATTTGTAATTTTATTATTTTCAGCAATAACCTTGTGCTGACCCAGAATCAATTCCAGACCATTTTACATCAGGTCCCATACCATAAAAGCAAGCCACCAACATATCCTAGAGTCACACTCCTAAAAATAAGTCCGTTAGCAATATTTTCACTCAAGTGAAATTTCACCATAATTTAAAAAGTAAAAAATTCAAAAATCAGTCAATCTATAACCAATTTTTAGTGTCTGCCAATCTTTTAAAGCCACATTCCCCAAAACTCCAACTGAAATCAGCTGATGTTTTTTGGGGGTGAAACTGAACCTTCCAAATATAGCTCTCCATTGCCTTTCAAGCAATGAATTCAGCATTTTTGTTTGAGATATTAAGAAGTGGCCTTTTCTATTCACCATAATATTGTAGTAATTCATCAAGTTTGAGTAACGTTTAGAAATCTCTTAATATAAACACCAACCTTGAACCTTGTTAACTATACGGGCAAACATGTATGCAAAGGTCATTTCTGTCGTCCATATTTCTCCATCTCTTCCTACTAAAATCACTCAAATATAGATATTCCCGAGCTTCTTTCCATAGCCATTCACTCTAGTATTTCATTAATATGTTCCCTATTTATGAGTCATTACCTCTACAGCTCGATGCATCACTAGCAATAATCTTCAAAATCCAAATGTCTGATGTGTCAGTGGGTTACCACATCAAATTCAGTTCTATTCTATAAGTTGCCCTAAATGTCTTAAGAGCACTAAAAACCCAGCATATCTTAAACTTATCTTTTGTCCTTTCTGAAATATCATTTCTATTTCATTTCTTTCCAGTCCCACCCACCACTAGGCATAAAATTTTATTTATGGTCATCATTTTTCCCATTTCTCCCACATTCATTCAGTTGCTAAGCAATAAAGACTGTACTTCTTCAGTGTCTCTCATGAATGCTCCTTTATTTACATTCACAGTTCCATGGCCCTCAGTCAGATTGCAGCTACTCTTCACAAGTTCTAATTCTTTTCTCCAATTGGTCTTTTCTCTTCCCGACTTTATTTCTGCCTACCCAAAGCTTCCAGAGTCATTTCCCACAAAACTGTTCAGATCAAGTCATTTTCTTACTCAGATCTTCAGTGGTTCTTCAAAACAAAGTTTTTAGCAGACTTTCAAGACACTTCAAAATTTAAGTACAATTGTTCTTTCCCCAGAATTTGTCCTTTATACACATATCCTCACACAATTTGTCCTTAAGCCAAACCAGGCTATCATTCTTTAAATTAGTTTTTTCATTTTGTATTTCTGTGATTGCTCTTCTAATTATCTCCTTTGAGATATTGACTTTATATTACCACCTTTTAAACTATTAAAAACTATGTTAAAGCCCAATTCAATTTTCCATTAATTCTCCCCTATCCAGAAGTTACCTCTGTTTCTGACTGTCTGATAGAAGTTATTTTTATTGAGAAATAATTGATATACATTATATTAGTTACAGATATACAGCAAAATGATTCAATATCTGTGTGTATTGCAAAAGGATCACTATAATTCTAGTTGACATCTGTGCCCAAACATAGTTACAATATTTTTTCTTGTGATGAGAACTTTTAAGACCTACTTTCTAAGCAACTTTCAAATATGCAATATAGTATTATTAACTATAGTCACCATGCTGTACATTACATCCTCAGACTTACTTATTTTATGACTGGAGGTTTGTGCATTTTAACTCCCCTCACCCATCTGCCCACCGTCTACCCCCTGCCTCTGGCAACCACTAATCTGTTCTCAGTATCTATGAGCTTGGATTTTTGTTTGTCTTTTTAGATTCCACATATAAGTGAAATCATTATGGTATTTGTCTTCCTCTGTCTTACTTATTTCACTTAGCATAATGCCCTCAAGGTCTACCCATCGGGCCGCAAATGGCTTTCATTCCTTTTGATGGCTGAATAATAATCCAGTGTGTACATACACTATTTCTTCTTTATCCATTCATCTCTTAATGGACACTTAGTTGTTTCTGTATCTTGGCTAGCTATGTAAACAATGCTGCAGTGAACATGGGGGTGGCATACATCCTTTCGAGTTAGTGTTTTTGTTTTCTTTAGCACTTGTTTTTTGTTTGTACTAAGCTTTTATTTATGCATGCCTTACATTGTATTAGAGCATGACAAGGTTCTTCAAATATACCTCTGTTGTCACCCAAATCTGAACCAATTGAGAGGGTCAGAGTAACCAGGTTATTAAAATTAAAATATCAACTTTATTACCAATCAGCCAAGGTTAGAGGACATTACCTATCTGTGGCCAGGTGAGCTCTGTGACACTGTTCTCCACAATTAGACATCCATCTAGTCACATCTCTACAGTAGGAGGGGGTCATGGCCCTGTTAATCTCATGGCGTCAAAGGACGAACAAGATTATATACTCTCGGCTGACAGCAAGCTAAGAAAGAGGAAGCAAGGAGGATAGGGCTCGACTTACAGCTCGTTATTTCTCCTAAATCATCAGTGAAGTAAGTGCTCACGTCCTCCCTTGCACAGGAATGAATGATGGTGTGGAGAGAAGGTAGAAGTTATCCACGCGGAGCTGTGTTTACAGGGCGGGAAGCAGCAATAGCGGAGGAATCCATTTTCCACCTAACAGGCAGTTCTTTTTTGTTTAATGTGTGTGATGATTCAAAAGCGTGAATAAATATAAAAATGCTTAATATGTGTTAAAGGTCAGTTAGACACCAATGAAACAGTATACAACAGAAAAATTAGTTTATTTTCATTTATAATGTTTGTCATACTGAAAATCATTTCCTCAATCGACAACCATGTATTAAAGACCTTGTTGCTCAACCCAGCGCACCCTGGGGACAGGGTAGGTGGCACAAGTCCACACCCTAAGCCCTTTATCAGTTCCCAAAAATCCTCAAATGCCTATAAATCCCCTAGACAATGCATCACCCCGAGCTCTCTTGTCCCCTCCTGGCGTGAGCCAGGAGCTCTGTCCTCTCACTTTCTCTCTCAATAAAAGCCTCTCCCTGGTTCTCCTAAATAAATAAATAAATAAAAATAAAGACCTCGTTGTTAAAAGGAGCTGAGGTGTTTTTAGAGCAAGAAAACCTTTTGTCCCAGCTTTTAAATTCAACAATTTATTCCTTTAAGAAGTGAATGGGAAATTCTTTGCCTTTCACAGAAAACTTAATTAGAAACTCTCAATGCTTGAGATAAAAGACCAGAACATTTGAAAGTGAATTTAAGGTGTTACCACAAGTTATACATCAATTATAGAACTTTACAAGCCATAATAAAACTGATGAATATCAGAATCAAGTTTGAATTTCCCTGATTGGAGAAATCATTACAGGACTGGAATTTTAGCACTACCATTGCCTTGTTCTAAAAATATTCATTCAGTATAATAACTGGGTAACGAGAAAAGTTCAAGTGCCCTGCCACTCAAACTAGCCCCGTGAGGAGCAGCGCCGGCATGGAAGGGATTCAAGTAATGCCGAGTTTCAGGCCCCACTCCAACTAAATTAGAATCTACATCTTACTAAGATCCTAGGTGATTTGCTTGTACACTCAAGTTTGAAAAGCACAGAAGTCCTACTTAGCAGAGGTGGTGTCCTATGTATGCCTTTTTTTTTAAGTAGCAGGCTAGGGCTGCCCGATGTATTTTCTCACTAATGCTATCAGTTCTTTAAGAGAACCAAATATGTAATGCAAGGTGGATAAAGCTCAACATCAATGTCTGAGAGCATAAATCACAAGACCAAAAAAAGCCCATAATTTTTGGAGTCCAAACAGCCATTACCTTCTGTATCTCATTTCAAACCCAGCTAGACTTTGTGTTCTAAAAGGAAGGAGACCGTGCCTTATTTCTATTTTATTCTTTCACTAAGTTGGTGCTCAGTAAATCACTACTGAACATGTCAGAAAGGAAGACTTTCCCAAGGGTGAGTGGCAAATGGCACTGGTTCTCTAACAGTCTTCCTAAATCTAAGACATTACAACTCCATGAATAACATCTATAACTTTACATACGTGTAAACAAACAGTGTTACATTCATATTATTATGATGGAAATAAGTGAGGAAAATTTAAACATCTCTTCTCTGGTCTGTAACTTGGCAACACTATTTTCATTGGTGGTAGTAATCTGAATTGCTGGGAATGTAATCAAATATAAATGACTCAGTCTCCTAAAATGCATGTCTAACCAATTAAACTCGCTTTCTCTGATTACAGCCTGTGAAGCCCCTCGTCCACCTTTCCGGCCAGTACTTCAGGTTCAGAGGTTGGGGGAGGAAAATACTCCTTCGTATTCCTCCACTATAACCTTCTCTGGGCAGTAGATAACTAACCAATTTTCTAGGAATACTAGTGAAGATAAACAACTAGTTTACTCACATTTAGGCTTTGTCATAATCATCTGCTACCTTGTGGAAGTATTACATTTTGTCAGTTGAGATATACAGGAACCTAAGACATCCCAGGGCTCCAACTCTCATAAACTGAAACTTCAAAAGCAAGTATCTACAGGAAGTAATCTACTCATGTAGCCAAGGTCCCTTCAGGTTTCTTTCTTTGCTGTGATTTTTAGATGGACTACAATATTTGGTTTTTTATTGATATCTCAAATTCCCTTTGATGATTTCTCTGTGGGATGATATAAGAGAAGCAGATATGCTATTATGAAGAAAAAACTGATGCTGTGGAATACACTTGGGCTGGAACTAACAAGTTTGTGTTTTCCCTGCCTTCAGGGAGAAACAGATTTCATGGCTAGGAAGAAAAGGTAACCTTTAGCATTAGTAGAGGAGAAAGTTGGAAGTGAAGTAGTTGGGCTTTAAAATATTCTGGTTCAGCTGGTAGTACACGCATTTTATACAAGGATCACATGTTATGGTCCATAAGGATGTTTAGGTCTCCATTTTATTTAGTATATGGAATATCTCCTTTCAGATGCTTCTGTATTACAATGATGAGATATTTAGTATTCTCATTTATCTGTTTTTTAGAAATGTCTAGACATTAGCTGATAAATTGTTGAAGACTAATTTATTTTCACTTTTCATTTCAATAAATAAAGCAGAATATAATTTTACCTATTTATAGTGATGTTGTAATCCCTAATCTCTCAATTATATAAACAATTTTTCATAAAATAAAATGTTGACTTTGACAATAAATTACCTTTCATAAGACAGCTTTTGTTAAAAGAATATTTGAGCTTTTTTTTCGGTTCTGTTTAAAAAACACACACCACAGGAAAAAAACACAAGAAAGATTTTACTTTATCTCTTGAATTCCAGATCAGTCTCAGGAATTCAAGCATAAGGACATGGACAGAATACAGAGAAACAGAACCCCCATCACACTAGAGCTCAGGCACTGAGGGGGGAGACGGTCTTTGCAGGCACTTTACAATTTGTTAGTTCTTTTGAGGTATACAGGCTTTCTCGCAGACTTTGATAAGCTTTTCCTTATGTATAAAAATCTAACAAAAAGTTTCTCAGTGCATGTGGGTGTGTGTGTGTGTGTAAATTTCAAGAAGTGTTAGCAAAATAACTCCTACCAATGAAAAAATGACACATTTTAGTATGAATTAGCCTAATGAAAAAAAATTGACTAATTCAGTTGGTCTACTAGTTGCAGTTATTTGCACCTGAGTTCAGAGGCAAGGCGGACTAACAGAGCAGCTGTTTGGCAAGATCCCAGTAGCTGGTGGTGAAGGGGAGGCTGACAGACAGAGGGAATGCACTCACCACTTGGTGCGAAAACAACAAAGGCCACTTTGTTCAGTGGCTAAGACCATGTCCTTTATTGTCCTCTCGGCCATAAGCAGCACTGGACTGCTAGGTCTAAACACAGACTGAGTCCACAGACAGAGATCAGAGCGTTAAGCGGCTAAGAGCCAGGCAGTCCATCATGTCTACAAACATTAAATGATAACTTGATTTTTTTACCTAAAATATATGAAAAATGTATAATGATTACCCTAACAATGTGTTTATAAAATAAAAAGTAAAGTCTAACCCCATCGTTGTGGAATAGGAAGGAATTGTAATGTATAGAGTACAAGGGTCACAGGTTCAGTACTCCAGAAGCATGTGCTGAAATGGATTTTGGAATGAAAGATGTTTTATTAGGATTAACATCTACAGTGTAATGCACCAAATAAGCCATATAAAACTGACTCATTTGACAAAGAAAATCACATACACAAAATATATTTATAAAATCAAGGAATATTTGTTTTATCTAAATTGTTGAGCTCTGAAAATATTGTGCAAGGATAACTATTAAGGGAATAAAACATAATTTGAGTATCTAAATATTAATTTATATGGTAAAATATCTATCTGAACAATGAGAAATGCTTTTAACATCACAAAAGTCCTTCTTTGTAACAGTATAGGGATAGAAAAATAAGTGATAGAGATATTAATAACTGGCCCTTGCCCTTCAAGAGCTCACAGGCCAGTACAGAAGAGAGACATTTATTAATAGATAAACGACAACAGAATGCAATAACTGCATTCTGGAAACATGAGTGCCAAGGAATCATCCAGCCCAAGCTTAGGATGGGGGCAGTCTGGGAACATCAGGAAAAGCATAAAAAGCTCCCCCAGCTCTCATTATTCCCACCATTAATCATCTACCATCAGGCAGAGAACAGAGGGTTTGTCTTTAAAGAAATGCAGAAAATCATCTGAGGAACTTTAATGCTTCTAATATAAATATTGGCACCCCACAGTGAAGTTCTGCTCATTCTAGCATTTGGGGACCCAGATCTGAAGGCAAAACCTGATTGTCCTCATACACAGAGGACTTAGATCACATATATAGAGTTCACAGTCAAAATCCCAACTCAGGGAATAAAACTAATGTGAAACCTATACAGTGTATATGTGTGTGCGTGCACACACACAGTGTAAATCCCCACTTTCTCTCTTTTTAAATATGAATGGACAAGGAGCAGTCATTAGTTCTCCAACCAAGAGCTTCTAAGACAAAGACCAAAATAAACAAAATGAAAAACTAATCTCAAGAGAAGGAGCAAGAGAGAATGTAGTATAATTAATATTCTCAGAGAGGACTTGATTATTTCCATAAGTCAAGAATGGGATACTAAGAAGAGGAAGCAATCACATAACAAGAAAGAACGTAGAGAAAGTCAAACTATAGCACCAAAAATTTTAAATGCCAGGAGGGGCTAGAAGGAAAGCCAAGGAAAGCCTAGGAAATCTCCAGAAACATAATCAAAAAGACAAAGAGAGAGAAAATGTGAGGGAAATCACAGGAAGTCATCCAGGGAGTCTGATTCATCTTACAGGAATTCCAAAGAGAGAGTGGATAGAATAAAATAAGTCAGGACAATTTCACAGCACCAAGGAAAGACAAGCCTCCAGACTAAAAAGAGCTATAAAAAAAAACTTGCCCATAACACTTGGATCATAACAAAAATTAAAATTATATACTTTAATAATTCCAACAAAAGAATGAGATCAGATTGGAAACCAATATCTCATCAAAAATACTATCTGATAAGAAAAAAATGGAAACATAAGCAACAGAATACCGAGGACACTTAACATGCAATATTTAGTAGATATACCCATCAAGAGTGAAGGCATTTTCATATTGCAAAGGCTCAATAAGTTAACTTGCCGTACACCCTTTCTTAGAAGTTCCTTAGGAAGTGTGGATATTATAGCAGCACTTAAAGTTCAGCGCAAAAATAAACCATAGACTCAGACCAGCTCTTTTTCATTTCTGTGGCAAAGGAAACAATTTAACAGAAGTGTCCATACAGAGAGGATGCAGCACGTCTTTGTGTGGCTCACCTCTGGACCCTGTAGCCTATGGGGTGCATGGCTGCTGGTAAGCCTCAAAATTCCAGCTAAGCCTCTGTTCTTTATACCATGAATTCATTTCCATTCCAGACCTTAAGCTAACCACCTGTGTACTTCCGTTCAAGTAAGTCTTTAGAAAACTAAGTTTTCTTAGATTTTTGAACCAAAACAGTATTACAATTTTTTTTCTCAAGAGGTAAGCAGAGTCAGTTCCCAGGTGTCCCTGAAAAATATTGCTGCCTTCTAAACCTGTCTTCCCACCATCTCACAACCAAACCAAACAAAAACAGTAAAAGACCAAAGATATAAAACATAGGAATGCAGTTCCCCTCCAGGAACACCGTGAAGGGGAAGTTCTACAGAGGCCTCTGAGCAGGGGCTGGTGGACACTGAGCCCAGTTTTGACCAGGGGAATAGATAACTCTGGGAGGGAAAGTTCTAGAAAAATGGGAACTCAGTGCACAATTATAAATTTTTTTGTGACCCTTCGTTTTTTTAGATTTCACTTTTTTACTTGTCCAGTTGAGGGTAGGTCTAGGCAAAACTGGAGGAAATACACTGGGCTTCTTATTAAGAGAACAAGAATTTGGGCTTTAGACTGTTCTTATTATTATTAATTTTACTTTGTCATTTAGAATTAGGCATTATTACCATTTTTCATATTTCAGTCACAATCTCAACAGTAAAAAAATAAAATAATCAAAATAAGGTGTCTCAAAAAGAGTTTACTAAAAAGAGGCTATTTGTCAAAGTGTAATGGGATAGAGGAAACCACAGGGGACAGCAGGGACCTGGGGCTCACGGCAGCAGAGCTCCCCCTCCAGAGATGCGGGGAGAAGTCGCCAAAACCGGAAAGAAGGGCAATTCATGCAGAGCAGGCAACCTGGAATAGAAAAGCGATCTTTGTTTAAGGGACATGCCCAACCCTAGGGAGGGAGTCAGGAGACTAAATGCCCAGACCTCACGTTTCAACTTTCCCTATTTTTCTGCTGGAACTCACCATGGCCAAACTCAACTGGAAGCCAGAGGGCAGGGAATTCTGGGTAGCAGTCTCCCCAGAAAACAGCAAGATAGGAGAGGGTCTGGAAGGGAAATGAAGATAGTTGGCCCGTATGTCATTCTGAATTTCCATATTTTGTCAATAGATGCAGTGTCCTGTGCTCATGTATTCAAATGTTTCATCCTTTCATAATTATATGTGGGATTTTAGTAATTAGGTTTCAAAGTAATCCACTGATTCTAGACATGAATAAAGACTTGAGGGACAATGTTGGTGCCATGGTAAATGGCTGAAACTCAGATCTTGCCCTGAATGTGGACAGCAGCTTTAAGACACAGAAACCAAAAGCTCTGAAGAATATAGGAAGAGACCTTTGAGTGAAAACATTTCTGAATTTGAAGAACACAACCCAGAGGTAAGCTGACTTTGCTTTGGAAATACCCATGGTTGTCTTGGTAATGGAACAGTGATGGAAATGGGGGAGAATTATGAAATGCTGCACTTAGTGAAGAGGCAGGAGTTTGGAGCGCAAGGGTCTCTGGTTATTATATTATCTCCTCTTGTTCACACACTTTGGTCAAAATGAGGCAGGTGAGAGACATCCATCACTAAGCTATTCACTTTTTTGCAAACAAAACCGTAACACCACTGACTCCAAAGCATATGAGAGCAAATATGGGCTTCACATTTCATATACTGCGAGGCACACAGAACTCGCTGGAAATGAACCTGGGTGCTAGTACCAAGTTCATTCTAAAATGGCTCTAAAATGCTGATAGCTGTATTTGCTACTGCTTTCCTTGCTTTAAACATGTGATTTCCTTCTTGATAAGTGATGGAAAGGTAATCATTTCACAGATTTAAGAATCAAGCAAGATGGTTATCTGTGCCCCAACAGCTTCACATTACACACACAAACTTGAACTTCTTTAAGTGAAAGGGCTTTATGCCCAGCGATCCTTATTGCTTTTATTCTGCGACTGTTCACTACCTGCCCTTTGCAATAGAGTAAACTACTCATTAATTTTGTATATTTGGTTTGTGACATTTTCCATTCTCAAAATCCTTGTGATGAATTACATGACACAGTGCAAACAGCTACAGAACAAAAGAAAAACACACCACATGCGGTCTGCTAACCAGGATACTGTCAAATAAAATTGGATGCTGCGTTCCCATGGTTTCCTTTTAGTAATAAAAGGGAAAATGCATGCTCAGAAGCACCATTTCTTTAAATTGTTGAAAAATCTTCCTATTAGTGTAGCCTAGAAAATATTTTGGTGTCAAAAAAAAAAAAAGCTGCAAGGAAACCAAGTTATACGTCTTTTTTTTCCTAACCTGAAAAATGTTCTTTGCAAGAACATGGGGCAGAAATCATCACAACAGGTCCATTTTTCTCATTCAATAATAAATCTCATTTAAAGAAAAGGTATTTTAACAAGTAACAAGTAGGTGCTTTCTCCTACCTTGCTAAAGAAGAATTTTAAAATATCATATGTCACATACATTGAGTAGAGAAAGAGAGTTCATAACAAAGAGAAAAGAACAGGACCTGGACCTCTGAGAATTAACCTCCTGAAATCAGTACACGACAGGTAAGATTAACCATCTCCAGAAGCCTCCTAAAAAGACTGGATGCCACCTCTGACAAAATAGGAAGACCAAAGCTTACAAATCTAATTATGTCTAATTGAATTTGAAAGTGTTAATTTAATCAATGGAAGGAAGATACCTAGAAGGAAAGGAACAAAGCCACTTGCTACCAAAAGGATTCCCCAAAAGGCCTTAGAAAGGGGGTCCAGGAAGTATTTTGCCAGGACTTACCCAGGATCGTAAAGAAGTGACAACCTGTATCTAGAAGTCTCTATTTAGAGAGACCTTGCTCATCAGGCTTTGCGACAGCCTGCGGAGTACATTCCAGAGCTACCCTCTGATAACTCCTTTAGCTGTCCATGTTCCCATATGCAGAGAAGGAAGCAGCTGATATGTGACAAGGGAAGAAAATACCTCCAGTTACACATAAACAAACTGGAATTTCGAGATCCATGCCAGGTACTCACTGGTCCCCAACCAGCAGATCAACTTTGGGGGCACTCACAAAACAAACTCTCCGAGCCCTAACTGGAGACCAGAACCTGAGCCTCTGTTCTTTCAACTGGACATTACGAGTCTCCAGTTTTATATCTTCTCTGACGTTGTTGTGTCAATTCTTTTAACTCTGGTACCACATTTAAATCAGACATTTGTTTCTTAAAAGAACACTTTTATTATTCTTTCTATATTATAAAGCTAATACAATTCAGTGGTGAAAAACTGAAAAGCACAGAGGAAGATTTTTAAATGATTCAACACCTTAATATTAACATTATGGCGTCTACCCAGTCTAAGTAGATTTCATTTAAATCCTTTTCTTTACATTATAATATAAAATAAAGAAAAGAAGTGCATAATAGACACCTATTCTGTGTGTACCACTACCAGAACTTATACCGCCACCGTTGTCTGCTTGGGCTGTAATCATAATCCTGACCTTATTTTCATCCTGTTTTCCAAAATAGTACCAATGTTCAAAAAAAGTCGGTATTATAAATTTTTGCCAACTAAGTAGTTGTATGACAAATATTCATATTGTTTTTAAATTTCAGTTCCCTAATGTCAACATTAGAAAACTGTGAAATTAGTCCACAGAAGACTGCCCTCATTTCTGACACCAACTCCAAGTCTGGGGGCTCCAAAAACTACCTGGGGTTTGATAATTCTCCAGAAGGACTCACAGGGCTCCCTGCAAGCTGTCACACTCGTGGTTATGGCTTAGGAGGGGAAGGATACAGACTAAATGCAGCTGAGGGAAGAAATACACAGGACAGAATCCAGGAAAAAGGACCAAACACAGAGCTTCTGTTGTCCTTTCTCCATAGTCAGGGCAGCGTTACTTCCCCCATACGGATGTGTGGCAGTAGACGTGGAATACTGCCAACAGTGGAAGCCCAGCCCAGCCTTGGTGTCTAGAATCTTTGCTGGAGCTCCGTCACAAAGGAGCGGCTGGCTTTCCACTGGGTGGTCCCTAGCGCCACTCACCCAGAGGCTGCGCTTCATGACCCAAAACCCCACCCTAAGTCATATCATTATCATCTGGCTTGGCCTGTGGTCTTTACTATAAACCGCATTGTTATTAATCTGGTTTTACTAGTTCCCACCTCAAATCACATTGTTAGACTATCCAACACCAGACTCCCAGGTAAACAAAGACATTTCTATCAGGCATGACAGTCCAGGAGCTTGGAGGACAAAGGCCAGGAGGAAAAAGGAGGCAAGGTTAAATTTTTTACGACACACCTCATTCTGCCTAAAGTTGAACCTCTTTTCACATATTTATTGAACATTTGATTTCTTTCTCTGTGTAATATCTAAGTCTTCCACATATTTTTCAGTTTAGGTAAACTGCTTTTTCTTATTGAATTTTAAGTCTTTATACATCGTGGATAATACTTGTTTAAGTATGTAGGGCAAAGATTTCTGGCTTGCCGTGCCTTTTGCATTATCTCTACATTTTTCAAAAACACAAGTTCTAAATATTAAGGCAGTTGAACTTATCTGTTTCCACTTAAGTTTTCATTCTGTGTCTGAATTAAATCTTTCCCTACTCCAAAGGTCATGACAATACTCCATTATGTTGTAAAATTTTTATAGTTTTGTTTTTCACATTTAGTACCCACACAATTAATTTTTTTCTATATGATATAGTCATGGATCCAATTTTTCCCCATATAAATAGCCCATCGCACTGGAACCATATACATGTTAAAAGTCTATCTGCCTTAATTTGTTATGGACAGGTGTAACTAGACATGTCTCTGGGTATGCATGGATCTGTTTCTAAGATTTCTGTTCTGTCCCATTGGTGTATATGTCTATTTTTGTGCCAACACCATACCAGTTTAAATAAAACTATAGCTTTATAATGAATCTACATATCTGCTAAGGAGAATCCTACCATATTGTTCTTCTAATTCAAAAGTGTCCCTTGCACTTTTATTTAAACTTCAGAATCAGTTTACCAAATACTACTCCCTCCAGGTGGAGTGAAATGGGTATCTTTACAATAGTGTGTCTTCCTATTCATGGATAATATTTCCACAGCCCATTTATAATATTATTTTCACTTTTTTATAGATCACTTACATTAGATTTTTTAAGTTTTCTAAGTTTTCTCCTTTTAATCTCACAGATAGTGTTATATTGCTTTGTAGAGTTAATGTTTCTTCGGATTTATCCACAGATTTACCATTTTATTTGCTGTTTTATTTACTTTGGGAAACATAACTTCTATCACATATCACTTAATTTATATCTGATATATATAAGCTTTGGAATTTTTATTAGGATCTATTGATAACAAACTGTTTTTGTACTTCTGGAAATGTCCTTATTTTGTTCTCATTCTTGAAAGATATTTTTCTTGGTATTAATTAAAATCTGTTAGGTATTTTCATTCAGCGCATAAAAGATTTTAAAAAATACTTATTTTCTGTCAAAAAATTAGAAGCACAAAGATGAATTTTTTTTGAAATTCCCCAAACCAAACTGCCCACATATCATTACTGTTAACATTTTGTAAGTATATCTATCCAATATTTTCAGGCATATATATGGAATTCATTAATAAAGATTAGATCTTAGTTTTTTTATTTTTTTTACTTGATACAGTATATTGTCATTATTCTTTGCATAGTGTGATTTTTAAAAGTCTAGGTGTTGAAGTCAGCCACTCAAGTTCACAACCTGACTCAGCTACATAGTAACTGTTTAATCTGGGGCACGTCGCTCAGCCTCTGCCTACGGCTTCTTGTGTGACGCAGCCGAGCCGTCTGTCGTCAAGGTCCACGACTCAAAGTGGGTCAGCTACCAAACTAAAATCACTTTCCCACTTTCCTTGACTTCTCTTTTACCTCAAATACAATTCAAGCATAAATACAAAAAAAAAAAAACCATTTAAAAGTTGATTGCATTAGTTCCTTTCCTTACTCTCAAATGTGCCCAAAATTGGTCTTTGGATCCACACGAAGCTCCTGCTCGCGTGCCCGGCCATCTGCATAAACCTTAAAAGGGCTCATACTTCTCATTCTCCTCTCCCCACCGGCACACAGATCGATAAAGGTGTGATAGGGTTTTGAAGAATATGTCTCATTTTTTTTTCTATGTGCCAGCTGACCCAATATCTAAAGACACCTCTTAGATTCTTCCTCAGGCTTTTTTACTCCTGGCTAAACATCTGTAGTTCACGCACTTATTCCTCAAAAGAAGTGATTTCCCCATCACTCAGCACACTGCTGGTTATCTTATGACCATTTTGTTTCCTTTACATCCCTTTTAAAGTGTAGCTCTACGTACTGACTGCAGTACTCTGTTTATAAACCGACTCTAAGGGAGAAACACATAAGAAAGTATTGTCAGAGGCTGGTCCAAAATATATAAAAGTAAAACTAGAGCAACCCATTTTTACCGTGAGCAAAGATTCAAGAGTTGTGGGAGAAAGGAAGAAATCAAAGTTTAACAAAACTCTATATAGTTTTATATATAAGGGATAATTATCCAGTATAAAAGGAGTGATAAGATATTAATTAGAAGGTCAGCCATGGGGATGGGCACTGTTGAAATAAAGGGGAATGTTATATCTATATTCATGATGCTCCAGAGAGCCAAACACTGTCCAGTGAGTGAAATTCAAAAGGAAGCTATTGTAGCTTAATATTTAGACTCAACTTAACATTAACTGATGCTTTCCATCACTAGAAAGAGCTGCATCTAAGGAAATAATAATTACTAGTTTTAGTTTGAAGTCTTTTATAATTTTCCGTAAGAATAAGGTACTCATCTTCCCTGTGTTCCTTTGTTAGTCACACTTGATTATTGTATTGTCTCTCTGTGGTCAACTGCATAAAATATGCACATCTAAGAATAGAGAGACTTGAGGTTTTAAAAATCTTGCTATCATCCCTGGTGTCTACCACACGGCTTGACACAGAGGACAGGCCTTCTTGACTCTTTGTTGAATGAATGAATGATTTAGAAAGTACTCATTTATTTGAAACAAAGTGTTAGGCACATATCATCTTTCAGTTTCTTTATAACTCCAAGAAGCCAGGCATCCATAAAGGCATATTTATTTGCAAATACAAATAATTTGATGGCAGTTAGTCTTCTCAGACACTGTGCAAGAATTTGGAAGTATCAGTAACACAACTTTATATGAAAAACTTTATACGAAAAGTTAGCCATAGCCAGTATGTTTGATACAGCAGGATTTACCAGAATTACACATTTACAGGTGAACAAACATCACTGATGTATAAAATCATGAAATACTCCTTTCATTCATAGGTAACATAATAATGTAAGGTAATATCATGATTTTGAATACATTTAAATACAGCTAATATCTTTGGTTTTTCTCATTTATGAAGTTTATACATATACAAAACTTAATATATATATATCTGACAGAAATAGATTTGCTTGAGCAAAATTTAATTACACAATTGAATACATAGCTAATCAAATTTGAAGAACTATAAATAATTTCAAACCCTCTACACACATATGTGTGCATTTAATTTTGGGGAACAACAACTCTTCTTATAGAAAACTACCTAGGCCTTTCTAGCCTGAGACTCACTGATTTCTTTTTAATACGGTACCATGGCTACAGAACCCTTCAAGACCTGCCCCCAGCTACCTTTCAGACCCCCTCTTCTACCACAGAGCACCCAGGTCACCACACTCTATCCACACTGGCCTTCTTTCACTCCTCAAACATACCACGTTCGTGTCTCTCTCTGCTCCTTTTGACTGAAAAGGTTTCAACCTGTGTCTTTGCTTGGCTGTTCTCTGTTGACAGATAATTCTCCATGGGTTTCCTCACAGTTCTGCCCTTTTTATGACTATCTTTCCAAGAATATTAATACAGTGTCTCCCTCCAGGGCAAAGAACAGATTTATGTACTCCAGTATACTACAGATAATGTCTTTCCCTGGGGAAAAATTTGGAAGGGGGGCTTGCAGCGCATTATAAAAGACTGAGGTGTTCTGAGTTCATGAAGGTCCTTCCTCCGCAATGCAGACCCACTGCTGCAGCCTCTGCTAGAGCCGCTCTGCATTGTCCCAGCAGGACTCAGAGGTCAAGGAGGACTGCCACAAACATGCACTTCATGCTGTTTGCTCTGGTGTGAGCAAGAAAGCCCTTGGTCTCTAACCCAAGAATTCACATCTCTGCCAGCATCAATGAAACTATGTCAAACTAAAGTATAAGCTTTCAAGTAGGGTAACATTTCAGACTATTCACAGTCCTTGACGGCTTCTTCATATCATGCATATCTCAGTTTAAAAGTCAACTCTTCCATAAGGCCTTTCTTTATCACCCATTTTAAATTAGCCATACACCAAGCCTATTTCTATTTCAGCACATTTTGTTTTTCAGCCTTCAATATCACTACCAGAAACAATGCATTTTTCTTTCATATATAGCTTATTACATGTCTAACCCAACTAGATTGTAAGCTCAACTAGAGGAAGAACTTTGTCCATCATTTTCTCCATGGTATCCTAAAAGGTACTGAATCCATGTTGACTAAAAGAATGAATGACTTCCTAAAGTCATGAGGAATCTTTCTTTAGAGTTTTCAAATGTCTTTTTGTTGTTTGATTTCTTTTACATAATTTTGTATGTTTCTCAGTGTACTTGAACAGTCATTCTGTGTTCCTTCTATCTCCGGTTCCAGTGCTCCAGTTAAAGCCTCATTAAAAGCTCACTTTCTAAATTCTCTCAATCTTATAAATTTAGCAGCTCCTTTCTTCTGTGCCCTTTATCTGTCAAGCTGCTGCACATCCCATGGACTTAAACCCCCAGCATGGATACTCTGCACACATTCACAGCACTCACAAGCCAGCACTTCCCTTCCTCATTGCGTCGAGCTCAGGTCTCATCACTGTTCACCTGCCCTTCCCATGTCCAAGGAGAATTCCCTTTATGCACCATCTGCCAAAAAATGATGACTTCAGGAAAAGCCCACAAAAAACTTCCCTGAAAAGACAAACTAGCTAGTGTTCATGAAAGGGATTTCCAACTCTTTACAGCTCATCCATTTGTTTGGCAGCATTAACTGAGCACCTTCGTGAATAAGGTATACTACACCAGACCATTAAAAAACAATGAACAGAACACAATCCTAGACTCAGAATGAAGAGAGTCAAGAAGAAAAATTACTAAGCAGTGTGGTGTGCACACTGACAAGAGTTATGAACAAGACAGAAGAGGGTCCTGAGAGAAGAGTGTAGACTGAGTTAAGTATTGAAGTCAAAGCAGAGCTGACCAAGCAGGAACAGAGAGAGAAACACTCCAGCAGGCAGAGCAGCAAAGAGGTGTGAGAGAGCATGAAGACTGGCAAGTGGTGTGACTGAACTGGAGGGGGCTTTGGGTGTGGAGTCTGAACTTGATCATGATCATACCTTTGTCACTTTGCCAATCATGAATTAAACTATATTGTTCCCTCAGAAAACTATTATTCAGGAGGGAAAACATTGTGGCATATTTTGGTGTTTGTCGAAAAAACTCCCTCCTTCATCTCAGGAATTTGCTAGCAGAGTCCACATTTTCTTCTGAGTCTTTATCACCTCTTATACACGCATTAAACTATAGTAACTGTTATGGACTTAATTGTGTCCCCCTAAAAAAGACCTAAACCTCAATATGATTGTACTGGAAGATAGGACCTTTAAAGAGCTAATTAAGGCTAAATGAGGTCATACGATGTGGCCCTGATCTGATAGGATAGGTGTCCTCACAGGAAGAGGAAGAGACACTAAGGATGGGCATACAGAGAGAAAAGACAGGGAGGACAGTGAGAAGACAACTGTCTGCAACAAGGAGAGAGACTTCAGGGGTCCTCAGGAGGAAGCTAACCCACCACCACCTTGATCTCGGACTTCTAGCTCCAGAATTGTGAGAAAATAAATTTCTGTTGCTTAGAGATCATCCAATCTGTGGCATTTTATTATCGCGGCCTTAGGAAACTAATACAATAACCCACATAACAAAGACTAAGTTGTTCTTTAAAAGTGATACACCTCTGATCAGAGAATCTATACCAGGGACTGAAAATGCATTTTCATTTATATGCAGTTTAGTTCACTAGTTATTAGTAAACATTTGGTTCCAGGAATTATGTTAGAAACTGAAACTGCCAACTGTAAAATAATTTAGAGTTTATAATACAGTTCTTTCATCAAGTTCCAGGCTCTAAACCAAACTGCATGAGGACCAGGCATATAAACTCCTGGAAAAGTCTAGTTGTAAATAGAAGTGATGCAATTCTGTGGTTGAACTGGAGGCTCCATGCACAGTCAAAATGCCTTCATTACAAACTGTTTTAAACCAGGTTTCATCATAACCTGAGGATAAATTCAGACCTCCAGATGACAATCTGTGCACCTTTCATTAGGATTAAAGTGAAAGTGCATTTCTACTTTATAATAACAAAGTTAAACTTTCATAAATCTATTCTATTCTGTGTACCAGCAAATAGAACATACATTTTATTTATTTGTTTCTGTGATTTTTATTTATTGTTTTGATCAATACACTCTCGCGCTTCTCTGCCTGTGAGAAATCACAAGGTTTTCAGATAGCTAATCTAAAATCTGGAAAGAAACCTAGATTTATGGCCATGCACTTTAGTCTTCTCCTGTAATAAAATATTATTTCCTCCTAAAAACACCAAGACAGATGTTTTTGAGGAAAAGTTCAACTATGTCCAATTTCAAAAAATTATCTTGTATGATCTTATTTGATGCCTGCTGGCCTTTACCCATCTCTGTTTTCCCCCAACTTATTAGATTTCAGTAGTGCTTTCAGTGTGTGTTTTACATTTGCACTTATACTTACATTTTCTTCATGAAATAGATTGTTAAAAATGAAATGAAGAACATAGCAGAAGACAATTACTAACAAAAATGTAGAGGATTTTTTCACTGCAAGCCAAATTCACTTACTTACATTTAAATAATTTTTAAAACATCACAAAATTTGTCAAAATATGTGGAGATAAGTTAAACTAGGTAAATTCTGAAATAACCTCAATCATTCATTCATCTAAAAAATATTTCAGTGCTTTGTGGTAGGGCACTAGGTCCTAGCGATACATGTAAAATAAACATGATTCCTGCCTTTAAGGATCTTGTCTATCAGCTATTGTATACCAGGTGGTAAATGCTAGGAATATACTGGAAACAGACAGGAGCGGTATCTAAATTATAAGTGAGAGACTAAAGAAAGCTTACCGGAAGAAGTAATACATGAGCTGATCTTTGAAAGATAAACAGACTTTAGGCAGTCAACAAGGAAAGACTCTTACAGGTAGGGATAACAGGTTAGAAGGTGGACGGGAGATGTAAAATGGCACTGCAGTCAGGGGTCCCTTAGGACTTGGGAGGGCTGGATGAAAACATATGCCACAATGAATGACTCAAGGTAATGTTACAGACATACAGAGGAATCACCGTATGAGAGGAGATGCTGGAACTTTATTTGGAGACCTGGGACTCTCCAGGGGTTTTAGTCATGCTGTGACTTGTTTTCATCAGGTTTTATCCGATTTTAGGAGCATCTCTGTGAAGCAGGGAAGAGGGTAGGTCAGACTCAGTTCTGACAGCAGAGAGATGCCCACTACCAAGCCAGCTGAGTGTGAACCCTGGTGTACGTACAAAACCATCACGAAGTCCAAGGCTGCCACTGACAAGGCAGACGTACTTGCGTGACCTCAGATCAAGTACAAAACCTCTTTGTGGGTCAGCTTTTCTCATTGGGCAAATGGGAAAAATAATACTTACACCACGAAGTTATTGTGAAACTTAACTAATACACAAAGTTTTCAAAATACAGTTATTGTTCAGTAAATATCATTGTTATTGTGAGAATATTATTAATAATCCTCTAGATGACGGGGGCAGCAGAAAGGCAGTGGCAGTGGGAATGGAGAGAGACTGAGGATGTAGCATCAGAAGGGCTCAGGGGCCCTTTAGGTCGGGTGAGATGGGGTTCAGGATTACCCTAAGTGTCCTGACGTGGGCAGCTGGTGAATCTGCCCGTTGTACACCGAGACAGGGAACACAAAGGGCTGAGCAAATCTAGAAGGAAATCATTTCAGTTTGGGATATGAGAAATTTGAGACACTTGTGGGATGATCAATGTAGCCATCCAGAAAGGAGCTAGCTGAAGGCCAGGTGTGCGGGCTGGAGACATAAACATGGGCATCGGCACCACAGAAGACACTGGAAACAATGCTGTTCCCGATGAGGCCACACAGGCGGAGTACGTAGACTGAAAGGAGCTAATGCCACGGGAAAAGCCATAGGAAAGCAGACAGTTAAAAGGATGATTTTTTTTAAAGATTCAAAGAATACTAAAAAGGAATTGTGAAGGAAGTGTTGATTTTAAAAAATAGTTATACAAAAGCTGGGGGTGGGAGAGAAAGAATTTCAATAAATCAGCAGTAAAACGAGTCAGGTGTCACAGAATGATCTGGTAAGATAAGGATGAACACAAATGCACTGCGTTTGACAGTGTGGAGGTCATTGATGATCTCTCCTTAGTGGGGAATAAATTGCTTCACAATCTCCATTCTCCTATTTGTTCCCCTATAAATTGAAAATTAAAAGTCCTATTTTATTAATATTTTCTAAGGATTAGAATTTAAGAATATATAAATCCAAACTCCTGAGAAATAGTTATTCTACAAATAAAAGAAATAAATGTCTACTTACATTATTTAACAGCAATATTTATTTACTTTTAATTCACAACCACCTTCCCAAAGGCATTATTAAATGGCCCTGTATTTTTCAAGGTGCAATGAAGCTTTAGCTTAGATGTAGCTCTTTTAAAATGGGGAATGAAAGTAGCTTATATAGCTCATAAATCAAGCACTGGTAATGAAAATCATTTAAATGCACTAATTTGACTCAGGATAAAAAATCACCTTAAAACAATGCCACATTTTAAGCCCAGTCTGTGAAGAATTGTGGGAAGTTGACCACTGATGACTTCATCTATGGAACTGGAATGTCCCCACTGCATCATCAAGGAAACACACGTAGATTGATTTCCATTATCCCACTGTTCAGTACGTGCAAAACGGAAAAGACTTATGCTAAAAATAAGATTCGATTTTTAAACTTCTCTCTACATCCTACCCACTTGTGTAAGCCTCTTTTAAATAGTCCTCATGACTAAATAGGAAGCATGTTTGAAGCACTCTGCTGCACACCAAACTATGATGTTGGTCTCAAGAAAAAGTGCCTGCGTGACAGCTGTGAGCTGAGCAATGTTTCTTTTCAGACAGTGGAACTGATAGGCATTCTAGTTCTTCTGACTTCAGTATTTGGCAACCATCTTATCAACATGAACCAGTAAGCCTTCACTTCAAAAGCAACAACTAACAGTATGTTACCAATAGTAAGATACAAGATTCCAAGCAAAAATTAGATTCCCAATACTCTGATAAGATTAATAGTGATATCAACACTATTTTGGATATTTCATAATGAAACACAACCCTTGGAAGACCCACATTATTCAGTGTGCCCGTAACTTGTAAGCGATAAATCATATCCCAAAATCATGTATGGTAATAGATTGATTCTACTGCAAGATAAATCAATGGATTTTGAAAAAATAGAGCACAAAATATTCACTAGTATGATTTCTATAATGATACCATAACTTGCAACTGTACAGTATCAAAAGTAGTACTGATTGAAACCTGAAAACATGACACAAATACTCCACCCTTTTGCAGGCTACACACCACATATCTGTGTGAAGTCAGATTTTCTTCAACTAAACTGACACATGGCAACATTCTGAATGCAGAATGAGACAAAAGAATCCACCTGTCCTTTATTAAGCCAAATATTAAAGAAATTTACAAAAACATTAAACAATGCTACTCAATGATTTTGTTTGGGAAATATTTTCACAAAAATGTTAACATGTAATTTATTTCTAAATGAAATAATAAATAAAAATTTTAAAACTTTCCATTAAATTTCTAATACAATAAGTACCTATTAATAAGTAGACCTCACATAAACAAAAACTTTTTGAGTCTCAAGTAATTTTTTTTAATATAAAACAATTGTGAGGACAAAGAGTTTGAGAACCCACTGCTATAAATAAACTTAAGAACCAGGTTACAACTTGAAAAAAGATATTTGCAAGATCTAAAACTGACAAGAATTTACTGTTAGAACAAAGAATGCCTATGAACTGGCATTAAAAAGAAAACCCAACTAAACAAAATACATCAAATATATGAACCGCAGACTCACAGAACAATTCAAAAAGTTAAGCAGAATATGAAAAGATACTGGTATCAAAAGATATTAATTAAAATAACGAGAGATAACGCATGATACCTATCAAATGTGCAAAAATCATTGGGATCATTTAGACATTTTTTTTTTAGAGAAGTAGAGTAGAATGTATTGAAGTTAAGCATTTTTATTCACAACAATTCCCAGATATTTAGAGAAACCTTCACATGGATCTATCCAGCAAGGAGCCAAACAGTGACCCCACTTTCACGCTGACTCTGCAAGCTCAGAAGTTCAAATCCCACCTCCACGTGCTTCCTGTGCCATATGCAAAATATCCCCTCCTGGGCAAGTCCCCTCTGTTTCTTCATCTGTAAAACAGGAGCAGGCATGTTTCTACATCAGGTGCAAGTGTTAATTAAGTAAGATAATTTGTTTCAAGCACTTAATGCAGAGTGTGGTACATTGAGGATATCAGTAGGAAATCCCAGTGTTCTAACTCCAGAAAAATAAACAAAATGGAAATATTTGAAAGGAAGAAATAGGATGGTCACCATTTGTATTTACATAAATGAAAAATTACTAGACTGAATAAGAAAATTGAGTAAGGTTCCTGGATACATATTAAATACATATTAAAAACTTATGCTCCACATAATTATCAAAGGATCACAGGAAAAACATCTCATAGCCAACCTCATCCACAACTAAGGAATACCTAAGAAACATGATGAGAGTTATGTAAAATTTACATAAAGAATCTATAAAACTTTACTAACAAGCAAAAAAGAAGGCTCCAATAAATAAAGCAATATACTTACTGAATGGGAAGATTTCAAATTGTAAAGCTGCCAATTTAACTGAATTTATAAATTCAATGCAATCTAATCAAAGTTTCATCTCCCTTTTAGGTGAACACATGGTTGCCTGATATAAGAACATATATCCTTCAATTCTTCTGAAAATTAGTCAAATGGATTCCAAAATTTATGAAAAGAAAATTCAAAAATGCAGCCAGGAAACACTGAGAAAGCATGTTATGTGAATATTACCCCACCAGGTATTAAAAAAAAAGTGCTGTAAATATAAAGGATCTTAAGAAGCATCAGATTTGTGAAGATATTTACAAAATTATGAAGGTAACAGTACAGAAAGTTCAGAAACGACCCCATATACATTGTGGAGTTTAGTATATTAAAAAATTTTTTTTGTTTTGTTTGTCATAATCATTGTGCACAGCATGGCGCGTCACTTTAGGTTTGGCTGCAAGTGATAAAACCCAACAGTGGTTTTAATAAGATAAAAGCTAATTTTTCTTACACCTAAAAGGAATTTGAAGGCAGGCGGCCAGACACCCAGCATCTTCGTCCATCAGGAGGGATCCCAGCTTTCCCCTCTAGCTCCTCTGCTGGGCTCATTGCCCATTTCTCACGCACGGCTCAGGATGGATGCTAGAACTCCAGAACTGTAGTCATTGCCGCCGGCAGAAGAGAGAGCAGATGAAGAAGGGCGCACCCCTATTTTAAGTAAACATCTAAAAAGGTAAATACAAAATTTCTGCTTATAGTTGCTAGAATTTTAATCAAAAGACTGGGAAATGTCTCACTGTAGGCAGCTATGTGCTCAACTAAAAATGAAGCTTCTACTACTAAAGAAAGAAGTGAGAACGGATTTTAGAGAACAACTTAAAATGCCTGTCATAAACGGGTCTTCATCATAAGGTGCTGAGTGCCTCTCTCTGGGGGAAAAAAAAAAACAGTTAAAAACGACATTAAAAATTCTAATGGTTTATTCAGACAAATCCCGACTGTGGCATATTCTACAAAACAACTGGCCTGGATGCTTCAAAATCTTAATGGCATGGAAGATTAAAAACAAACGTCAGGGAAATGTCCCACATCAGAGGAGGGTAAAGAGACCGAGTGTAATGCATGATCCTTGATTACACTCAAGGTTTAAAAAAAAATAGCTCTAAAGGGCATTCATTATTGGGAAAGTTGGGAAAATTTGAATATGAACTGTGTATTAGATATTACTCTTATATCAAGGTCATATTTCTAGGTTATGAGAGTGATATTGTGGCCATGTAGGACAATGTCCTTTTTCTTAAGAAATAAATGCTGAAAAATTTAAGAGTAAAGTATCATAATGTTTGAAACTTACTATCAAGTTGTCCAGAGGAAAAAACAGCAAATAACGACAAAACGTTAAAAGCTGGTGAACGTAACTGGTTACATAGATGTTCATTTTACTATTCTTTCAACTCTTCTATGGGTTTGAAATTTTTCAAAATAAAGAAGGTGGAGATATTTTATAATCAAAAATTCTAATGGTTTAAAGAGCTAAATGTAAATACAGTATTACACAAGTGATAGTTGACTTTCACATCTGTAAAGATGGAGTATAGAGTCAATCCACATTATTCACAAATCCTGTATTTATGAATTTGCTTATGATCTCAAATCTATTTGTGACCCTAAAATCAATACTGATTTTGCTTTTATGGTCATTCACAGATGTGCAAAACAGCCAAAAATGTGAGTCACCCAATGTGCACATTCCCAGCTGAGAACAAACAAGACAACAAGACGACATGCTGTCTTTCTTGTTTAAGCTCTTACACTGTAAATAAATCTCTCTCACACTCTATTTAGTGACATGTTTTTTGCATTTTTATGCTTTTTGTTGGTAATTTCACTGTTTAAAGTGGTCCCCAAGTTAGTGCGGAAGTGTTGTGTAGTGTTCCTAAGTTCAAGAAAGCCGTGCTGTACCTTATGGAGAAAAAAAGTGGAGAGAAGAAGACAGAAGCGCTAGAACACAAAGAGGAGGGCGAGAGGGAGTTGCCTGGGATTTGTCTTCATGTTGCCTCATATATCCCCGACTAGGTGCTGAAGAAGTGAGGAACCTGCAAATGCCAATAGGCATAGACCAAAAACACCCCAAGAAAAACCTGCTCTCTCATGCTGGAAGACCAGGAAAGGGGAATTCTAGCAAGGCAGAACATTTCTAGCCAATAACCACTCTATTCCAGCCAAACATCACAGAAAATGCAGCAACCCCATCGCTCATCCACACCATCCAAGGCTAGATTTTTCCCCTTGTAAGAACATGAGGAGGCACCTGGGTGGTGTCACAGAAGAGCTAAGAGAAGCCCTTCCTTCATGGTGTCAGTGCAGACCACGCGGACATCCCCTCCCATCCAGTTTAATGAGGTGCCCCTCTCCCTCCATGCTAGGGTAGTGTCCGAGAAGGCCTAGAGGGAAATCAGGACTTTCATGAACAGCGATGAGACCCCTCCACTGCCCACCTCCACCACCATTCTAGTGTCAGTGGAGGCTACATACGGCATAGTCAGAAGGCACCCTGTCTTCCCAGCCAGAAGGGTTCCAGTGGAAGTTTATTAAGAAGTCTAAATTTCTATCCCCACCAAACAGTAATGAGGAGTATCACCTCTGTACCCCAGACATCAAATGAGGTGTGTGGGAACCCAGATTCCCACTCCTGCCAGACAGCAAGAAGCTACCCTCTGTCTTCCCCCATCAGAGTGGTATCAAGGGAGACCTCCCAAAAGAGAAGGCTTAAATAAGACTGACATTCTTAAAACCCAATACCCCCAATGTCCAGGTTTTTATTGAAAACCTTTTGTCATACCAACAACCAAGAAAATCTCAACTTGAATGAAAAAAGACAATTAAGAGATGCCAACCAGGTGACACAGATGTTAAAATTATCTGACAATGACTTTAAAGTAGCCATCATAAAAATGCATGAACAAGAAATTATGGACACTCTTGAAGCAACCTTAAAAAAAAAATAGAAAGTCTGAGCAAAGAAACAGAAGTTTCAGCAAAGAAAAGTAAGTGGAAATTTTAAATTCAAAAATACAATAACCAAAAGAAAAAACAACAGATGGTCTCAACAGCAGAATGGAGGGGACAGAGGAAAGAACCAGAGAATTTAAAGATGGAAAATTATAAATTACCCAATCTGAGCAACAGAGAGAAAATAAATGGGGTGGGAGTGAGGGTAAGGACAGAGCCTGAAGGACGTGTGGGGCTGTAATAAAAGAACTGACACTCCTATCCTGGGAGCGCCAAAGGGAGACGAGGAAAAGGTGGCCTAGGAAGTATCCAAAGAAATAATGGCTAAAAATTTCCTAAATTTGGCAAAAGGCATAAACCTATAGGTTCCTGAAGCGAGGCAAAATTGTTTTTAAACAGGATAAACCCAAAGAAATCCATGCCAATTCACATAAAAGACAACCTTTTGAAAAACTAACTACAAAAAAAATACAATTTTCTTTCTTACCCTTACTTCTTATTAGTGCACTCAATGGTCTATACACTTGAATTATTTTATACTCTTATTTAGTGTATCAATAACTCAATTCTATGATAAAGAAATTATAAATATCTATTGCACATACATTGTAAAAATGTGAAGAGAAATAAATTATCTACGTATTTTATCAAACCAAGCTGAATGCTCCTCTTATTCTGTTGAGAAATGGATGGGAAAAAAAAAGAAAAATGTAGAATATATATTTAGAGATAAAACAAACAATATAAGAATAATAAGAATTACCATAATGAGTTTAAGTACTAAGAAAAACATAGAGGCCCCAAAAGCTCTATAGTATTTCATAAATATAAGATCTGCAAAATGACAAATTGACTAAATATGGCAGAGTAAAGAATGTCAATAGAAATTATAATGAAAAATAATAACAAATGCTAATAACCACTGTCATATAAAGGAGTAGAAAAAGCAGGATGAGGAGGAAAGGGAAGAAGAGAAAAATGGGGCAAGAGAATGAGAGGAGAGAAGAAGGTGGAGAATAAAAATTAAGCTGAGTCATTAGGACAAGTTTCAAGAACTGAAAACAGTAAGAACAACCAAAGAAGAAGAATGCTCTTCTTCGCATTTGAAAATACAGCTTCTTTTAATGATTCTGCATATGATCACTCCTTCAAACCAAGGTAGATGGATAGGAATTGTGACAATATTTCTTTTCGTATACTCTTAAATTTTGCAAAGATTTTCAAGTGCACTTGCAAAAATAACTACCTAATATCAGTCACAATTACTAAAAAGACACTGAAATTTGTGCCAAGTACCTGTGATGTAATAAAATACAGTGGAAGATGGTACAAAATTACTTCAAAAAAAACAAATACCTTGAAATATGAACTATTGGTGATATATGACCTAGGTTAACTAACGATTCTCTTAAAATTTTAATAGCTATGAATTAGAAATGTTTTGAGATCGCATAGCTAATAACCTGAAACTGGAAGAGATGAAATACCTCTTCTTTTCAAAGGGGCTGAGGTAGATGGAAGGTGAGTGGCTGAAGAGTAAGGCAGGATACGACTTTTGAAATTAGAGATCAGTTTGCTTTAACTCCAGCATGTTTCCTGTTATTGGAACAAATCCCCCAGAAGCAATCTGCAAAGCTCTAGAAAGTACAGGAGGCAGGGTAATGACCAGCATGAGTTGGTAGACAACAAATCATGTCAGTCCAGTCAAATTCCCTTTTACCCAGTGACAGCCTTATAAACATAGGGAACAAACGATGCCATATATCTTGGTTTCACAAGGCTTTTGACCATGATTCCCATAACGTACTCATAAACATAGTAAAATGAGGTTTAGACCGTATCTTGGAGGAGTAATTAGTTATTGCTCATTGTTCAGAGATTCCTTTGTTTGATGATCTATATCAATGAAATTACCTAAGATTCCCTACCAAATATTTTTATTAATGAGTCATATTAAATCACATGTCATTTTCATAAAATTCACATTAAAAAGCAGCATATGTAAAGAAAATTTTAAACTAAAATACTACATTCAGAATAGTAAGAAGTCATTTCCATTTGGTGGCCCTGGGAGCCTGTTTCAGAATCATTTACACAAAGTATAATGATATCCATTGAATGTGCAGGTTTTCCCATTCTCCATTCCATCTCCTTGGAATTATAGAGCCCAGTGAAATGCAAAGTAGGGGCACTGCTTTAGGATCAGTGGGAGACTGTGGAATTACTTGCCAGGAAACATCATTTTCCCTTTGTTGTCACACTTCCCTTTTCAAGTGCCGTGCTTTTATTACAAACTGATTGACCACAGCTACTGCAGTCAGAGGCACTACTCAAAATCAAGGTAGATTACATCTCAGAGATTACGTGTTGCTGGGCAGCTGCGTCTGGGCGGTCTCTCCCTGTGCACCAGGTGAAGCCTCAACCTGGACGGGGGAGGGTTCTTGACTCTGAACAGAAAGAATTCTCAAGCAGATCAGACTGTGAGAAAGGAAGGAATTCATTAAAGCAAGAGCAGCAGGGAATGGCAGCTACTTTGCAGGCAGCAGAAAACAGGAAAGTGCACAGGGAAAGAGGGAAAGTTCTCAGCCCAGGGCAGATTCCCTTGCCAGCTCTTAAAGCCAGGGTCACTTGGCTTCCTGTGTCCACTCGGACCTGCACAGCATGGGGCCTAGCCCCCACCACCCCAGGATCTGGGGGAGTCATGGAACACAGGACGGAGTGAGATTATGTCCTGAGAACTTCCCAAAGAAAGGAGATTTTCAGGTAGGCTACTAAAAGCAGACTGCACAACCGCAGTTCCTCCAGGTCACCCAGCAACGGGTACTTGCAAGCCCAAATGTGAGCTGTAGCAGCCCCTTCCTACTTACTAGGAGTAAAGCAGAAACAGTGAAGACTTGGAAATAAAACGAAATAGCAAAGAGACAAATCTCAATAATTTGAGCAGTGAGAAAGCTTTATTTGAAAGTACTCATTTAAGGAAAGGAAAGGGCAGGCATCCTCAGAGAGGAGGTGTACTGAAAGGTTGGGGATTGATTCTGTCTTTCAAGGCTTCCAAGAATGGGACAAAGGGCAGAGGGCCTTTTGTTGGGCGTAGGCTTGACTTGTGGCCTCAAGGTACTTGTCTCTGGTGAGAGACACTATGTCTCCTCTGTGATCAGTCCTCCTGCTAATTCCGCTAAATAAAGCCAACACAAGAGATTTATTTACCCTGTTCTCCTGGACAGCGCTCACCCTCAGGCAGTGGGGACAGATCAGTTAAGACCGCTTATCCTCCTTAAGGTAGGCTGTTGGCTGATTACTAAAGAGTACGTTAGGAATCTTCTCAACTCTGCTTTTTAAAATGGAATCTTAACCTTCAGGTGGGAGGCCCTCCTGTTCTTATTACACTGTTCATCTCTCAGCATTTTTCATCATAGGCAGGAAAAGTTAATCATGGTGCTTGTCCCAGGTCCCTGTCCTACCTCATAGGCAGATGATCTTAAAACTGCAGATCTATTTTAATACAACATAATAAAATAAAATAAGACATTGACACAATCTTGATGGAGGAGAAAAAGTTTACCATTTGATACTGGCAATTCATTTAAATGTAAAGTTGAACATAATTTGAAAATATTTCATTTAGAATATATTCATGAAATAGTCTGTAGTATGTCAGCTTTTGACAGTAGGATTATGGTAACATTATAACATAAATGACTTTGTAAATTAATTCTCTGTTTTCTATAATAACTTACTAATAAAATCATCTGATCCCATAGATTTTTTAGAAGTAATATTTTAGTAATTTCAAATTTCTCACAATTATTAGTCTAAGTTTTCCCTTTCCTCTTGAATTGATTTTGGCAATATAAATAATCCAAGAACATTTCTTCATTTATAAAGAATTTTAAAGTATTTTCATTAAATTACACATAATAAAACATGGGTTCTTTTGTCATGACTTAGTTACTAAACCTCTTTTTGCCTCATAATCCCCACATTAAAATAGTGCTTACTTCACAGTATTTTTAATAGAGTCTAAAAGAGTTAAAACATGCAAAACTCAGCACAGGATGCTGTCAAATAGTCTTTATTATCATTGTTATTGCTATTATTGTCCATTCCTAAAATACAAACACTCCTGCATTTATCATATCATCTTTCTCATTACTTTTCTCCATTTTTTATTGATTCACTAACTTACGTTTCCAAGGGTTTATTTCTTTCTTTCCTTTTTCCCCTTAAGTAACCACCACTATGCCGATCCTTTGATTGCATCCTGCTTGTCAACACCAGACTCGGTGGCTTCCCTCTGGGCTTGCTAGCACGGGCTGGAGCTCTGTGGCTTCTCTCTCCACTTCCTAGCGCAGGGTTCCATGGCTTCCCTCTGCCAGCCTCCATTCTCTCTTGCTTCCCAGAATGGGGCTCCCCTACTTCGGCTTCCTGCTCCCCTCGGCCCCTCCCCTAGCCCTTTCCCCCGCCCTACCCTAGCCAATACTTCCTTGACTGACAGTTTGCTCCAGGCAGGTAAACAGTTCGCTGCGGACAGGCATGGAAGCTGGCTAAGTATATATACAAGGGGCTATATTAGAATCAGACCAGCATCCTGGCCATAAAATTTCCATTTTCCCGATAATGGGTCAAATGCCCCAAAAACATAAGCATAAAATAATTGGTATCAAAGAAAGCCTACTACTAGAACAAAATCTGAAAGGGAAGTAGTAAGCAGGGTCTAGAAAAACAAATCCGTAGATGGTACATAATTTTATAAAATAACAATGTCAGCTTTATTGTTTCAGAAACCTTGATAGCTGTCTCTTCCATTCTGGCACTCGCCTAAGGCAGAAATATGGTGGGGCCATAAAATGTTAATGGATGTCTTTATCTTGGGCGAATGTTGGCCCCTCAGGGATAGTCATTTTTCAATTTGCCAAAGGCAGGAAGAAGCCTTGAGTCAGATAATAAAAATCATTTTTTCAAAGAGAGCCAAAAAAATTTCTTAGTTCTAAATTGTTCTGGTAAAAAATACTCAAAATAAGAAACACCAGAAAGCAGAAATACCTTAACCTTATAGCTTGTATAAATAATATGCTAGTGTTGGTTCACAAAAGCAGATCCTTAGACAGAAATTAAGTGCAAGTGGTTAATTGGAAAGTGATCCCAATTAAAAAGGTATAGGAATGGGCAAAAGAAAAAGAGAAAGAAGACCATCCATAAAAAGTGCTGGTTGCTAATGTGGCAACTGGGGCTCAGGTCCTGTAGGGACCTCTCTGAGGGCCATGTACAAAGCCATCTAAGAAACTGCCTACTGAAGTGCTTTGACATTTATTCAGCAACTCCCATTCCTCTTTGATTTCTCTTTCTCATATCAGCCCCCACCTCCTGGGTAGAAGAATTCAGAATTTAGCATGTTTTTTATGTGACTCTGGTAGGTTGAAGGGATATGAGCAAGTCACTGACAGTTTCTGCTACACATAAACTTAATTCATTATGGTTAAAACAGACCTGTTCTAGAGATATACATTCTTTATAATATAATAGACTTTTTCATTTTGACTATGAGTATACGCCTTTTCCTCACACAGGTCTTGGCACATACTAAATATTTTTGGATAGCTCTTAGATGAATAGTGCACCTTTCGTAAAGAGCAAGACTTGAATGAAGACTTCCACAAGAAGTAGAAAAAGAAATGAACTTATGTGTTTTAAGTAGAAGCCAAAAAAACATATCCAGAAAACACATCCAGAGAGTGCCCTTTGCAATCCTCTCAAGAGTCCAGAAAGATGCCACAAGCACACAAAATGTTGAATTCTATAAAAAACAACACACAACATGCTGCAACTAGATAATCCAGCAGAAGTAAATTTTGCATGATTTTATAAGAGGAAAAAAGACAACAGAATTCAACTATTTTTTTGTATACTTAAGGTTCTTAAAGTTCAACTTTGGGTGAGCAAAGTGGAATAAGCTCAGATATAACATAAAACACACCATTGTAGAAACAAATAACATCCTCTTCAGATACTTATATTTTGAAATAATATATGCCCATAATGCCAAGGCTTTTTTAAGACTCTGAGTTAAAGTATGCTCACTCTCTCTCTCTCTGTCTCATCAATCAAAGGAACCTGGTTTCATAATCAAAAAGTACTAATTTCTCTTGGTTTTAAAAGAAGTATCCCTATGTTCACTCCAAATCACCGAGACGCTCCATTTTACATTGTGCATGGCTAAATGTATGTATTAAAAGAAGGAAGTTCAACATCCCTAACAGACTTCGTTACAATTTTTGGAAGGTTGCACATAAAATGGGAATCTAAATTCTAATTTAAACCACTAAAAACCTAAACAGTACAAGAAATGAATGGAACTGTGTTTTCTAATGCCATGTGCTCAATTATGAAACCACCAAACTAAGAACAGTTCCTCCCCTCCAAATAAATAGATTGCTCAGAAATCTCTTCTTCTCGTGAAAACTTATGAAAGAGCAGAATAAAGCTGGATTCTCGTTTTGTATCAGATGATCTCATTTTGATGACAGATAATGATGATAGATACATAAACAGCTAGATAGATGGATGGATAGATAGATAGATAGATAGATAGACAGATAGACAGATGATAGATAGATGATAGATGAAAAGCTCCCTCAGCTTAAAAAGTGGCCATCTTTGAGAATGCAAATTAATGCAATAGAAAAACACATGCACAAGCTTATTCACTGCAATACTGTTTAACAATATGAAATATTGGAAACAACCTATATGCTTATTCATAGGTGAGTGAATAAACAGGTTGTTATTTTTTGAATCCTAAACACTCCCATGACTTTGCTTTGCTTTTCATCCTGTCTACCACCATATTTCTTCTGGAAGTATTTGTCTATATTCGCTGCCTCAAATTATTATCCTTCCACCTTCTTTTAAAACTACTCCAATCAGACATTCTACCCAGCTGGCCATGGAAATTCAATTCAAAGTCACCAGTTGGCCCCCAGATAGCTAATTATCCGTTCTAAGGTTCCTTCTAACTTGACCCATGGGAATCATTTGATAGAGCCAATTACTCCTCTTGCAAACACTTTATTCATTTTGATTACAGGTCATCACACTCCCCTGATGTCCATGCTAACTCACGAGATGCTCCTTCTCTGCATCTATTGTGCCTTCTCCCTCTTCTCCCACTTCTTTATGCTGGATGGCCCCTGGGCTTGGTTCTTGGAGCTCTGATGCATCTGCACTCACTCCCTTGTCATTTCATCCAGTTTCATGGCTTCACATACTATCTATGCTCTCTAACAACTCCTCTGCTCTTTGCCCCTCCAGATTCACTCTACTCTTCGTGCCTTCTTTGTGCCATAGAAGGAGCATATTTCCTGCTAATCCTCATCAGGCAATCATCCTCATAAAACTTATTCTCCAGCTTTTATTAACCACTCCTTTCCCTGGTACGTTTAGCCCGGGGTTAGCAAAGCCTCTGTGCTGCTACTAGCTTCAGGGTGCCGCACCACACATTGTGTCTTCTCTATATTATGTAAATATTTCTTTTATTACATTTTTCTCCATTGCCCAGCCTAAATATGGCATCTCTCTAAAGCACAATAATAAAGTTCACATCTTGAAATGAAAGATGTAGGAAGTGGGAAATAAATCTTGCGCCCTCATTACTAGTGGTCACATGTGTACCTAAGACAGCGGTTGGAAGCATCTGATGCAGGGGGCATACATCTATGATGCAGAACTCCCAGAATCAAACGTTCAAAAATCACATCTGTTCAGGGACATGTGACATAAGCAGGAATGAATGCTTTGGTAGGACCTGGAAAATATATTTAAATCTCCAAATATATCAGACTAGTTAAATATGAGAAGAAAGACACTGAGATACTAGAGGTGAAATCCATATCTGTAGAAATGAATAAATAATAAGACAGAAGTAATGATCTAATCGTCATGATGCCTAAGGATGAACATCCCAAACATTCTGCTTGAGGAAGGTAGGTGCCCAGGACAGGCTGACCCAAAATGTGCTACTTTGGCATGTGGATTATTTTGAATTAAAAGTTACTTAAGAAACAGCCAGGGCAAGAATACACTGGTCCGTTTTTGTCCTCCTAAGAACAGGAAGTAAATCTTGGGAAAGGTACCCTCCCTACACCAGGAGGTAAAGACACACAGTTCTCTTTGTCCTGTCTATTTCTTACAGATTTGTTCTGTGCTTGTCTAAAAAGTATAAAACTGCCTGCCTTGGTCATTTTCCTTAGGTCTCTATTTCATTATTTAGATCCTGGGTGCACATAATTAAACTTTGGGGGTTTTTTTTCCTGTTAATCTGTCTCCTGTCAATTTAATTCTTAGACCAGCTAGAACAACTTTAAAGAGTAAAGGAAAATTTTTCCTCCCCAATGGTAACTTTGTCATCCTACTTGCTATACCTCTGTATGGTTGTCAGAGAATTCTGTCTTTCCTCTTTTCAAATACAATTAATTTGAAGACTGCTCAAATCACAGGGCTCTCTCCTCAATCTGCAACTATATGGGAAAAATGCAGAAGGCATAATATTTGATGTTTTGTCGTCACTTAATAACTTTCCACTTAAAATCCACCCATCCCCCCAGCACTCTGGGAAACTTACATTTAATAGCACAATATAACATCAGTTATGGAAGAATAACAGCCTAGTAAGGAATTAACATTTTTTAATTGGCAAAATGCAAGTCAAGCTGCCTTAAACAATAATGGACAAATTTAACTCACATAAATAAAATTCCAGTAGCAGAATTGGATTCAGGCTAGTCGGGATCCAGTAACTTGATGTTACCATAAAAGCAATTTCTCTTTCACTCTCCACTGTGCTCTCACTGGCATCCTGAATCCTTAAACCATAGGCGGCCTCTCCTCCTCCACTGACGCCAACTTCAGATTGTCTCCTTTCGGTGGAGACTGGCCGCTGTCGTTTCAGCCCTCACAGACTCACACTTCAGCATCGAGGGAAAGAGAGTCGCTTTTTCCTCCGATACAAGGTCCTGGAAATCACTGCCTCTCCACATAAATGTGTCATGCATTCCACCCTAGCCCAACCACTGTGCCCAAGGAAATGGGGCCCAAAAATAGGGTAAAGCCAACAGAGATCCACCCTTGAATCAACCCACAAAAGTGAAAATGACAGGTAATATGAGCTCTTCAAAGGATGATTAGGGAACATCTGGTGAGAAAGAAAGGAATGAGTGCAGGGAGAGAATAAATTTCTTCTGAAAAGAAAGGAAAGAAAAATACTTTCCTTCTACCCTTCTAAATTCTCAGATGGGGCCCCTGTGATAAAACACAGATTAACAAGAGGAAAACAAACTGATGTTTATCATCATGTATACCTCATATGTACATGGGACAAACCAAGGAATAAATAGCTCAAAGAGGTGGCTTAGTATTTCAACAAAGAGCAATACATTTGTAGAGAAATGATAGGAAAAAGGAACGTGGCTTTACGCTTCCAAGGGTGGCAAACTGTGGGAAGGTGAATAAATGAGGAAAATAATGGAGTAAGGTTTGTTTGCAGATTCACTGGTGCCAGCTCGGGGCTGATAAGACTTGACTGCTGTCCTGCTTTTAGGCAAAACTGGGGATGGTATAGATAGTTCTTCCTGCATTTGCTGCTGCCTAACTGTCCTCATCTCAACATAATTTTTATGGCAAAAAGGTATATTTTAGGGTAACGTATTCTGGTGGAGGAATTAGTCAGTTATTACCAGAATAATGATTTAGCTTATTGCCTAAACTGAGTACTTTTGAGAGTGAAAAATGTTATTAATAATAGGCTAGCACAGCAGTTGTAAATCAGGACCGTCCCAGACAAACTTGGAAACATGCTACCTTTGGAACTCCAGACCCTTATCTCTAATTGCTGCAATCTTTTCTTTGATGTTTCATAAGCACTTAAAATTGGAGAATTCCAGGAGGATGGCAGCATAGAGAGAGCTTAAACCCACCTCCTTCTACCTTCACACCAAATCTACACCTACACATAGAGCAATTCATCTTGAGAAAAAACTGAGGACTAAGTGAGCATCTTCTGCATAAAAAGAAATAGAAAGATCACATTAAGAAACATCAGGAGAGATGGAGACACAATATGGAGGGACCACAACCCCCAACTCAGTGACCCACAGAAGGGAGGGATACCACCAGGCAACGTGGAAGCAGATTCCCTGCTCTGGGACATAGAAAAAAAGCTGCACTTCAAAGTGCTTCTAGACTATAAGTGAAAAAAAAAACTATTTATAGACTAAACAGCATGCTACTAAACAACCAAAGAAATCAAAGAAGAAATCAAAAATTGAATAGTGAAAATAAAAATACAACAGCTCAAAATCTTTGGGATTCAAGAAATGCAGTCTTAAGAGTGGTTTATAGCAATACAGGCTTACTTCAGGAGGCAGGAAGCATGTCAAATAAACGACCTAACCTGACACCTAAAGGAGCTAGAAAAAGAACAGACAAGGACCAAAAGTAGTAAAATAAAGGAAATAACAAAGAGCAGAGCAGAAATAAATGTAATATCAACTAAATATCAATACAAAAAATCAACAAAACTAAAAGCTGGTTCTTTGAAAAGATAAGCTAAATTGATAAACTTTTAGCTAGACTCATGAAGAAAAAAAGAGAGAAGATTCAAATAAATAAAATCAGAAATGAAAGAAAAGTTACAACTGACACCACAGAAATACAAATGATTATAAGAGATTATAAGGAAAAATTATATGCCAACAAACTGGACAACTTAGAAGAAATGGGTAAATTCCTAGAAACGTACAATCTTCCAAGACTGAACAAGGAAGAAACAGAAAATTTGAACAGACCAATTACTAGTAATAAAACTGAATCAGTAATCAAAAACTACCAACAGAAAAAACTCAGGACCAGATGGCTTCACAGGTAAAATCTACCACACATTTAAAGAAGAGTTAATATCTGTCCTACTTAACTATTCCAAAAATGGAAGAGGAAAGAAAGCTTGTAAATTCTATGAGCCAGCACCATCTAGTACCAAAATCTGACCAAGACACTAAAAAAAAATAAAATACAGAACAATATCCCTGATGAACATAGATGCAAAACTCAACAAAATATTAGCAAAACAAATTTAAAAATACATTAAAAAGATCATTCACCACAAGTAGGATTTATCCCAAAGATGCAAAGGTGGTTCAGTATTTGCAAATCAACCAATGTGACCCACCACATTAACCAAAGGAGGATAAATACCACAGCCATCTCATAGATGCTGAAAAAGACATTTGACAAAATTTAACATCCTTTCTTAATAAAAACTCTCACAAAGTGATTGCATATATCTCAACGTAATAAAGGTTACATATGACAAAACAACAGCTAACATCATAATCAATGTGAAAATGTGAAAAGATGAAAACTTTTCCTCTATCCACAACAAGACAATCATGACACTCTCACCACTTTTATTCAACACAGTCCTAGAAATCATAGCCACAGAAATCAAATAAGAAAAGGAAATAAAAGGCATCCAAATTGGTAAGGAAGTAAAATTGTCATTATTTGCAGATGACATGATACTATACATAATATGTATAAAAGACCATAAAGTCTCAGCCAAAAATATATTAGAGTTAATAAATTAATTCATTAAGGTGGCAGGACACAAAATCAATGTACAGAAATTAGTTAATTTCCATATATAAATAATAAACAGGCAGAGAAATTAAAACAATCCCATTTACAATTACATCAAAAAGTATAAAATACCTAGGAATAAATCTAAGCAAAGAAGTGAAACACCTGTGCTCTGAAAACTATAAAACACTGATGAAAGAAAGTGTAGAATACACAGGTAATAGAAATCTATCCCATGTTAATTGATAGGAAGAATTAATATTGTCAAAATGGCCATCCTCCCCAAAGCAATTTACAGATTCAATGCAGTCCTTATCAAAATACCAATGGCATTTTTCAATGAACTAGAGCAAAGAATCCTAAAATCTGTAATGAACTACAAAAGATCCCAGATAGGCAAAGCAATCATAAGAGAGAAGTATAAAGCTGGACGTATCATGCTCCCTGATTTCAAACTGCACTACAAAGCCACAGTGATCAAAACAGTATGGTACTGACACAAGAACAGATACATAGACCAATGGAACAGAATGGAGAGCCCAGAAATAAACTCACACCTATATGGTCAATTAATATATAACAAAGGAAGCAAGAATATACAATAGCGAAAAGACAGTCTCTTCAGTAAATGGTGTTGGGAAAATGGGACAGCTATGAGAAAAAGAATGAAGCTGGTTGATTATCTTACACCATACACAAAAATAAATTCAAAGACCTAAACATAAGACCTGAAACTATAAAACTCCTAGAATAAAATATAGGCAATAAACTCTTGAAACTCAACATAAGTAATTTTTTCCTGGATATGTCTCCTCAGACAAGGGAAATGAAAGCAAAGTTAAACAAGTGGGATTACATCAAACTAAAAGACTTCTGCATAGCAAAGAAAACTATCAACAAAATTATATGGCAGCCTACTGTATGGGACAATATATTTGCAAATGATATATCCAGTAAGGGGCTAATATCCAAAATATATAAATAACTCATATAACTCAACACCAAAAACATAAATAACTCAATTAAACACCAGTTAGAATGGCCATTATCCAGAAGACAAGAAATAACAATCATTGATGAAGATGTGGAGAAGGAACTCTCATACACTCCTGGTGTGATTGAAAATTGGTGTAGCCACTGTGGAAAGCTGTATGAAGATTTCTCAAAAAATTAAAAATACCATATAACCCAGCCATTTCACTTCTGGGAATCTACAAGAAAAAGAAATCACTAATTTTAAAACATACATGCACTCCCATGTTACTGTAGCACTATTTGCAATAGCAAGATATGGAAGCAACGGAAGTGCTTATCAATAGATGAACAGATAAAGAAGAAGTGGTACATATATACAATGGAATATTACTCAGCCATAAAAAAGAATAAAATCTTGCCATTTGTGACAATATGGATGGACTTAGAGGGCTTTATGCTAAGTGAAATAAGTCACTCACAGAAAGAGGAATACCATATGGTTTCACTTACATGTAGAATCTGAAAAACAAAACAAATGAACAAATGAACAAAACAGAAATAGACTCATAAACACAGGGAATAGATGGTTGGTTACCAAAGCAGGAGGTTGCAGGGCAACAGGTGAAATAGGTGAAAGGGATAAGAAGTATAAACTTAAAATTATAAAAGAAATTAGTCACAGGGATGTAAATATAGCATAGGGAACATAGCTTATAATATTGTAACATCTTTGTATGGCGACATGCTCATAGTGAGCACTTAACAATATATTGATCAACTGTTGTAAGTTGTTCATCTGAAACTAATATAACATCGTATATAAACTAATTTCAATAAAAATGATTATTTGAAAAAAAAACCAGAGGCACCTAGAATTAAATATGATTAAGTCATTACATACTCTCCCAAACTTAGTCCCCTTCTGGTGTTCCCTTTGTCAGTGAATGACACCACTGTCCATCCAGAAACACAATGTAAAACTGGAAGAGTTATCTTTGATACTTGCACATTTCCTGTTTTTCAAATCTTCATCAAGTCTATCAGTTTATTTTGTAAATGTTTCAAATCATCCAAATTCCCCATCTATGCTGCAACCTCCCTAGGTCACTATCTTAGTCAGCTCAGGCTGCTACAATAAAATACCTGTGACTGGGTGTCTTCAACAACTTTCTCACAGTTCTGGAGATTGGGAAATCCAAGATCAAAGCACGAGCAGATTTGGTGTCTGATGAGGCCATCTCCCCGGCCAGTGGATGGCTGCCTTCTCCTTAAGTGCTTACATGGCCCTTCCTTGGTGCACGCACACTCATGGCAAGGGCTCTGGCCTCTTCCTCTTCTTGTCAGAACACTAACACCATCATGGGCTCTCTACCCTCAGAACTCCATCTAAGCCTCATTACCTCCCAAAGGCCCCACCCCCTAATACCATCATACTGGGACTAGGGCTTCATTATATGACTCTAAGGGGACACAAACATTCGGTCCATTACAGACACTTTTTTACTACGTCTTACTGGAACTAACGTAATAAAGTTCTTCTCTCAACATTTATTTTTGCCTCCATTCCAATCTAGACTAAACTGAAAACAAAAATGTAATGGTTTAAAATCACTCAGTGATTTCTTACTGATCTTAGAGATCAAAATCCTTAACATGATATACAATATCCATATTGAGACATGATTTGATCATGCCTGCCTTCCTCTACGGCCCCTGTCGCTTAGTATCCATCTCCAACCACATTTGTTTCTGCTCATTTTTTTTCAAACATACTGTATGAGATTCCTAGGGCTGCCATAACAAAATGTAAACCCAGTGGCTTTAAACTAGCAGAACTTTATTATTGTACAGTTCTAGAAGCTAGAAGTCTGAAATCAAGGTGTCAACAGAGACATCCTCCCTCTGAAACTTGCAGGGGAGAATCCTCCATGGCTTCTAACATCTGGTGGTTGCCAGGAGCCTTTTTGCCTTAGTTTGCAGCTTCAGTATTTCAATCTCCTTCTCCATCATCACACTGTATTCCCTTCTCATGTGTCTGTGTCTCTGCATCCCTTCTCTTCTTTTTCAGGTTACCAGTAATGCTGGATTAAGGGCCCATGTTATTCCAGTATGATCTCATCTTAACCAATTATATCTGCAGTGACCCTATTTAAATAACATACTGAGCTACTGGGAATAAGGCACTATTCTGCATTACTGGGAATCAGGACTTCAAGATATCTTTTTGGGAAACACAACTCCACCTATAACACATGCTGTATTTCTGTAACCAAGAGTCTTTGGACATACTGTTCCCTCCACGGGACACATTCTTCCCTCCCTTGTTTGCTTAGTTCACTCTTACTCACTCTCAACTCCAGTGTCACTTCCTCTGGGAAGATTTCTCTGGCACAGATTATAAATCACTTTCTTCTATTATACACTCTATACCACAAAACTTTTCTTCATAAAAGTTACCACACTTTACTTATTATTTACTATTTATTATTTATCACTTCATGTATTACTTATCCCAATGCCTGGCAGAGTGCCTGGAACAAAGTAGGAACTCAGTATACATCCACTGATTAAGTAGTGAAAAAATTAAAATGAGGACTTTCAGGTTCTCTGACATAACTTCACCTGGAAAATTTTACATTTTGGCACCTTGTAGCTTCTCACTCCTGAACTCAAGAATTAGCAAACTCTAAAGATATTTTAAGTTCCAAATTTCAGTCATATTTTTTATTTTTGGAGCTTTTATTCTATTCCTCATAACGAATTTCTTATTACCCCTGGCATGCTTAATACTCCAGAGTTTCAACCCTGTAGTCATCTTTTCATGAATTTTTTGTTTGTTTTCAGTTCTTTAGGACAAGAGAGAAAAACCAAAGATAATGGACATTTGTAACTCTATTTCAAAAATCATTGTATATCCTTAAAGTGTCAAAATCAGTTAAAAACCTGACATATGAAGAAAGAGGTGCCAAAGCAATTTGTTTTCAATCTGTCCTTTGCCTTTGGTGTATTATCATTTTCCCACTTGTGTTAAGACCTTCTTTTGTCAAGATTCAATTGTCAACACAATTGAGTGATGCAGATCGCATCAGATTTTCTACTGAAAGTACCCAGTGTACTTTCACCTTCACAGCCTTGAATTACCTCAGCATGTAACAGGGCAATTCTATTTAAACTAGAATACACAGGCTTTCAGCTTTAGGTTGTCCTACATTGCGTTCAAATATGTTTCTATGGATCTTATGCTGATTTCTAAAAATTATCAGCTGAAATTCCTTTATTTTAATTGAGGTACATAAAATAAAATGCACAAATCTTAGTGTATAGCTCAGGGAATTTTGACACATGTATATATACATGTAACCATCACCCAGATCAAGATATCAAACATTCTCACTAATTTTTTCCCTTTCACTTATTTCTCCCATCTCCCCACCCCCTTCCCCTATGGCAACCATCAGTTTGTTCTCTTTATTTATGAATCTATTTCTGTTTTGTCTGTTTGTTCGTTTGTTTTGTTTTTTAGTTTTCACACATAAGTGAAATCATATGGTATTTGTCGTTCTTTGTCTGACTTATTTCATTTATAATACCCTTGAGGTCCATCCATGTTGTAACAAATGTCAGGCATTCATTCTTTTGTATGGCTGAGTAATATTCCATTGTGTATATATCATATTTTCTTTTTCCATTCATCTATCAATAGAGATTTAGGTTGCTTCCATTTAGGCTATTATAAATAAGGCTGCAATAAACACAGAAGCACATATTCCTTCACAAATAACTGATTTTATTTTCTTGTGGTGAATTCCTAGAAGTGGAATTACTTAGTACACCATATTTCTCTTTAGTTTTGGAGAAATATCAACTAAAATTCTTGCCAAATTCTTTTTGTTTCTGTACAAGTGCCACCTGGCATGAACAATCCAGCTCATTATAGCAAAATACTTTATATAAGAAAGAAGACCAGAGAGAGAGAGACAGTTGAGGGATAGGTAATATAGAGTGAAAACCTAAACCAGAATGAAACTTTTGGATTTACCTTATACTAAATACTCTACTTCTTCCTAACTTGTTTGCTGTATAATCTCCTACTCCTTTCAACTAAATTATTTTCTAACAAAACACTCGGCTCACAATACTTAACTCTCCTTCAATGAGAAAAATAGTTAAGTTCATAAATATCACTTGCATAATAAGTGGATAAATATATATATATATTTATATGTGTGATATATATATAATGTACTTTATATAAAAGGGAAATACTAATTCCTATAGTTGTATACTTTTATTGAAAACAGCCTTAGATGTCAAAGAAAACATGCTATTTCTTTCAAGGCTCTATTTCAGCTCCATATGAAATGATAAAGAGTATTTCTGTCATGTCAAGGTAACAAAGACTTATAAATCTGCTAACCTTGTCCCCAGATCTTAATACAGCTGACGTTTCTTCACAGTGTCTATTTCAGCCTGCTGAAGAGACATCATATCTACCATCGTTGTCTAGAACATACTTCAATATTTTACTCTGAAAATTTAATAGATCAACCCATATCTGTTTATCTTATCTCTATCACACCCTGAAAATTCAACGTGCACTAATCTCTGTTCATTTTTCTTTTTTCTTCCTTATTTTAGAATTCTCTCATCTAACTTCATAACATACACACATTTTTAAAAATTCTAACACACACCCAATCTTGAATAAATATACTTTATCATTCTTAATGAGTAACCCATCTACTCATTAACCTTAAGTACAAGCATATAGAATGTACCAAGAAAATGATTCAACATTAAACTTCTCCAGGTATATTTTAAACTTGAGTTTATATCTCACGTATACTTCATAACAGTAGTTAAGTTCTGAATTTTTTGCTTTTATTCCAATGGTTTCCTCTTCTTGTGGGAAATAAGTTTCAGTAATTTCTGATAGCCAGCCAAGTTAAAGACAAATACCTCTGGCTGTTTTTCAAAGCTCTCTATACCCTAGGCCTATTCCAAGCCCATATGGAAGACGAGCAGAGAAGAAATTAAAATGTTGAGTACCTGTGCGCCAGGAGCCACGGTGTGTGTGTGTGTCTTGGTCATTTCACTAAATACTACTTTGCATCATTGTGATTTTATGTGTCCTTTATCTCTTTTTCCTCTCCCCACCCCCAAATGCCTGAAAGGCCAGAATCAAGGATAGTCTTTAAAGAGCCTACAAAGCATTGGCAGCCAAGAAGAATTCGTTGTATTAAATAAATACCATTTGTGACTTTAAGCTGGAAAGTTATTGGAAAATAATGGCAGGGAAATGACAAAGAGAACAATAAAACTGCAGTAGTGGTTGGCAACCGTAATGTCTCTTCCCTTTAGCAATCACGTCTCAGTGCCCTGCTCTCAGTGGGACTGCCAAGCCCTGCACCCAAACCAGGGAGTGCTGGGCTGGGCGTGGAGGGAAACAGCAGCCTGAGCTCAGCCTGTAGGAAACAGATAGGTGATCAGATTCCACACAATATAAAGGTCTGTTCTCTCAATATAAAGGTTTCAACATAAAATATAAAACATATATTTTAAAGATATATCTATATATCTGTATCGTATGAGAAAAATACATGTGAATGTCTTAAAGAGAATGCCTTCTCTTAAAAACACGAGAGTGCTTTTATGATATATATATATATATATGAACTATATGTGATATATATATGTGTATATATGTATTTTTTTCCTCCAAAATATCATTGTTTAGGGATTTCATTGTTAATTACAGCAGGATTATGGTCTTAGCTCTAACTACTTTTCGTCCTGATTTTAAAGAATAAATTTATATTTATATTGAGGTCTCTCAATATAAAGGTCTACAGTACCTTGAACAAAAGGTTAGAAAAGCATCTGTTTGGGGCCCATTGGTAAGGGAGGGTGTTATCATTTATAATGTTCTAAGTCTCCCGTTGTTGTTTAGGGCAAAAATGGAGCAAGTTATATGTGACTATTAGAATCCATCCCCTAAAGGGCTTATTGACTTTATCAGCATCTGGAAATGATTTTTTTAAAGCCAATAGTGTATCTGCAGATGCTCTACTGTAAACCGCAAAGCTCTTGGTAACATAAGGTATATATACTTAAATGCAGAAGTTAATAAACATATTAAACCTAAGGGAGCTACAACTACTGTACCCCCGGCACTAGCATAAGGGGTAGCACATAGTAGGTGCTCAATCAACACGGAGAGATGAATTAATGAATGAATGGATGCTAGGGCTCTGCCTTATGTGTTTGACTCATATCTTCTCATCGTTTTTATATCATAAAGGTTTAAGACAAAACAGCTATCCCATCGTGCTCCTCCTATGCACTCCTCATGGGGAAAAGATAATTTTGTTCATTTCTCTCATCTTCCTCAAGTCAGCATTTTGTTCTTTAAAACCAGAACAAAAAGTAGTTAGAGCTAAGACCATAATCCTGCTGTAATTAACAATGAAATCCCTAAACAAATGATATTTTGGAGGAAAACATGTACATATATCATAAAAGCACTCTCGTGCTTTTAAGAGAAGGCATTCTCTTTAAGACACTCACATGTATTTTTCTCATAAGATACAGATATATAGATATATCTTTAAAAATATGAGAATGCCCTTAAGATAAATGTAATGACCAAATAAAATTGCTCTCTTTCTGTCAGTAATGACCCTGGTATCCCTGATGTGTAACTTACATTTAACAGGAAACATTCTGGGTTACTCATATTAACTGCAACCGTCTGAACAGCTTGAACTTCAACAAAATGTGCATTAAGTGACTGAGTTAATTTAACCTCATTAATCCTCAACCCAGTAGAACCATCTGAAGCCTTCCAAGCAGCCTGTGTTTCATCTATAGTATAAACAGGCCTCTGTAGGAAATCAACACCCACCATGTGCTGAAGCTCTAGTTCCCAAGTTGTCACTGAGGGGTAAATGGCTGCATAATTGCCAGGCTCCAACTGCACGGAATTCACTCATTTTACGATTCTTGTTAACAGTAAGATAAGTTCTTAAAAAATAAATTTCTCTCTGAACTTTTTCTTGGAACTGCTTCTGTTGACTAAATGCTCTACTTCATCAAAGGGCAGGATTCTCATTCAAGATACTTTCTTGCCTCATAATTTAGGAAACATATTTATATCAAATAAAGGACTTTGCTCAGATAAAAGGAAGCTTTCACCCATCTGCCTCCTACATCTTCCCCCATTTAGGATTAATTACAGAAGCAGTAATAGCAGTTCATTCTCAGAATTTTACTCATAAAAGGCTGGAGTTTCAGAGCACTAAAAGCTATCAACACAGTTTCAGTATTTAGTCAAATGTCTGCTAAATGCATGAGACATTTTAACTTCATGTGATAGTGTGGGCCTTTCCTGGATCTTGAGCTTGACGTAAACATAAGTCTAAATTAAGGCATATGACGTGTACTGCACTGCTCCTTCCTGTTTTTAATGACATTGAAAATATCTTTTATTTTGGGGGTCCTCCGTTCACTTTTTGTTCACATTACTCTCAAGCCAAGAAAATAAGCAGTACTATACCTAAAGTGCCTTCGTCCCTTTTTAAGCGGCTGTGACCTCCAGAAAAAGAACATTGCATCTGAACTCAAGACAATGGATTTGGTCTAGTATTATGGGGCCAAATTTGTGGCCAGACTATATAATTATTCATTATTCAGCTAATGGGAATATACAACTCACCATCTCAATAAGCTTTTGAAATGATCAAATCATATGCTTTATTCAAAGAACTTTATGCACTATAATGTCTCTACACATACAGCTAGTCTTGTGTCTTCATAACCACAAGTTGGTGGTACTAAGAACTGTATCAAAAGGTAGGTAAGACAGACCTCAAAGTAGATTGTATTGATCACCAGTATTCCACAGTATTTCTTAAAAGCTCCTGAGTTTTAAAAATCATTTTATAACTTCATTACCAAGAAATAGAATATACAGCAGGAACTACATACAGAAAAACACCTCTATTTTGAAATTGAACCATCCATCCATCCGTGATTGACTAACTGATTAAAAATATTGTAAACTAAAGAGTTGGTGGCCTGATATAAGCTTTAAAAAAATTTAGTCAAATTGGATTCAGTCACAAATGTTTCCACTTGGTAAAAACACGTTTTCTTTAGTCAAATAACTTCATTAAATGTCCTCAATACATCAAATTATAGAAATGGATTAATTCCTTATTCTCTGACTTTGTTATATACAAGTTTTTTAAAAAAGGCAAAAATACTGTATCATTACTACCACCTTTGTTAAGGTGGCAGTCTCCAGAGTATTAAATTTGGGTTTCTTCCTATTTTTAAATCAATTAATATCTCATCTCAGTAAGGTGGTGAATTTGCCTTCTCAATTTTCATCAATTTCAGGGAATTAAATGAACCAAAAGCTCCATAGGATTATGGCTCCATGAGGTTAGCAAGTGTCTCAAACTTTGGAGAAGGCAAAATAGAAAAGAAATATTCCTAAGACAGTAAAACACATTTTTGTAGTTGTAATGAAATAAAAATTAAAACACCTTCCTGCTTTGCTAGTTCCAATATTTTTCTTACCAGGTAAACTCTTACTGGCAAGCAGTTTAAGCAGTTATTTCATTTAGAACTGCCAGTTTTCAGAACCATGATAGTCTTCAAGTAAAACACACTTTTAAAAATGTCATGCCAGCACAGTTCTGTTATAGTCTTGGAAGACAGATTTTAAATTACTATTGAACTGAGTACAATTTTACCCCAAGAAACAATTTATGAAAATAACATAAATCAGTTGTGATAAAATCAGTAATAAATATTGTGAATGAAGGATTTTAGAAAAGATAAGCTATCTTTAGAGAAGACAGAACAATTTACATTTCCAAACTACAGTGCATAACATCTTTTAAATCACATCCAAGATGTTCAAACTATAAATATATGCACATCCCTGGTATTGCAGCCAGAATATATCTCTTGATAGCTGCTTACTTCACATATATGTACTCATGTTTTTATAGAAGACTAATTCTCTTTTTTTAAATATCTCTTTACAATATATTTATATAGTAATATAAAACTGCAACATACTCTTGGAACTATCCTAAATGTAACATACCTGCTATTTTCAATTTCTGACTTCGCTATTTACAGAAAATAAATTACTCTTTCTGGATAATAATTTTAAAATGGTTCATTATTAAGCCATGGTAATTTCCTGATGAAATAGAAAAGTGAATATGGCCAGCCAGGACATTTCAAGGCACCCTATCAGTACCTTTAATATGTTCCCCACATCAGTTTCATTGCTCTAATGTCCTTTCATCCAGACTCAGTGCCATTCTTAAATGAACATATATTCCTCATCGTGTTGTGGCATTCCTGCCCCAGGCTTACTGCAAAAATTGGTGCCCAGTTCTTTCAAAATTTGTTACTGAAAAACTACGTCTCTGGAGATTCTTTATAATGAAACAAAAATAATCTTTCTAATCTCTCAGGCATGATTGCCACCATAAACTTATCAAGCAATACTGTAAGAGTAAAATATTAAAAGTCATAGATCCTAGTAAAACTTTATTTCATGTCCATATCATTGCATATTTTTTACCAAGAATTTAAAATAAGTACCAAAACAAAGTGTGATTACAAGGAAAAATTAAATTATGTCACATTTATTATCATATGGATTGGTTAGGCAGGGAAAAGAGATTCCCTTAATTTATTTCAACTAAAGGGAGTTTGTCATAATGATGCAGGAACTGGACCAGAACCAGCTCTGAGGGCTGGCGGACCTCTCTCTCCATCAACAGCTGAATTGGCTTTCTTAATGTTACTGTTCTCTCTCCTTCCTTTTCATCTTTGCTATGTGGATTCTTCTGCTTAACCAGTTTTTGCTCCCTCATGACTTCAGTTTGTATGTGACATCAATGCACCAAGTTCCTGACAGCGTACTTTCGGTTGCCATGCTTACTGCTAACAGACTCTGCGTTTTCCTGTTCAAACCCCCCAACACGGAGACTTGACCTCTTCACCTGTTTAGAGCAGAACAAGTCATAGTTGCTATTAAGCCAATCTATTGGTTCTATTTTTCTTACCATCACTTCTCACAGTCCACTTAATTATAGCCAGGACATTAGCTCTGAAGGTACAAAAATGACCACAAGGTAAAAAGAACAGTGTGAAATGTGTTTTAGCTATGATAATTCTGTATGTGTGAGAAAGTATTAACTGACACCCTTATTGTGCCACATGTAAATGCATTTACCTTGAATGACTATTTTAATAAGGCATGCTGCAGCAAACCTGGTCTAGTTATGAAGTCAAGTGAGTTTTTGCAATACTGATACAAATCATGCAAAACTGACTAGGAAATCAAATTTGAATTTGGATATGTAAGAATCAGGCTGATTTACTGTAACTTTCCCAAACTTATCATTTAAAGAAAAGAGACCATTTCCAAAGTCACTTGCATGATATTTCTACCTGGAGTTACATTTGTAGTGCTGTACAAGTATTGGCGGAGCACTTTAGAGCTAAGAACTCAGAAGACTACCTCTTTAAACATTTACAGCTGTTTAAGCAGAAGTCCAGAATTTACTGGTTTTAGTGAGCACTTGTAGTATGTCTTTATGTAGTTTTCACATCACTTAAGATGCTCAGACAATCGCAGATTGGTAAAGTATCTCAGACTGAATCGACCTGACCAACAAGGATGGGTGCAGTCAGTATTCTGGCAAATGTAATTCTGCAATTTTCAACATACTGTACGTGGTTTCTACTTTTTAGCTGAGTATTGAAATAGAATCCTCACCAGTAATAACTAACCCAGTACTTACATAATGTTAAGTTGAAACATGTTTTCACATAGATTACCTCATATATCATGTATAACAGCACTTACTTTGGAGAGGAGGAAACCAGGACTTGAAAGGTTTAAATAACGTAGCTTATAAAGGGCAGAGCCAGGACGCAAACCGACACTGCTCCACTGGAGAGACATGGTTGATCAACGGAGTCAACCAAAAGAAGAGGCCAAAGTTCATGAAAGTCTAAAAATCCAAAGCATCTGAGGCTGAAATCACAAGGATAACATCAAGACCCAAGAAAGAGAGAGCACCTAAAAGCTCATACTGAAGTAAATGATCTCAAAAGAAAAGATCTGCCTTAAACTTAAAGTCACATTTAAGTTCAGTGAGAAAGGCTACCATAGAGGATGAGGATTATCTGCTGTGGGTTCAGGAATTGAAAACGGAACCATGGGTGCTGCACTATTGCCAATCCTGACTTGTATTTCCATTGTCCGGTTGGAATATATGCTTAGCAATCCTGCCATAACGTCCTGCCTAGGGTATAGGACTAGAAGCTATAAGGATCCAAAGAGACCAACTCACAAATCACTTGCAAGTGTTCAGAGACATCTGCAGGTGGTGCGGTAGCCCCTCTATTCTACACACTTGGTCAGAGGATCATCATGAAAAAGGTATTGAAAGTAAAATGAAGTCAAATCTTAGAGTCAACTCTGTAGCTACGTTGTTTCTGGTATGGAACACTGCCATGAGGACCTGCCATCACTCTTTGTGTTGATTACCAGGAAAGACTACCCTTTCTCTATCTTTGTGGAGGATGGAGTTTGGGAGAGGAAGATCTGGATGGAAAATAAGAGAAACTAGCAGCTAAGAATACTTTCCACTTGTTTCCAAGAGGTTTAAATTTCAACATACACTTGCTTCCTCTCAAACACACTCTCCTAAGTCTTCAAAAGGAGCATCTCTAGAAAAGCAAAGGCAGGAAAGACTGGGCCTTGGTCACTAACCCATTCCTCAACTATGAACTCCCAACCAGGAGATGGGGATCTCCTGGAAAATTTCAGTTTTCTCTGTGGAGTCCTGGATTTCCCAACCAGTGTGGGATGATGTATAGACAGCATAACCATCTCTTGCTGTTCACTCTCAGCTCCCACTTTTTCATCCCGCTTGGGAGTTCAAGTCTTCAGTGAAATGAAAATAGTTCCTCTGCACAAAACTCTAGAAACATCCTTGTTCAAACTGTAGGATTCTGTCAGTGCTTACATATTTAATGATTTCATATTAGTCCATAATATAATAATTTCACCAAAGTTTCCTTCATATATTTTATCAAAAACAGTACAATAAGATACCATAATATCAAGGCAATAATTTTAAGAAATATTACTCACATTCACTAGTTTGCTATTAAACAAATCCATAAATGATTAAAATTAAAATATACTTGTCAAAGTAAGAGATAAATTAGAGGCTCAGTGACAAATTTTATCAGCCATCTCTTTTACTCATTAGGTGTAACATTTCTATAACAAGAGTTTTATGGATATGGCTATGAAATCAGATTCTATAAGTAAAATATTTTATTGCCTTCCATAGAACTAATTATCACCTATAATTCAAAGAACTATGAAATCACATTTAGAATATTATGTATGGTTTTATCTTTTATTATTAAAGTAAATGAATTTACACATAGATATTTTATATGCACAAAACTTCTGGAAGGATAGGCTCCACACTGTAGATAATCATCCATACTGTTGGACTTTTCTTAAGAATGCATTAATTTTATTACCACAAAAAGTAATAATGATAATCTGAGGAAATAAAAAAAATTTTTGGTCACCTGTATACTTTGAAATATATCATAAGCAATCTTACTTTTTTCATAGCTTTATTCTATGAAAATAAAATATTTTAAACTAGTAATATTTTCTTATGAAATTTCAGCATATAAAATGTAATTTTTAAGACCTTTTCTGGCCTAACATACATAATAATCACATATTCCTCAGGAAGAGTTTACATATGAATGCAACTTAGTTTTTGTTCTTCCAAGTACAAAAGCTAAACATTCATTATTCTTTAACATGGCTAAATAATAAAATATGATGTTTAGAAGCAAATAATGTTAGAAGAGCATATATTTCTAAATGAATCTCACCTAATACTGTACTTTAGAGAAATTCAGTAACTCATTCAATGTCTTATGGCAATCTTTATGACTTCCAATCCAATGCAATTTTAGAAAAAGTAGATTATGTGTTATGATTCAAAGCATTCAGATAATAATATGGAACCGACAGAACAATAATATGCCTACTTTGAGAATATCATAACTCCTCAAGTGCCATGTAGAGTCCATTATTTTACATTAACAATGTGCTTTCCATAACATATTAAACAGGTAACTTATATTATTGCTCAGAGTGTACTATTTGTGAGCAGGGACAGAAAAGAATGAGACAGAGAAAATATCCAGAACATGGAACCCTGAGTCATAAGGTGGAAAAGAAGTTTTTCAGATAATGGTGGGACATCAGGGATAAGTCAAGTAATGTTAGGAATTAGGGTAATGAAAACAAACCTCATTAAATTCCCAATTTTGCCTCAGGCTGGCAATGAGTTACTCCATGACAGAATGATGTGTTAATTTCTCTAATTCATTTTATTATTAATATAAATATTCCAAGGAATAAATTCAGATATTGAACATGGGAGGAATGAAGCTCTTCTTAAGGATCATTTCAACAGCAAATTCCAAACTGAAAAAATTTAAAGTCCAAAAATTAGTAATCATGATTGTACATTCCTCAGCAAACATTTTGAAGTATTCTAGAAGGGATCGGTTAATCATATGTGTACATTTATATTCTTTTACTATTCCAGGTTGGATATCATAAAATTTTTTTATTTATTATGATATCTGATTGCCACAAGACAGTACAAAAAATATTTTATGATTGTTCACTTTCCAATTCAATTTCAATTTCAGACATGTTCTCCTTTTTATCCTCTAAAACTCTCTCCAAATGCTTGTTTTAAAATCCAAATGAGAAATGACATTTTCACTAAAACCAAGAAAGAGACCCCAAATATATATGTAAAATTAGAAAGTAGATGAAAAAAATTGGACATTATTTGGAAGAGGAATTTAAAATCTAGCTGCTTGCAGAGAAGGACACTGACAAAAAGCTATTCAATTTACCCATAAAGACTGAAAAGACTCAGGGATCTGAGCCTTGGAAGGCAGGAGTAAGAAATAAGGCTGGAAACATTGGGATTGTTTGGAAGACTCTAGTGAGAAAAACAATCTTCTCTCTTTTACTCACAGGAGATGTGGTATTTATTTCCTTGCTATTGCAGTATTCTCCAAGCATCAAATCACTCAGAAGCTTAGTAGAAATCTAGACTCTCAGGCACAACTTTAAAGCTAACCAATCTGCATTTGCAATTTAGTAAGATCGCCAGGTATTTCATAACATTAGTTTGAGAAGCATTGTTATCAAGAAACTGAACTACCATAGCACAAGATTTGGGGATATCAAGCAGAAGAAATAAAAATGAGATACTAGACCACACTAAGGATTTGCGTGCCATGGTACAGCCCTCAGCTACCTTCCCATGCCCAGCTCTAGGACGCCAGCACTCATTGCCTGCCATACCTCATCTCCTGGTAAAAATTTAGAGAAATCATTGCTAGCAAAATTGAAGCCCTACAAGTTACATTCTCAGGCAAAGGTCAGCAAACTACAACCCTCAAGCCAAATTTCCTCACCACTTTTCTTTTTATAAGTAAAATTTTATTGGAACACAGCCACACCCATTCAATTACACATTGTCTATGCCTCCTTTCACTAGAAGGGCAGAGTTGAGTGCTGTCACCATGACGGTATAGCTGCCATAAAGCCTAGAATATTTACTATCTGATCCTTTACAAAAAAATTAGTCAATCCCTGGTTTTATGTACTGACATTTGAAGGTTCAAAGTTTAAAAAAAGAAAGAAAAGGCACACTGATGGTAACTGGCTGATCCTAGAGAAAATCCCTTGATTCCACATTCCTACCAGTGCATACAACCTCCAGTAGCATTTTAGTGACTCGGTGTTAAAATGAATGGAAAGGCAAGAAATACCAAACATACAAGCAACATTTCCACATGGAATTACACACCAAAACCAACAGGAAGAAAACAAAGAAGCTCAGATGACACCAAGACAATGGAGGGAACAGACGAAACCAAATAAACTATAAATAATATTCTCAGTGAGATAAAAGATGACAGTGTTATCTATTAAAGAAAAAAGACTACAAGGTCAAAATGAGTATTTATAGAGCAAGAAAAAGTTCCTATGAATTAAAAATATAACAGATGAAGGTTTTTTTTTTAATGTGTAAAGAAAAGTTAGGTGATAAAATCCAAATCTCTCTCAGAAAATAGAAAAAGAGGGAAGGGAGGAGAATGGGGAGAGAGAGTGAGAGTGAGGACAAGAGAGGGGCAGGAAGGGACATGAAGGGAAGAGAATGAGAAAGAGAAAAAAGGAATGAAAGACCTAGGGCACAGGACAAGGATGCCCAAAGACGATTTAAAGAATTTCCAGAAATTCTGTTGTGGTAATCATTTCCCAATATACACATATGTCAAATTATCACGTTGTACACCTTAAATTTACACAATGTTATATGTCAGTTATATCTCAATATGGCTGGGAGGGGGAAACATTTCTAGAAAAGAAGAGAAAGTGGAAGAAAGGAAATTATTTTAAACAAAAGCTACAAGATTTTCTAGAACAGAAGGAAATGAATCTTCTTTAAACAGTGCCCAGCAAAATGGATGTAAAAAGATCTACACCAAGGCACATCTTTATAAAATTTCAGAACAAGGACAAAATAGATGATTCTAAAAGGATTAGGTTATATAAAAAAAATAAAAAACAACATCACCAATCTTCTTAAAAGCCACCCCAATATGAAGGCTAGAAGGCAGTGGAGCATTACCTTCTTATTTCTAAGACCGAATTATTTCTGACCTAAATGTGTGTGTGTGTGTCTGTGTATAATCTATATATATAAAAATGTATATATACATACAAATTATTAATCAAAAAATAGGATAGAGGAAAAGCATTTTCTGATATTCTGAACGTCAAATTTTTACCTCTCATGTATTCAATATCATGAAGGTGCCAGAGGAAATACAGCAAGAAAGAGAAAGACACAGAATTTGGAAAACTTGAGATCCCAGGGAAGGGGCTAAGGAATTCCCTAAATAGCACTTTTGCAGATCTTAGCAAGCAACCATAGCTGAGGAGAGAGGGATTGTGTCAGATTTATGAGCAATTTATCAAAGAAAAACAACTGGAGCAGATTTATCAACTGATAAAATGGACTCTGACAGATTCAATGAGAAACTTTACCCCTTGAAGAGTTAAATAACCAAGATGTCATAGATTTTTTTTTTAATTAAGCAAATGAAAAATACAAAAGCAAAAGAAAATGAGGTAATTATCAAAGCAGAAAAAATAAAATGCCTCCTAGCTAAAAATAAAATGTACAAGAATAGAAATATAAACAAGGTATACTACTTGGCTTGGCAGTTAACCTTTTTTACATAATCATACTCATGGAAAGGGTAACTGTGGATTTATAATATCACCATACACGGTTCAGGAAGCAGGAAAGGGGCAGGTAAGAGAGGTAAAATTTACACTTACTTCAGGAGGAAGTCAACAGATAAATGTGCAAACATGACAAAGCAAAATATTGCAGCATTTAATTGTTTAGATACACAGAGGAAAAAGCTAGAGAAAACAACCAAAACCATAAAAGTGTTGAGACAGTGGCAGGAATTACCATTTTAAATAACGTTTAGCATTATTTGACATTTTAAACTATGATTAGATATTTATTAATTAAAAACATTTTTTTAATTACAAAGGCAAATGCAACACCCCTATAGGAAAATTCACCACTGCCTGAGCGAATGTAATAATCTCATAGTATATGAACAACTTTCCATAATTTATATTTAAAAAAAGAAGACTCTACTTCACATCTTTGGAGGATTATGATGACAGATTTAGCCCTGAAGGCCTTTGAGAATTTGTGAAAAAACAGACTGAAGTAAAATTTAGGAAATTCTTTCATATATTCCCTTTAATGAGCTCCTGTGCTATAACTGCTTCTATCATTTGAGAGTTCCAAATGATCATCCAAATGTTGGCGCCAACATTTAGAATTTTTGGTGTTGCAAAAAAAGTGAAGACTTAAAAGTTTAGACAGCAAAAAGTTCCAGATGTGTTGAAACCCAGTGTCATGTTACATTGCTTCTTAAGACACTTTCATTCAATTCTGTGACTCAAAACACCTCAAGATTTGATCTGTGTGTTGTCCAAATGCTGTTGGTAGCCTAGTGAAGGATTTAATATTGTTTATTGCCAAATATGTCTCCAAAAGCTTTAATCCCCTTCTCTCCCCATTCCTCGTTTGTAGAGCAGACTAAGGCGACATTGGGGACTCAGTGAGCCAATGCAGAAGCGACTCTAAATAAGAGGAAGGAAACCTGTCAGCTGCTGAGGTCTTAGCAGAATATCTTAAATTACTTTTCCAAACTTTTAAGGATGGTAAAACTTCCAAGTTTTTTGGCCATAGAGTTGTTATTTGGGATTGGTTTTGTTTGTTGTCAAACTTGTAAAACAGATTCTTGTAAGGAAACTTATTTATTGTGTCTAATTTGTTGGAGCTTAAATTTTCCTTTTCAAGTAATTAGAATAGAGAACTGCTAATTAACGGAACTAGGACCCTAGTTCCAGTTCTAACATTTACTCAATATATTCAACATAACCTAATGAACACCTCAAAGCCCTGTCCTGAGATATCATAGATGTGCTAAGGGGATGGAATACAAGATGCACTCCCTAGGAAATAAGATCAAATTATCTACCCTACAAGCTTATAGATTTTCCACAAAATTTAAGCCCTTGATTAAAAGGCGATGTCAGACCTTTAAAAACTCCCTTTTAAGAAAATGATTCATATGTATAGAATAATTATTGCAGAGTATATCCCTGAGATGTTTTTATTCTATTCTGTTAAACTTTGCTCAGTTGAGGAACACTGAAAGCTATTAAGTTTTTAAAACTTAATCGTTTTATTAAGTTTATTTTATTCATAATAAGTATGGGTGGGTGATTTCACTTGCTTAATTATAGACGTGTGAGTTAAGGAAATGGATAGCATCACAGTGGTTACTATTATTTGATTTAATACAGAAATTAAAGTGCACAAAAATCCAGTTCAAATCTTCCGGTATAATCTCTTCCCTCCTAGAATGAAATAATACTGTTTTGCATCCACTCGGGCAATCACCTTGAATTGCCTTTTAGGCAAATAAAGTGTGCTCTTCTCTCCAGATTCAATCACTCACATCCACACTGAATCCAAAATAACTGATCATCATTCATTTGGTTCCACTAGAAGTTTCGTCCCTCATGGTTAAACATTCTTTTTGTGTCTTCTACCTCTTTTCACAGTTTGCTTTTTAAGCACACTCCCCATTTTTTCTCCACTAGTCCAAACACAAACACTCCATGGCATAACCATTGAAAAAGCAAAACACGAATTTTATTTCTTCCCTCGTTGAAGCTTGTTCTGTGTTAAGTCTCCCTCAAGTTGATATAGAGATTCAACCCAATCACAAACAAAATCCCAGCAGGCTTTTATGTAGACACTGGCAGGCTGATTCCAAAATCCATACGGAAATAGAAAGGGCCTAGGACAGTCGGAACAATTTTGACGATGGAGAACAAAGTCAGAAAACTAACACTACCTGCTTTCAACATCTAATATAAAGCTACAGTGTGGTATTGAGCTCAAGATTAACAAATAAGCCAATGGAAAATAGTACAAAATCCAGAAACAGACCCACATATATAATGATAATTAGTTTTTATAAATGTACAAAGGAAATTAAGTGTAGAAATGGTGGTTTTTCTAAAGAGTTCTTAGATAAGACACCAGAAGCATTATACATAACAGACAAAAATCAGAAATTTGGACACTATCAAAATCAAAAACTATTCTGCAATAGTTAAGAGAGGGAAACATAAGCTATGTAGGCTGGGAAAAAATACATGTAAATCATGTATCCAATGAAGGACTTATATTCAAAGTATATAAAGAACTCTCAAAACTCAACAGTAAAAAATAAATAACCCAGTTTTTAAAATGGGCTTTGAACACATACTTCAAAGAAGTCACACAGAAGATATACAGATAAAAAGCACGTGAAAAAAGTCCCAACTTTGTTAGCCATTAGGGAAATGCAAATTAAAACTCCAATGAGAGACCACTATACACACTTAATAAAATGGAAAAAAACAAAATTTTAAAAACTAAAAATTAATACTATTCAGAGCTCTCAAGATTGTGGAGAACCTGGAGCTCACGTATTTTGCTCATGGAAATGCAAAATGCTACAGCTACTCTAAAAAAGCAGTTTAGCAGTTTCTTACCAAGTGATGTAACAACCCTCCTTAATCTTCAGACACTCCTTCGACCACCCACACCCACATCTGGTGTTTTACTTAAACTACACATAGTGATATCCCTAAAGGCTCAGTAAATGGCCATGTTTTCTTATTATTATCTACTTACTTTCCCCCAGGCAATCTAATGTACATCTATGACTTTAGTAAGCATGAAATCACTGATAATTCCCAACTTTATATCATCATGTTTTACCACTTTTACAGCTTCAGATCTACATATACGAAGGTCTCCTTGATGTATCAAATGTATCAAAGTCACCTCAAATGCAACATGTCACAGAGGTCTTTCCTCCAAAGGTAGTCCTCCTTGAGGTTTCTTTGTTCATTGAATGGTCAACCATATATACAGTTCCTCAAGAGTGAACAAGAGTCAACATTGATGACTCTTCTTTACCACGCTTTCCTCTACAGCCTATCAGTCACCAAGCCTAATGGTGTTTTATCTCACTATTTATGAATTCCATCTTTTCTTTCCATTACCACCATATTAGAGGCTGCCATGATATTTCTTCAAGACCACAGCTAGAGCCGTCCAATTCATGCTATTCCCCCCACTCTGGCACCCTTCCCCAGTCCATTCTCAACAGGGCATAAAGTGACCTTTTAAAAATGAAAATCTGGAGATTCAAGATGGCAGTGTTAGAGGTGAGACAGAGAATTCCTCCCAAAATCACATATACTGTGAAAATATGGTTAATACAACTAGCCCTAAAACAGCAACAGGAAAGAAGGCTGCACCAGACTGCATACACACCTCACGAACAGAGCAGACCTCACGAAACAGGGTAACGTAGGAAAGCCTTGATTTGCTGGGACCCAAGCCCTTCCCCCACCCCAGCTCTCCGGTAGGAGGAAGAGAAATGGAGTGGGGAGGGGGTGGAATCCTAAGACTGCTGAGCACCCAACCCTGCAGGTCTGCTTTGGAACATAAACCTACATTGTGTGGTGCTCTGGAGGTTGGGGGATTGAGGACCTGGGACGGGTAGAGTGCCTGGGAGACTAAGATTCTGGCCGTTTCTGGAGGATGGGGATCCACATATGGCTGCTCTGGGACAAAGGAAAGGCAGGTAATCTGACAGACTTCCTAGCAGCGAGAGGGCTGCTGACAGGGCAGGGTTTACACAGAGCTTCCTAAGCGGGGGGAGGGGGAGCTGGACAAGGTTGTCTGGGTGCGCTCTGCCAGCAGACTGGGAACTTTGAGGAGCTTCAGGCACTCCATCCCCCTGGCCAGCTACTCAGCTCTGAGCCCCCCACTGTGACACACAGCCTGCTGCACCTTCCTCCTGGCCTGCCGGCACCTGCTCTCAAACCCACAGTCACTGCGCTGGCATCAGGCCAGCCAGAGGAAGGCCCCGCCCATAACAGCTAGAGATGCCAAGCACAAAGGCTTACTACACCTGTGTGCTCTGCCTACTGGCTCTGATACTGTAGAAGGCACTGCAGCCAGGAATCAGGAAACATCTCTTTCCTCCCCCGAGGCACAGGCACTGCTCCCCTATGACAACCAACCTCACCCTAGGGGCTGAGCATCTCCAGACACTAGAGCTTCAAGGCACTAGAGGGCACCACATAGAATTATGAATTGTCAAAGGAACCTGGTTCAGACCAAAATCTCACAAACACCAAAAAAGGGCTAAATGAAACTGAACTCACCAATCTTCCTGAAAAAGAGTTCAAAATAAAAATCATAAACATGCTCATGAGGTACAGAAAAATATTCAAGAACTCAGGGACGAATTTAAGATGGAGATTCAATCATCAAGAAATTCCATACCTGAAATGAAACATACAATGGAGGGATTTAAAAGCAGATTAGATATAGTGGAAGAGACCATAAATGGAATAGAAATTAGAGAAGAGGAATACAAAGCAGCTGAGGCAGAGAGAAAAAAGGATCTCTAAGAATGAAAGAATATTGAAAGAACTGTGTGACCAATCCAAACGGAACAATATCCGCATTAAAGGGATACCAGAAGAAGAAGAGAGAGAAAAAGGAACAGAAAGTGTCTTTGAGGAGGTAATTGCTGAAAACATCCCCAGTCTGGGGAAGGAGATAGTTTCTCAGGCCATGGAGGTGCACAGATCTCCCAATACAAGGGACCCAAGGAAGACAACATCAAGACATATAATAATTAAAATGGCAAAGATCAAGGATAAAGACAGACTTTTAAAAGCAGCTACAGAGAGAAAAAACATCACATACAAAGGAAAACCATCAGGCTATCATCAGATTTCTCAACAGAAACCTTACAGGCCAGAAAGGAGTGGCATGATATATTTAATTCAATGAAGCAGAAGGGCCTCGAACCAAGAAAACTCTACCCAGCAAGGTTATCATTTAAATTTGAAGGAGAGATTAAACAATTTTCAGATAAGCAAAAGCTGAGAGAATTTACCTCCCACAAACCAACTGTACAGTGCATTTTGGAGGGACTGCTTTAGATGGAAGTATACTGAAGACTAAATAGATGTAACCAGGGGAAATAAAACCACAGCAAAGAAGAAAAATTAGTTACTAAGCAGATGAAAAATCAAATAAACCACGCCCAAAGTCAATCATGGGATAGATAAATAGTATAGAATACAATACCTAACATATAAAGAATTGAAGAGGAAGAAAAAGGAGGAAAAAAAGAACCTTTACGTTGTGTTTGTAATAGCATATGAAGTGAGTTTAATTAGACTGTTAGATAGTAAGGGAATTACCCTTGAACCATTGGTAACCACGAATCTAAACCTGCAATGGCAATAAGTACATACCTATCGATAATCACCCTAAATGTAAATGGTCTGAATGCACCAATCAAAAGACATAGAGTCACTAAATGGATAAAAAACAAGACCCATCTATATGCTGCCTACAAGAGACTCACTTCAAACCCAAAGACATACACAGACTGAAAGTGATAGGATGGAAAAAGATATTGCATGCAACTAACAGGGAGAAAAAAGCAAGTGTTGCAATACTTTTATCACATAAAACAGACTTCAAACAAAGAAAATCACAAGAGACAAAAAGAAGGACATTACATAATGATAAAGGGGTCTGCCCAACAACAGGATATAACTATTAAAATATTTATGCACCCAACACAGGATCACCTACATATGTGAAACAAGTACTAACAGAATTAAAGGGGGTAATAGAATGCAATGCATTCATGTAGGAGACTTCAACACAACACTCACTCCAAAGGACAGATCAACCAGACAGAAAATAAGTAAAGAGACAGAGGCACTGAACAACATATTAGAACAGATGGACCTAACGGACCTCTACGGAACACTCCAACCAAAAGCAACAGGATACACATTTTTCTCAAGACCACATGCAACATTTTCAAGAATAAATCATATACTAGGCCACAAAAAGAACCTCAGTAAATTCAAAAAGATTGAAATTGTACCAATCAGCTTCTCAGATCACAAAGGTATGTAACTAGAAATAAATTACACAAAGGAAACAAAAAGGCTCACAAACACATGGAGGCTTAATAACATGCTCCTAAATAATCAATGGATCAATGGCCAAATAAAAACAGAGATCAAGCAATATATGGAAACAAATGACAACAATAATTCAACACCACAAAATCTGTGGGACGCAGTGAACGCCGTGCTAAGAGGGAAATATATTGCAATACAGGCATACCTCAGCAAAGAAGAACAATCCCAAATGAAACAGTCTAAACTCACAATTAATGAAACTAGAAAAGGAAGAACAAATGAGGCCCAAAGTCAGTAGAAGGAGGGACATAATAAATATTAAAGAGGAAATAAATAAAATTGAGAAGAATAAAACAATAGAAAGAATCGATGAAAGCAGTAGCTGGTTCTTTGAGAAAATAAAATAGATAAACCCCTAGCCAGACTTATCAAGAAAAAAAGAAGAGTCTACACACATAAACATTTTCAGAAATGAGAAAGGAAAAATCACTATGGACACCACAGAAATACAAAGAATTATGAGAAAATGCTATGAAAAACTAAATGGTAACAAACTGGATAACCGAGAAGAAATGGACAGCTTTCTAGAAAAATACAACCTTCCAAAGCTGACCCAGGAACAAACAGAAAATCTGAATAGAACAATTACCAGCAAAGAAATTGAATTGGTAATCAAAAACCTACCTAAGAACAAAAATTCCGGACCAGATGGTTTCACTGCTGAATTTTATCAAACATTTAGTGAAGACCTAATACCCATCCTCCTTAAAGTTTTCAAAAAAGTAGAAGAGGAGGAAATACTCCCAAACTCATTCTATGAGGCCAACATCACTCTAATACCAAAACCAACCAGGCAAAGATGCCACAAAAAAAGGAAATTACAGACCAATATCCCTGAAGAACATAGATGCAAAAATACTCAACAAAATATTAGCAAACCGAAATCAAAAATACATCAAAAAGATCATCCATCATGATCAAGTGAGATTCGTCCCAGATATGCAAGGATGGTACAACATTCGAAAATCCATCAACATCATCCACTACATCAACAGAAAGGACAAAAACCATATGATCACCTCCATAGATGCTGAAAAAGCATTCGACAAAATTCAATATCCATTCATGATAAAAACTCTCAACAAAATGAGTACACAGGAGAAATACCTCAACATAATAAAGGCCATATATGACAAACCCACAGCCAACATTATACTTAGCAGCGAGAAGCTGAAAGGTTTTCAACTAAGATTGGGAACAAGACAAGGATGCCCACTCTCCCCACTTTTATTCAACATAGTTCTGGAGGTCCTAGCCATGGCAATCAGACAACACAAAGAAATAAAAAACATCCAGATCAGCAAGGAAGAAGTCAAACTGTCCCTGTTTGCAGATGACATGATATTGTACATAAAAAACCCTAAAGAATCCACTCCAAAACTACTAGGTCTAATATCTGAATTCAGTAAAGTTGCGGGATACAAAATTAACACAGAAATCTGTTGCATTCCTACACACTAATGATGAACTAGCAGAAAGAAAAATCAGGAAAACAATTCCATTCACAATTTCATCAAAAAGAATAAAATACCTACGAATAAACCTAACCAAGCAAGTGAAAGACCTATACCGTGAAAACTACAAGACACTCCTAAGAGAAATTAAAGAGGACACTAATAAATGGAAATTCATCCCATGCTCTTGGTTAAGAAGAATTAATATTGTCAAAATGGCCATCCAGCCTAAAGCAATCTACAGATTCAATGCAATCCCTATCAAAATACCAACAGCATTCTTCAATGGACTAGAGAAAATAGTTCTAAAATTCATATGGAACAACAAAAGACCCTGAATAGCCAAAGCAATGCTGAGAAGGAAGAATAAAGCAGGGAGAATTACGCTCCCTAACTTCAAGCTCTACTACAAAGCCACCGTAATCACACAGAAAAGAGAGCCCAGATATAAACCCAAGCATATACGGTCAATTAATATACAATAAAGGAGCCTTGGATATACAATGGGAAAATGACAGCCTGTTCAACAGCTGGTGTTGGCAAAACTAGACAGCTACATGTAAGAGAATGAAACTGGACTACTGTCTAACCCCATGCACAAAAGTAAACTCAAAATGGTTCAAAGACCTGAATGTAAGTCATGAAACCATAAAACTCTTAGAAAAAAACATAGGCAAAAATCTCTTGGACATAAATATGGGCAACTTCTTCATGAACATATCTCCTCGGACAAGGGAAACAAAAGCAAAAATGAACAAATGGGACTAAACAGCTTCTGTACAGCAAAGGACACCATCAGTAGAACAAAAAGACATCCCACAGTATGGGAGAAGATATTAATAAAGGACATATCCGATAAGGGGTTAACATCCAAATTATATAAAGAGCTCATGCAGCTCAACAAACAAAAAGCAAATAAGCCAATTAAAAAATGGGCAGAGGAGTTGAACAGACACTTCTCCAAAGAAGAAATTCAGGTGGCCAACAGGCACATGAAAAGATGCTCCACATCGCTACTCATCAGAGAAATGCAAATTAAAGCCACAATGAGTTATCACCTCACACCAGTTAGGATGGCCACCATCCAAAAGACAAACAACAACAAATGTTTGCAAGGATGTGGAGAAAGGGGAACCCCCCTACACTGCTGGTGGGAATGTAAATTAGTTCAACCATTGTGGAAAGCAGTGTGGAGGTTCCTCAAAAAACTCAAAATAGAAATACCATTTGACCCAGGAATTCCACTCCTAGGAATTTACCCTTAGAATGCAGTTTCCCTGTCTCAAAAAGACATATGCACCCCTATGTTTATCGCAGCACTATTTACAATAGCCAAGAAGCAACCTAAGTGTCCATCAGTAGATGAATGGATAAAGAAGATGTGGTACATATACACAATGGACTATTATTCAGCCATATAAAAACAAATCCTACCATTTGCAACAATGTGGATAGAGCCAGAGGGTATTATGCTCAGTGAAATAAGCCAGGCCGAGAAAGACAAGTATCAAATGATTTCCCTCATCTGTGGTGTATAAGAACAAAGAAAAAACTGAAGGAACAAAATAGCAGCAGACTCACAGAACCCAAGAATGGACTAACAGTTTCCAAAGGGTAAGGGATTGGGGAGGATAGGTGGGAAGGGAGGCTTAAGGGAGAAAAGGGGCATTATGATTAGCACACATAATGTAGGGGGTGTGTAACAGGGAAGGCAGTATAACACAGAGAAGGCAAGCAGTGATTCTATAGCATCTTACTAAGCTGATGGACAGCGACTGTAATGGGGTATGTGGTGGGGACTTGATAATAGGGGGAGTCTAGTAACTATAATGTTGTTCATGTAATTGTATATTAATGATAGCAAAATAAAAAAATAAAAAATAATTTTAAAAATAAAAATGCAAATCTGATTTTTACTGTTCTTCTAACACTTCTTCAATAGATTCACATTACTTTGCAGATGAAATTTCAAATCCATATTATGACCAAGTCTCTCTATAATCTCTTTCTCTAGCCTCAATTTATATCAGTCTCACTCCTTTTGTCTGTAGTCACTTCCTTAAACTGTGCTGGACCTTTGCAAATGCTGTTTCTTGTTACTGAATTATATTTTTTTCCTTCTTTGCTCCTACTCTTTGATAATATACCTTCTATTCATTATTCTAACCTCAAATATAACTTCTTGAGACAAGGCTTCACTGACTATTCGATCTAAACCAGGTTTTCATGCCATGTTCTTTGTAGTTCACCACACTCTCCTTCACAGCCGTTTTCCATTTGAAATAATGGATTTATTTGTGGCTCTTATTAGTGCAAGTCTCCCTCTCTGTTAGCAGTTCCATTAAGGCAATAACCATAGCTATTGTGTTCGCCATTGTACCCCTAGCATTTATCCAGTGCCTGGTACATAATAAAAGATCAATAAATATTTAAGGTATAAATACATCCCTATATTACAGATAAAGAAACTGTACTTACATGATAAAACTTGGTTTTAAGTCACACTTAGAAAGAGGAAGAAGCAGGATTTTCATCAAAGTATGTAGAATTCTAAAGTCAGTTCTCTTAGGCAGCCAAACCACTTTATCATAACTATCTCAGCCAATAAGATTCACAGAAAAGTTAACGGTTTTGTCCATCCTTTTCTGTTGGTTTCCACAGTTTTGATGAACACTCTCAAATAGCAATTATCTCAGTACAGTGCCAATTAGCTGAACCGACAGTACCCACATTCCACTTACGCAGTAGTAAAATTCTAGATGGCCAGTGAGAATGGCAGACAGAATATATATGATTGACATGTAAGCATAACTGGTGAACCAAAATGATTTTGAACCAATGTTTTGAAAGCTACACTTGGCAGCTGTGAGGGAATTGTTTGCCACATGCAGGTGGTAGAAGAGAATTAAATTACAAACGCATGAAAATGTGGTTTTCGGCTGTTCCACGGTGCTACTATGCTGGCCAAGAAAGAAGTGGAATTTCTGTTGCCTTGAATTTCCTGAGATTTTTTATTTGAGTCAAATGAGTTCAGATTACGGGCAAGACTTCCCAAACAAACAAAAAACCACACATGGCTTTTCCTTTTGTGTCTTTACTATTTTGTATCTAGACTAAGTTGAGTTTATTGAGTTATAATGTTGGCTAACTGGGCAAAGACTAACTGCTGACATTAATGTATATATTTTTATCTACTGTTAAATGAGTGTCTAACACAGTTTAATAACTTTCTTTTAAAATGCTCCTTGTAAATTTTGACAAAATTTTATCCAAATTTTGAAAACAATAAAATGCTGACGTGATATTGTCTATCACCCATCTGGCAGGAAAATCTAAGGTAGTTATAAATGTGGAAAATAATTACGTCTGTAAATATGGTAACACTGATGTTTAATTTGATAGGTTCCTATAATAGAAATGTTAGTAAGGGCTTTTTTTCTTGTCTTTTTACTTTATGTTCTGTTATTTTTCATTTCTTCTACTAGTATTATCAAATTTTGGGTGGTGTTTGCTCAGTAACTTATATTATAACTGTGTTGCTCTCTTTCCTGTTTAGTCCAACCCTGTTTTTAGAAAAAAAAAACTGTTTCAAAAAAAAGAACAGAATTGAACAAGAAGAGGCAAAATTAATCAAATTGCAAGTTAATATATATGATATAATACAACTAATGTAATATAGTATAATATAACATAATACAAATGAGATGTATGAAAGACATGAAGGTGTAATTGCTCCAGGTGTTATGTAGTTATACGAATTCCCTTAACTGAAAGAATTAAGGAGAAAAGAAAAGAAAAAGCTTATCCAAATCTATCCTAACCAAGTCACATTATTCTAATGAAATTATCCATCTTAAAACAGTGCTTTAAAGAGCAACTCCAATCTCCTCTCCTCCCCAGTCTCTCATCCTCCATTTTAAGTTAAGAGTATTCCCATGGGGTACCTTTGCTTGAAAATGAATATTGCATCAAAATAATTAAGTAATAGTGACTCCTTTCAGATCACAACTGCCTGTTCCTGGGCCCTAGCTTCTCTTGCTTACTTGGGAGCTGGAACTCAGAGTTGGAGCAGACATCAGCCTGTTTCTCCAAACAGCATGGACACCCCATAACCAAGACTCATCCAGCACTGGTGATGTCCCTCTCCTGTCACCAAAGTCAGGGATCTAAGTCTGTGAGTCACCCAATATTGTCTCATTAAAAACAAGGTTTTCCCTTCTGCAACAGTCTTGCATGTATCTAGCCCTTGATGTTACCTAGCACCAGCTTTTTCCTTCCCTTCTAATAAACTGCACTCATTCAACAACTCTTTAAAGAGCACATACCCTGTCCCAGGCGCAGAGCCAGGCATGTCTATGAAAATGAAAAAGGGACAGAGACTGTCCCTCTGCTTGCAGAGATTAGTCAACTACATGGACATCAACAACTACAAGTCTGATTATATGGTCCCTCATTTATCATTCACAACTCCCATGTATGCTTTCCCCTCCCTGTATGTACTTCCTCAAAGCAGTATTTCAGTAACTAGATTTTTAAAGCTTTTTTAAAGGAATAATAACCTTTAGATGTTCATGTAAATATTTTATACAAAATTTAATATATATTAATATGTGTTATGTAAATATAATATTTTATACAACACCTCCTGGAATGCCACAAAAGAAGAAAAACAGTAATTCTTCTGTAACTAGTAGTATGATTTAGAGAGAAGATTCCACCATTTCTTCCTTTCTAGTTATAAAATAATGAAGCATAGGAAGAGTAAGGTACATTATGTTAATTTTAGTGTTTTTTTGTTTGTTTCCACATTAATTCCTATAGTTTTAAGACAGATGATTTAAAGGAGTTAATCTGATATTTTTGCTCCACACTAAAAAATAGTAGGAAAGAGTTTCATGGATGAGTAAGGTAATAATATAGTTCTTGGTCCTTATGAGATAATCAGAATCAATGGGAAGCAAAGAAAACAAGACAAAACAAACCTTGTGCAGGTCCCTCACCGACACTGATGTTTCTTAAAAGCACCTCAAGTAATTCTAATGTGCAGTCAGAATCAAGTAATAACTCGCAAATCCAACATAACATTTACTTATGGATTTCTGTCCTCTCTATGCCAGAATCTCCTTCCCAACTTTTTACTGCCCCATGTCCAGAGTTTAATGTAGATTTTTTAATTGATATGCATATTTTTAATTGAAGTACCATTAATACACAATCTTATATTGGTTTCAAGTATACAACATAATGGTTTAACAGGTACCCATGTTATTAAATCCTCACCCCCAAAAGCTCAGTTACTATCTGTCAACACAGGAAGAAATAACAGAATCATTGGCTATATTCCCCATGCTGCACTACCATCCCTGTGACCAATTTATATTATGATTGAGAATTCCAGTGCCCCTGATTCCCCCTCACCCTCCCCACTCACTACCCCAACCACTCCCCCATGGTAACCACCAGTCCTTTCTCAGTGTCTGTGAGTTTACTGCTATTTTGTTTATTTTGTTTTGTTTTTAGATTCCACAGATAAGTGAAATTATATAGTATTTGTCTTGCTCCACTTATTTCACTTAGTATAATACCCTCTAGGTTTGCAACAGAATACATATTATTTATAATTTCAATTCACCCTTTAGCAGGACAGAGACAGTTTTCATTTTTGCTGACTGTCAGGTAACTGATTTCTCCCTTGTTTCCATTCTAGTGTCCAAACTTCCTACCTAGATCATTTCTGAGTTCTCCAACAAAGCATTTCTTTGTGGCCTTAATTAAAAAATGTCCCAGAGCCTATTTGAGAAGCAGTACAGTTTCCACTTTGATGACTCTGGCAATCCGAAGGAAAGCATTTCCACTGACTCAATACCATCACTCACAGATTTTCCATAACTCACAACAAATGGTATTTTCTGTCCAGGAAACAAATATGGATTCTAATAGTATCATAACATACAGATGGGGAAAGTATTTTTCTATAGAAAATCGTTATAAGGAAAATTTTTTCCACAGGACTATATACAAAAGCAAATTTGCTTATGTAATTTTTGTGTGAGGAATGAAAACGTGGAACTCTCATTTGTTTATATTAAGTAAATAAAAAGTCTAAACATCTACTTAAGTTTCCTATTATGATCAGTAAAGCAGAGATAAAGATAAGAAAAAGAGTATAAGAGAAAAAAGAATAAGAAAGGGAAAAAAATAAAGAAATGAGAGGAGAAAGAAAGCTTTACTGAGTCATTAGAGAGGAAGACACTTGTATCAAGAGAAGGGCAGAGTCAGTCACCTCATCTGTTCAGGCAGTCTGCACTGTACCCCACCCAGGGCACCTGGAGAATGAGGACTGGAAAAAAAAACCCTGGTTTACTCACTAATCCTCTGCATCTTGGTACAGAGTCATATGACCCAAGGAAGGGACATCTTTTTTAAAAATTTGTACGAAGTTACCTAAGGGTTTGCAGAAGTCTAGACAAAGGCACTAGAGAGAAGAGAAATGAAAAAGCAAAGTAGAAGCCAAAGATTCAGGGGGCACGGTGGATGGAGAGGAGAGAAGGGAGGGGGAACAGCTTGGACAAAAAGGAAAAGTAGAAAAAAGGAACAGAGGCAAGATAATTATAATGCCATCATGTCTTTGCAATTCTTTTCCTTCCACCTAGAATGTCCTGTGATGCCTTGTTCAACTTATGAACACTCTTTCATTAAGTACCAATTTGAACATCGTCTTTGATGGGGAGCCATTCGTGAGACTCCAGGCAGAACTAATCACTCCCATACATACATATACACCTACACATGCACATACACAAATGTACTGCACTAATTTGTCAAATCCCCATATATTTGTCATATTCCCTCACATACTAGGAGTTCCTTAACTGTAAACAAAGTTTTGTTTGTGACCACAGTACCTGATATGCTTATATGCTTTATCCTTACCTGATGGATAATTGAATCTAAGAAAGCACTTGTAAACTCTATGGCATCAGCTATAAAGCAGGGCACATAGAAAACGTAGCCTGGATGGGACTTGCTTAAAGATGGCAGTGTAAGAGATAAGACAGAAACCTCCTCCAAAAACCACATATAATATGAAAATATAGCAAACACAACAAATCCTGAAAGAGCAACAGGAAAGAAGGCTGCAACAGGCAGCCTATAGCTGGGAAAAGGGCAGACCTCATGGAAAAGGGTAAAGTACCAAGCCCCATCCAGCAGGACCCAAGGCTCTCCGCCACCCCAGCTCACCAGTGGGAGGAAGAGAAACAGAGCAGTGAGGGAGTGGAGGCCTAGGACTGCTGAACACCCAGCCCTGGAGATCTTCTCTAGTGGCATGAACCTATACCACATGGTGTTCTGGAGATTAGTGGGGTTGGAAGCTAAGACAGGCAGAATACTTGGACAGGCTGAGATTCCAGGCACTTGTGGACAACAGGTACTCACAACAGACAGCTCTGGGACAAAAGAAAGGTGGGAACTCTGAGAGAATTCCTAACAGCAAGAGGGCTGCTAAAGGGACAAAAATTGTGCCAAGCTTGCAGCTCAGGAGAAAGGACAAGTGAACAAAATTGCCCAGCACACTCAGTCCAGTAGGTTGGGAACATTCAGGACCTTCAAGCACTCCATCCTCCTGGCTGGCAACAAAGGTGTGAGGCCCCCCACTGCGATACACAGCCTGTGCTCCTTCATCCCAGCTGGCACAGGCTTGTCAACTTGCTGCCCCTGCCATTGCACTGCAGCCAGGAAGCAGGAAAGAGCTCTTTCCTCATTACAGGCATCAGCACTGCTCACCTGCGACCCCACCATCACTCCAGGGGCTGAGAAGCTCCAGAGAGTGGAGCATCTGCACATTAGAGGAGACCACCTATACCCAGTTATTTTTACAAATATGAAATATCAAAAGAATGGTACAAACCAAAATCCCAAAAACAACAGAAAGAGAGCCAAGGGAAATTGAAGTCACCAATCTTCCTGAAAAAGATTTCAAAATAAAAATCATGAACATGCTCACAGAGCTACAGAAAAATATTCAAGACCTCAGGGAGGAATTCAAGAAAGAGATAGAAACTTTTAAAAATACAGTATCTGAAATGAAACATACAATGAAAGGATTTAAAAGCAGCTTAGATGGCATAGAGGAAATAGTGAATGAAATAGAAATTAGAGAACAGGAATAGAAAGAAGTGGAGGCACACACAAAAAAAAGGATTTCTAGGAATGAAAGAATATTAAGACAACTATGTGACCAATACAAATGAAACAATATTCACATTATAAGGTTACCTGAAGAAAAGAGAGAGAAAAAGGGATGGAAAGTATCTTTCAAAAAGTAATTGCTGAAAAATTCCCCAAACTGGGGAAGGAGATAGTCTCTCAGGCGATAGAAGTCCACAGATCTATGAACACAAAGGACCCAAGGAGGACAACACCAAGACATACACTAATTAAAATGGCAAAGATCAAGGATAAGGACAGATTATTAAAAGCAGCCACAGAGAGAAAAAGATCACATAAGAAGGAAAAGCCCATCAGGCTATCATCAGATTTCTCAGCAGAAACCTTACAGGCTAGAAAGGAGTGGCATGATGTATTTAATGCAATGAAGCAGAAGGGCCTCAAACCAAGAACACTTTACTTGGCAAGAATATCATTTAAATTTGAAGGAGGGATTAAACAGTTTCCAGATAAGTAAAAGTTGAGAGAATTTACACCGCACAAACCATCTCTACAGTGTATTTTGCAGGGACTGCTATAGATGGAAGTGTTCCTAAAGCTAAATAGCTGTTACCAGAGAAAATAAAACCACAGTAAAGGAAGGAAGCCAATTAATTACTAAGCAAATGCAAAATTAAATCAAGTACCCTCAAAGTCAGTTAAGGGATACACAAAAAGTACAGAATATGATACCTAATACATAAAGAATGGAGGATGGAAAAAAGGAGGAAAAAAATAACCTTTAGATTGAGTTTGTAGTATTGTACTGAGTGAAGTTAGACTATTAGATAATAAAGAAGCTGCCCTTGAACCTTTGACAACCATGAATCTAAAGCCTGCAATGGCAATAAGTACATATCTATCGATATTCACCCTAAATGTAAATGGACTGAATGCACCAATAAAAAAACAGAGAGTTAATGAATGGATAAAAAACAACACCCATTATATGTTGCCAACAAGAGACTCACTTGAAACCCAAAGACATACACAGACTAAAAGTGACGGGATGGAAAAACATATTTCATGCAACCAATAAGAAGAAAAAAGCAGGAGTTGTAGTACTTGTTTCACACAAAATAGACTTCACAACAAAGAAAGTAACAGGAGACAAAGAAGGACATTATATATATGATAAAGCAGTCAGTCCAAAAAGAGGATATAACAAGTATAAATATCTATGCACCCAACATAGGAGCACACACATATGTGAAACAAATACTAACAGAATTAAAGGGGAAAATAGAATGTAATCCATTCATTTTAGGAGACTTCAACACACCACTCACTCCAAACGACAGAATAACCAGTCAGAAAATAAGCAAGAGACAGAGGCACTGGACAACACATTAGAACAGACGGACCTAACAGACATCTACAGAACACTCCACACAAAAGCAATAGGACACACATTCTTCTCCAGTGCACACGGAACATTTGCAAGAATAGATCACATACTAGGCCACAAAAAGCGCCTTAGTAAATTCAGAAGGATTGTAATTGTACCAAACAGCTTCTCAGACCACAAAGGTGTGAAACAAATAATAAATTACACAAAGAACAAAAAACTCCCACAAACACATGGAGGATTAACAACATGCTCCTAAATAATCAATGGATCAATGACCAAATAAAAACAGAGATCAAGCAATATATGGAGACAAATGAAAACAATAACTCAGTGTCACAATATCAGTGGGACGCAGTGAAAGCCATGCTAAGAGGGAAGTACATTGCGATACAGACTTCTCTCAAGAAAGAACAACCCCATATGAACAGTCTAAACTCACTACTAAATGAAACTAGAAAAAGAAGAACAAATGAGGCCTAAAGTCAGTAGAAGGAGGGACATAATAAAGATCAGAGCAGAAATAAATAAAATTGAGAAGAATAAAACAATATAAGAACCAATGAAACCAGGAACTGGACTTCAAGAAAATTAACAAAATACATAGACTCCTAGCCAGACTTATCAAGAAAAAAAGAAAGTCTACACATACAAACAGAATCAGAAATGACAAAGGAAAAATCCTGACAGATAACACGGAAATACAAAGAATTATTAGAGAATACCATTTAAAAAATTATATGCTAACAAATTGGATAACCTAGAAGAAAGGGACAATGTTCTAGAAAAATACAACCTTCCAAGGCTGACCTAGGAAGAAACAGAAAATCTGAACAGGCCAATTACCAGCAATTAAATTGAATGGGTAATCAAAAAACTACCCAAGAATAAAACCCCCATGCCTAATGGCTTCACCACTGAATTTTATCAGACATTTAGAGAAGACCTAATACCCATTCTCCAAGTTTACCAAAAAACAAAAGAGGAGGGAAAACTCCCAAACTCATTCTATGAGGCCAGTATCACTCTAATACCAAAACCAGGCAAAGACACCACAAAAAAAGAAAACTACAGAACAATATCCCTGATGAACATAGATGCAAAAATACTCAACAAAATATTAGCAAACCAAATTCAAAAATACATCAGGAGGATCATGCACCATGATCAAGTGGGATTCATCCCAGGGATGCAAGGATGATACAACATTCGATAATCCATCAGCATCATCCACCACATCAACAAAAAGAAGGACAAAAACCACATGGTCATCTCAATAGGTGCTGAAAAAGCATTTGACAAAATTCAACATCCATTCATGATAAAAACTCTCAACAAAATGGGTGTAGAGGGCAAGTACCTCAACATAATAAAGGCCATATATGACAAACCCACAGCCAACATCATACTTAAAAGCGAGAAGCTGAAAGGTTTTCACCTAAGATTGGGAACAAGACAAGGATGCCCACTCTCCCCACTTTTATTCAACATAGTTCTGGAGGTCCTAGCCATGGCAATCAAACAACACAAAGAAATAAAAAACATCCAGATCAGCAAGGAAGAAGTCAAACTGTCCCTGTTTGCAGATGACATGATATTGTACATAAAAAACCCTAAAGAATCCACTCCAAAACTACTAGATCTAATACCTGAATTCAGTAAAGTTGCGGGACACAAAATTAATACACAGAAATCTGTTGCATTCCTATACACTAATGATGAACTAGCAGAAAGAGAAATCAGGGAAACAATTCCATTCACAATTTCATCAAAAAGAATAAAATACCTAGGAATAAACCTAACCAAGCAAGTGAAAGACCTATACCCTGAAAACTACAAGATACTCTTAAGAGAAATTAAAGAGGACACTAATAAATGGAAATTCATCCCATGCTCTTGGCAAGGAAGAATTAATATTGTCAAAATGGCCGTCCTGCCCAAAGCAATCAATAGATTCAATGCAAACCCTATCAAAATATCAACAGCATTCTTCAACATACTAGAACAAATAGGTCTAAAATTCATATGGATACACAAAAGACCCTGAATAGCCAAAGCAATCCTAAGAAGGAAGAATAAAGCTGGGGGGATTATGCTCCCCAACTTCAAGCTCTACAACAAAGCCACAGTAATCAAGACAATTTGGTACTGGCACAAGAACAGACCCACAGATCAATGGAATAGAATAGAGAGCCCAGATATAAACCCTCAGATGTATGGCCAATTAACATATGATAAAGAAGCCATGGACATACAATGGGGAAATGATAGCCTTTTCAACAGCTGATGTTGGCAAAACTAGACAGCTACATCTAAGAGAATGAAACTGGATTACCCTCTAACTCCATACACAAAAGTAAACTCGAAATGGATCAAAGACCAGAATGTAAGTCATGAAACCAACCATAAAACTCTTAGAAGAAAACACAAACAAAACTCTCTTGAATATAAACATGAGCAACTTTTTCATAAACATATCTCCTCCAGCAAGGGAAACAAAAGCAAAAATGAACAAGTGTGACTACATCTAACTAAAAATCTTCTGTACAGCAAAAGACACCATCAATATAACAAAAAGGCATCCTACAGTATAGGAGAATATATTCATAACTGACATATCCAATAATGGGTTGACATCCAAAATATACAAAGAGCACACATGCCTCAACACCCAAAAAGCAAATAACCCGATTAAAAAATGGGCAGAAGACACTTCTCCAAAGAAGAAATTCAGATGGCCAACAGGCACATGAAAAGATGCTCCACATCACTAGTCATCAGAGAAATGCAAATTAAAACCACAATGAGATTTCACCACATATCAATTAGGATGGCCAACATCCAAAAGATAAGCAACAACAAATGCTGGCAAGGATGTGGAGAAAGGGGAACCCTCCTATACTGCTGGTGGGAACTTAAATTAGTTCAACCATTGTGGAAAGCAATATGGAGGTTCCTCAAAAGTCTAAAAATAGAAATACGTTTTGACCCAGGAATCCCACTCCTAGGAATTTACCCAAAGAAAACAAGATCTCAGATTCAAAAAGACATATGCACTCTCATATTTTTCACAGCACTATTTACAATAGGTGAGATATGGAAGCAACCTAAGTGTCCATCAGTAGATAAATGGATAACGAAGAGGTGGTATATACACACAATGGAATATTATTCAGCCATAAGAAGAAAACAAATCCTGCCATTTGCAACAACGTGGATGGAGCTAGAGCATATTATGCTCAGTGAAATAAATAGGTGGAGAAAGACAAGTACCAAATTATTTCTCTCATTTGTGAAGTGTAACAATGAAGCAAAACTGAAGGAACAAAGCAGCAGCAGACTCACAGACTCCAAGAAGGAACTAGCGGTTTCCAAAGGGGAAGGATGGTGCAGGGCGGGTGAGGAGGGTGGGAGAAGGGTATTAAGGGGTATTATGATTGGCACATATGGTGTGGGGCAGTCACAATGAAGACAGTGTAGCACAGAGAAGACAAGTAGTGACTCTGTAGCATCCTACTATCTGATGGGCAGTGACTGCAATGGGGTATAGGGGGTACTCGATAATGTGGGTGAATGTAGTAACCACAATGTTTTTCATGTGAAACCTTCATAAGAGTGTATATCTGTGATACCTTAATAAAAAAGAGAAAGAAAAAGCAGCCTGGGTTTTTGGCAGCTTTAGGTTGGATGTCTTCCTCAACATCTGTAAGATACGATCTTAGCTGTTTCAGTTAATCAATTAATACTAGGTTTTCTCATCTCTATAATGAAAATAATGACAACTTATATCATACCAAAAATAATGTAAATATGGTTTGAGAAAATTCCTCACACAGAGCAGCTCTATAATATTGTCCCCATTACCAATAAATAATGTTGTAATCTATAGAGACAGAAAGCAGATCAGTGGTTGCAGGGGACAGAAAAGAGACTGAAGGAAAATGGGTACAAGGAATCTTTCTGGAGTGATTAAAAAAAATGTTCTAAAATTTGATGTGGTGATATTTGTAAACTCTATACATTTAGTAAAAGCCATTGAATTTTACACTACAAGTGGGTCAATTTTATAGTTTGCAAATTATGCCTCATTAAAGCTGTTTTGTTTTAAAGGTCATGGGATGGACAGGGGGTTGGTATTAAATGTAGAAAGACTGACCACGACAATTACCTCAGCTGGGTGATGGGTGCGTGGAGTTCATTAAGCAATTGTCTTAATTATGCATATATTTGAGAATTCCCACAACAAAAGAAAACTTGAGAAGAAGGTTTTAATTAATGACAATTAAGTTTTATAATTTTACAACCTGATGGTCAGCAAAAATGAATATAATTTGCCTAGTTTCTTAAACTAGATATAAGGTATCATTTCTTAACAAATAAAATGCTGGTAAGAAATAAGAATGAAGGGTGAATGGAGGCTGTAGGCCAGGCTTCCCACTGTTACTGAGAACCACTGGTTAGCTGGAGATTCTCATATTGTTGCAATTGCTCTTTATATTACCACAGATATCACTTTGCCTCTTTTACTGAAAATTCAACATAAATTTAAAGCAAGTAGTGGAGGGTTCTGAAAACAGAGACCATGGAGAAACAAAGCATGTACTTTCAATGTGTTGGAAACTAACCTTTGCCCATCCAATTCACACCAGTTTTCTACCAAAATTTAATCCTCTATCTGAATTTCTCTGAGTATCAGTGTGCAATCTATCACACAACAGAAGGCTGTAATTCCCTCCCTTTCTCTCCTTCATTTTCCACATTATTATTGAGCATTTTCTATTCATTATACCACTTGACATTTTCATACGCATCTCTTCTTTTCCACTCACAAGAACACAAGTTTAGATCACATCACCTCCATAAAGATAACTGAGGTCATCTCCGTTACTGCCACTTGCCCCTCTCCTCGCTGCCTACATTAGTCATTCTCAGTCTGCCTTTCCTGGAAGTATAATGAAAGATATTTACAAGTACCCAACCAGGTTTTAATTAAATGGCCAACAAAGCATGTAGATAAAGTAGTAATTTATTCATAGGTATTACTTTTAGTACCTTAGTAACAGTCACTTTCAAAGGTCCAAGCAGCGAAAAAGTAGGCCACGTGTTTGGTGTAATTCCACTCCAATGGCACTGCTCTTTCTTCTCCAATAAAGCAATCTAGAAAATAAATGTACCATTAATTAATTTTTTTTTAAAGTAGCATTATTAACAAAAAACATCTCCTAATACAATGGCCAAATCATTTTCAGCTTAAATTTTTCTATGGCTCATCATTTTCTGCAAAATAGAGTACTCCCTCATCTGGGCTACGCCTGTATCTTCAACCTTGACTCTGGCCATATTCCTAATCCAACTTAACATTCCAATCCTAGCGAACCACTTGAACTACTCTAAATTCTTTCTTGTATCTCACATTTTTAGAACCCCAAGACTAGTGGTAAATAGATGGTGTTTAATATGATGAATTAAAAATTCATATGTTGTGAGTGATTGGTGAAAAAAATATATTCTCTGCATGCTATATAACAAACTAATGAAATTCTGAGGAAATTCAGGGGCATAATAATATTATTTTTATTCTTATTCTAATCATAGTTATCTTTACACAGCTAAAATCATTTTGTATTTCTGCTCCTAATTTCCAATTTATTCTAATCTTTAAAAAGCTGAAAAATAAAGACTTTGTGAATAGCACAACACTCCCATATTCTTCTTCTAAATCCTGTAGCTGTTACTTTAGAAAAAGCCCTCTCCAAAATTCAATCTAGTGGTTTAGAAAATGCTTGAATGCATTGAGCCAATTAAAGATATTTCCTCCACTTCTAAACTACCATTAAATCAAGAAAAGAAATGTAAAAATGATTTTTACCATTACCTGTAAAAAACACATTTGTGTGCACACACGCACACATATATACATAACAAGGACATACCTCAACCACATTGTCTCAGGAATGTTGGAAATGTTAGAAACGAATGAAATCAGAATAAGACTTGTGATAACTGGAAAAATCAGCCTAAGATTCAACACAGGTAAAGGAGGAGACTGCCTGGAAAATTCCAGGAGACAGTGGATTTCTTCAGGAGGAGGATTTCTCCAGTCAATCACCTTGAAAATTCCAGAATCAGAGAAACAGAAGCTTGGAATAATAGCACATAGTTGAGCAATCTGGATGCAACTTAAAAACAAATCACTTAAGACTCATGTCACCAAGAGGGCAGAACAGGAAACCCCAGCTTTGGTCCCTCCACAAAGATCAATAATTAGACAGCTATCCATGAACAAAACCAGCTCTGGAAGAACTGTGGAGTCCACTCAAGAAACTTCAACAGCATGGAACCAAAATCTTGAGAATAACCACACAAAAAAGGGAAAGAAGAAAAGCTTCGTTTTGCCTGCATCAGTCCCCCAGGCCACACTGCTCAGCGCCAACAGAGAACTCCCCTGCTAGAAGAGTTCCTCCTTAGGAAAGGGAGACCAGACGAAGAGACTGGCTTCCCTAGCCTTTCAGGGCTTCCCATGAAGGACCTGCTTCAGTATTGCCCCACCCAGACATCAACAAAGCTGAGATGTATAGAGAAGGCTCGAACAAGGAAGAAGAGCAAAAGCTACCACTATCAGCCACACAGCAAAAGCGACCGCAGTTCCCAAGGACCTCCACTGCTAGGCCACGGCAGCTTACACTACCAAAGGAACCAATGGCCAGTACAGACACTGCACACCTCCTGCAGGCTTTACCACTTTTCATTCCACACACCTTCCTGTTTGCTGATGCAGGCTGCCTGAGTCCCTCACTGCTCCCACCTCCACCATGAGTACTGGGGGATGGGGCACTTCTTTAGTCATTTGTTTATACTGATTATCAGTCCTCTATTATTCCAGCCCATATGGACCTTTCAGATCTATCATTCTCTACCACTTTTACAGCATACACTGGGTACCAAGTCTTTAATGAAGTTGGAACTCCCTGGACTGAAATCAGTTTCCCTGATGTACCTAGTGCCCATTCCCTCTGAGGACTCCGATTTGAATGTCATTACCAGGACACAAGGAGTAAATTTCTGTTGTACATGAAACACACACACCTTTCATTTCTATGCCCAGCAGAAAAGGAAATTCTTTGTAGTCTGTAGGAAATCCCTCTGCATTCTGTGGAGGCTCTTTTCCTTTCATTGGGCCCTATTCTCTTCAGTGAACTTAAGGTTTAGGAAACAAAAATCTAGGATATAAGAGAAATGTCTGGTATATAACTTCTACTTTTTTCCAGCTGAAAATTCCCAACATAGAAAAATCACAAAATTAATTAACTGCTTGAACAGGATGAGGAAAATGGGAAATTATCAAAAGAAAATACATATGAACGTATCAAAAATTTTCAAGCCACAGTGATATACTGCTGAGGTTACAGAAGAATGTGTATCAGAGAATTTTACTTCATAAAAGTTTATGTGCACCTGTAGCTTTCTATGGGGATAACTGGGATATGATATGACACAAGCCAATAATGACAAGAAACAATCCTGAATTTTTAATCACAAAACCTTGGAGTAAGGACTTCATTATTCTTACAGGTCTGGGAAAGATGCTTCATATCTCTGAGCCCCAATTGCCTCATTAGTGAAGTAAAGAGTCTCTATAGAAACACTGGGAAATTAGAAAGCTGCAAATGCAATGCAATATTTTTATTATGATTCATAATTTCTTCTATGTCTTCTATTATAAATTCTCCAGCTTATAAATAGAAAGCATGTATTCATCTATATTCTAACAGATTAGATGTAATAAATGCTCCTATCACTTAATAATTCTCTGTTCTCTCTCACCATAAAAGAGAAAGAAAAAATGGTGTTAAAATTATCTTTGAGCATCTTATTCAAAATGGAGTGTACTATGATCCTACTGAGTTTCCCACTTAAAAAGTTCACGAGTCCCCAAGACTGTTATCACTCTGACACCAGCTGCAAAGTGTGGCAGTCGCCAAAAGAGCTCTTACTTCTGACACCAATTCCAAGTCTCCAAGACTATCTATCCTCCAGTTCCACAATTTCCTAGAAGGATTCACAGAATTTACTGAAAGTTGTTGTGGTTCTGGTTGTGGATGCAGATTGAATCAGCTAAGGAGAAGGCCCAGGGACAGGGTCTAAGACAATGCCACAGCTAGCACTTCCAGTTGTATTCTTACAGTGGAGTTGTGGACAGGGCTAAATTCTCCAGGCATGACGTGTGACAGTATTTATGGAGTATGGCCCAACTAGGGAAATGCACTCAAGCTTTGGTATCCAGAGTCTTTATTAGGTGTTGGGCACAAAGACATAATTGACCACCTCTATGACTGACCCTTAGTTTCCAGCCCCTATAGAAGTACTGCTGATTCTGTGTGACCCAAAGCCCACACCATAAATCAGATTGTTAGAGTATGCAGTGTGGCCCAAGGCCCCCTGGTAAGCAAACACACTCTTATCAGGCAGGTCAATCCAAGTGTTTAGAAAGTGTTTCCCAAGAACAAAGTCTAGCTCTCTCTGTGGTAAGGTTAATTCTTTACTACACAGCACTTTTTAAAGGATAGAGTGTAAAATTTATAATTATCAGTGATGTTTTCTAACAACTCCTCAAAAGAACACCAGAAAACAAAGGTAAATTTTTCGGACTTACTATCATAAGGGAAAACATCACCGTCAACAAAGTCATAGTAGTGGCTCTAATAAAGGAGGACAAGGGAGAATACTATGCATAGAGTTTTGACATCTGAGAGCAAGTGGCTTAATGCTACTCCTTCAAGGCTGGAAACTAATTTGTATTGGGCAAAGTGCATGATACAGTAGTTTAGGGTCAGTGGGCACATAAAGAGTGCATGAAGATAAAGCACACCTTCACAAGTGAACTGGCTATTTGCCCAGGTGAGCAATCTCTTCCTGGGCACAAATTTCCTGAAAGAAATATTTAGTCATGTTGACACAAGCAATCTCAGTTCTCACTTCCAAATGTTTAGTAAATGTAGATGCAAATGGTCTCAATTCTCAGTGGTAAGACTAGAATTCCAAAGCTCACTTGGAAATTTAAGATTCAGTATCTAATAATGAAAAAACTTTAAGCATTTACTAAAAGAACTTAAAATTGGCATTCTATATGTTAAACCCATTCCAACTCAATAACCTGGGGCTACACTGAATTAAGAGAAGCAATAATTATCAGCAAATAGTGCTCTTTAAGCCTATTTTATCACACCATATATATTGTATGAGGACAGTTGCAATCCAAGTACATAAAGGAGATAACCAAATAGTACTAAGGAACTAAAATACCCATCTTAAATTTTACTTGAGCAAGTTGATATTCATTAAGATTACAGAACATTGGTATAATGTGTTTCTTTGTAATCACACCCAGAAACACTTAAAGTATAAATTACACAGTGACTACATCAGCCTGATGATTAGAAACACAAAATATAAAGAGTGATATATTTTTAAGCCACAATATCCTTGGTAAATTTGGCAGAAATTTTATTTCAAGCCCAAACTGTCATTTGAGTGAGTCTTTAGAAACTGATTTAAGTATAGTAAATTTTATGATCTGTATTGAGCTCTCCTCAGCCCCAAAAAACAACAAAAAAAGAAATCAAAAAAAAAACTGAAATGGAAAGAACTATATCAGGAAGCCTCCTATTGTCTACATTGGTTGTTTTCTGTATGCAGATTCATTGATACCAATAACCTAAATATTCTTAATAACAGGCTCTGGTATTAAGCCAATGTCAGTGTAGTTTAAGGCCTGAAATCAGTGTTATGTTCTGTCTTGCCATCTGAACGCGGGAGGGACTCAAATTGCCCAGCCATTGTTCCCTTCCCCGCTCTGCTCTCTGGGGTAAGTCCCCCTGGCCAGACAACCCCATCACAGGAGCCAGGCATAGTGCCACTTATCCCAGGCCCTCAGCTTCAGTTGACAGCCTGCAAAATTATTAGAACAAGACAACTGCATCCTCTCACAAGAGGCCAGGGTCACCCCTTCTTCTTGTCACTGCAAAGCCTGCTCCCGTAGCTCCCTGCTCGTTCACTCTGTTTCCAAGATCAGTCCCACCGTGGCACATGGTGTGTGGTATCCTCCTCCCTCAGGCTGTGAGTTCACGTGACTAATTCTGTCCAGTGTCAGATGTGTTTCTCCTTCCCCATAACCCAAGGGCAAGAATTCTTCCCTCACTATTGGGGTGAAGAGGAGGTGATCAAGAGTCATAAAAACATGGAACAAGAAAGCATTATTTTGATAGGCTATTCTATGTAATAGTGGATACCAAAAAATTTAACATTAAAAATAATCATTAAAAAATAATTTCTTATTATGTATTTAAACATTTACTTACAATGAATTGATTAAAGTCATTATACATAAAGACAACCTTTGCACAACATCTATTCACAATGTAAATGTGATAAACACACATACACACACACACACAAATGCATCCTACATCGCTGGTCCTTTAGAGATAGGAATGCCATTACTAATTGATCTTCCAAAACTTTTCTTTACTGAACTGCTATGAAAGATTTAAATGAGATTGAGATGAAAACTGACATCCTCTTTACAAAACATAATTTATACATTAACTTCTGCCACTATTCTTTTCTCAATACTATACAGTAATAAAACTAGCACATTTCTTCAGCACTCTATGTCATTTTCTTGCCAGTTTAAAGCCACCATTTATTAAACAACTTAAAGTCTTCTGGCATTAAAATGCAATGTGACATGATTTCTTACCACAAAAAATAATTTCTTCATAATAACCGCTAAAAGAATTCAACATGATTACAAGCACAGAAATGGGATAACTTTTGTTATTCTGGTACTAGAACACTTCATTTTAAGAATGAGATGTTTTTACCAATACTCTGCATGTTAGGTGACTTTAGATGTCACTTGATACAATGTAAATTTCGACTCAAAGAAAAATAAGGTGCTAAAATTGCATGGCAGGCCTCACCTCCAGGTTAAGTCCACCTAATGCAGAATCTGTATTTATTCAAATTTTCCATCATCATAAACAATTTAAAAGCCATGCTACAGATTGCACAGACACCCCGGCTAATTCCTCCTAGTAATCCTCAGGAGCAAGTACTAATATTGTCTCCACTTAAATATCTACCAACGAATATTAAAACTAAACTGAAACACAACAACACATTTCAGTTTGAGCTAACAGAAATTTTTCTGAAGATAAATTCATGAAGCAAGTAACATTAAAGCACCCAAAAGTATGATTCCTCACACAAATACCACTAACTATGTATTTGTTCTTGGGGTGATCAGATAACACAGTGTCCTAATTAGGACATTTTCAGAGCAAAGAGGGTTGTTAGGAATTACACTGAGGAAACACACATATACCAGGGCTACACCAGCAAACTCAAATAAGTGATAATCATTGTTCCTTGCTCACATATTTTTTAAGCACAAGGAGATTCCTCAAACTTCTAGCCATAAGACAAGTAGGCAGATAGACAGAAAGAAAAATGGGAAGTAGTTGTAAAATCTTAGAAAATATATTAATTCATCACAGTCACTTTTCAACATGTTTAAGGGCCAAATCTTTTTGTAAAATACATGCACAATCCTTGCTACGATTTGTGAGTTGAACTAATAAATGGCCAGCAGGCACATGAAAAGATGCTCCACATTGTCAGTCATCAAGGAAATGCAAATCAAAACAACAAAGAGATATCACCTCACCCCAGTCAGAATGGCCATTATCCAAAAAACAAGAAAAATCTAGTGTTGGTGAGGATGTGGAGGGACGGGAACCCTCCTACACTGTTGGTGGGAATGTAAATTGGTGAGCCACTACGGAAAGCAGTACAGAGATTCCTCAAAAAATGTGAAATTGAAATGCCATATGACCCAGTAATTCCACTTCTAGGAATTTACCCAAAAAAATAAAATCCCTGATTCAAAAAGATACATGTGGGGAACGAAAAAAGATGGCAGCATGAAAAGTGTGGTGGAAATCTCCTCCCAAAACCACATATATTTTGAAAATACGGCAAGTACAACTATTCCTAAAAGAGTGACCAGATATAAAAGTACAGCAGCCAGTCTACATCTGGGAGAAGTCAACATCTCATGGAAAAGTGTAAAGTAAAAAAGCCGTGACCTGGCAAGAACCGAGCACTCCCCCAAACCCAGATCACCAGAGGGAGAAAGAGAATCAGAGTGGGAGGCAGTGGAAGCACAGGACTGCTAAATACCCTGCCCTAGAAACCTACCCCGGGAGTACAGACCCACACTGCATGGTGCTCTGGAGATTAGAGGGGCTGAAAACCAAACTCAGAGACTAAGACTGTGAACAGGTTCCCACAACCAGCTGCCATGGGACAAAAGAAAAGCAGATGCTTTGAAAGAATGTAAATTCTCAACAGTCAGAAGGCTGCTAAAGGGGTAAGGGTTTAGGAGAAGGAACAGGTGGACAAAATCAGCCCTGCACACTCAGTCGAACAGGTTGGGAACTTTCAGGAGCTTCAGGCACTCCAACCCCCTGGTTGGCAATGCAGCCCCGAGGACCCCCACCGTGATAAGCAGCTTGCCACTCCTTCCTCCCCACTGGTACCTGTGCACAAACCTGCTGTCCGCACCAATGCTGCAGACCAGCCGGAAGGCAGCCCTGCCTACAGCAACTACACAGCTTAACACAGAGGCTTCTTCCTGCAAGCGGCTAACCGGCCCAGACACAGGGGACAGGAACGGCGACCAAAAAGAATGAAAGGATTTTGCCCTTCCTGAAAACAACCATGCTGTTTGGGTGCGACACCTGCCATCACCCTAGGACATCCTGAGGGCCACCCCGCCAACGGGAGCTTAGGGGATCAATCCAGAGGCCGCTCCCAACACGCAGCTAACCACCCAGACAGAGTGGAGATAGGCACTGCAACTGGGAAACACGAAAGGGCTTTGTACTCGTGGCAGACTCCGGTGCCACTTGCCTGTGACCCCGCCATCGCCCTAGGCCATCCTGAGGGCCGCCACACCCACAGCAGCTTAGAGATTAACCCAGAGGCCACTCCTGTGTGAGGTTAACCAGCACAGACAGGCACTGTGACCTGTGACCGGGAAGCAGGAAGGGATTTTGTCCTCCCCCATGACACCCACACTGCGTGCTTGCGACCACTCCCATCACTCCAAAGACTATGAAAAGGCAGAAGAAACTTGCTCAGTCCAAAATCCTTCAAACACCAGAAAGAGGGTTTGGTGAGATTGAAATCACCAATTTTCCTGAAAAAGAATTTAAAATAAAAGTCATAATCATGCCAATGGAGCTACAGAAAAACATTCAAGAGCTAAGGGATGAATTCAGGAGGGAGATAGACACCTTAAAATATACAGTAACTGAAATGAAACAAACAATGGAGGGATTTAAAAGCACATTAGATGAGGTAGACGAGATAGCAAATGAAATATAAATTACAGAACAAGAATATAAAGAAGCTGAGGCACAGAGAGAAAAAAGGATCTCCAGGAATGAAAGAATATTAAGAGAACTAGCCCAGTTTGAAAAAGGCATATGCACCCCTCTGTTTATCACAACACTATTTACAATAGCCAAGATACGGAAGCAACCTAAGTGTCCATCAGTAGATGAATGGATAAAGAAGATGTGGTACATATACACAATGGAATATTATTCAGCCAGAAGAAGAAAATAAATCCTACCATTTGCAAAAACATGGATGGAGCTAGAGGGTATTATGCTCAGTCAAATAAGCCAGGCAGAGAAAGACAAGTATCAAATGATTTCACTCATCTGTGGAGTATAAGAACAAAGAAAAAACTGAAGGAACAAAACATCAGCAGACTCACAGAACCCAAGAATGGACTAACAGTTACCAAAGGGAAAGGGACTGGGGAAGATGGGTGGGAAGGGAGGGATAAGGGGGAAAAAGGGCTATTACAATTAGCACACACAATGTAGCAGAGGGAGGGATAAGGGGAAGGCACTGTAACACAGAGAAGACAAGTAGTGATTCTATAGCATCTTATTATGCTGATGGACAGTGACTGTAATGGGGTATGTGGTGAGGACGTGATAATAGGGGGAGTCTAGTAACCATAATGTTGCTCATGTAATTGTACATTAATAATAGCAAAATTTAAAAAAAGAATATTAAGACAACTGTGTGACCAATCCAAATGGAACAATATTCGTCTTATAGGGGTACCAGGAGAAAAAAAGAGTCTTAGAAGTGTCTTAGTAGATAGAAAGTGTCTTAGAAGAAATAATTACTTAAAACTTCCCCAGTCTGGGGAAGGAAACTGTCTCTCAGGCCATGGACGTCCACAGATCTCCCAACACAAAGGACCTAAGGAGGATAACACCAAAACATATAATAATTAAAATGGCAAAGATGAATGACAAGGACAGAGTATTAAAAGCAGCCAGGGAGAGAAAAAAGATCACCTACAAAGGAAAACTCATCAGGATACAAAGGATACAAAGGAAAACCATCAGGCTATCATCAGACTTCTAAACAGAAACTTTACAGGCCAGAAGGGAGTGGCATGATATTCAATGCAATGAAACAGAAGGGCCTTCAACCAAGAATACTGTATCCAGAACGATTATCATTCAAATTTGATGGAGGGATTAAACAATTCATAGACAACCAAAATTGAGGGAATTTACCTCCCACAGACTGTCTCTACATGGTATTTTAAAGGGACTGCTCTAGATGGAAGTGCGACTAAGGCTAAATAGCTGTCACCAGAGAAAATAAAACCACAGCAAAGGAAGTAGACCAATTAAATACGAACCAAATGCTAAATTAAATCACCTACCCACAAAGTCAATCAAGAGATACACAAAGAGTTCAAAATATGACAACTAACATATAAAGAGAGGAGGAGGAAGAAAAAGAAGGGAGAAAAGGAAAAAAAAGAATTTTCAGATTGCACTTATAATAGCATAGTAAGTGAGTTAAAGAAGACGGCTAGATAGTAAAGAAGCTGCCTTTGACCCTTTGGTAACCACGAATCCAAAGCATGCAATGGCAATAAGTACATACCTATTGATAATCACCCTAAATGTAAATGGTCTGAATGCACCAATCAAAAGACACAGAGTAACAGAATGGATAAAAAACAAGACCCATCTACATGCTGCCTACAAGGGACTCACTTCAAACCCAAAGACATACACAGACTAAAAGTGAAGAGATGGAAAAAGATATTTCATGCAAACAATAGTGAGAAAAAAAGCAGGAGTTGCAATACTTGCATCATATAAAATTGACTTTAAAAAAGAAAGTAACAAGAGACAAAGAAGGACTATATATAATGATAGAGGGGTCAGTTCAACAAAACGATATTACCATTATAAATATCTATGTACAGAACATAGGAGCACCCAAATATGTACAACAAATACTAACACAATTAAAGGGTGAAATATAATGCAATGCATTCATTCTAGGAGACTTCAACACACCACTCACTCCAAAGGACAGATCAACCAGACAGAAAATAAGAAGACAGAGGCACTGAACAACACATTAGAACAGATGGGCCTAACAGATATCTACAGAACACTCCATGCAAAAGCAGCAGGATAAACATTTTTCTCAAGTGCACATGGAACATTTTCAAGAATAGATCACATACTAGGCCACAAAAAGAACCTCAGCAAATTCAGAATGATTGTAATTGTACCAACCAACTTCTCAGATCACAAAGGTATAAAATAGAAATATATTGTGCAAGGGAAACAAAAAGGCTCACAAACACATGGGGCTTAACAACATGCTCCTAAATAATCAATGGATCACTGACCAAATTAAAACAGAGATCAAGCAATATATGGAGACAAATGAAAACAACAGCACAATGTCCCAACTTCTGTGGGACACAGCAAAGGTAATTCTAGGAGGAAAGTATATAGCAATCCAGGCCTATTTAAAGAAGGAAGAGCAATTGCAAATGAACAGTCTAAATTCACAATTATTAATACTGGAAAAAGAAGAACAAATGAGGCCCAAAGTCAGTAGAAGGAGAGACATAAGATCAAAGAAGAAATAAATAAAATTGAGAAGAATAAAACAATAGAAAGAAGTAGTGAAACAAAGAGCTGGATCTTTGAGAAAATAAACAAAATAGATAAACCCCTAGCCAGACTTACCAAGAAAAAAAGAGAGTCTACACACATAAACAGATTCAGAAATGAGAAAGGAAAAATCACTACGGACAACACAGAAATACAAAGAATTATGAGAGAATACTATGAAAAATTATATGGTAACAAACTGGATAACCTAGAATAAATGGACAACTTTCTAGAAAAATACAACCTTCCAAGGCTGACCCAGGAACAAACAGAAAATCTGAATAGACCAAATACCAGCAAAGAAATTGAATTGGTAATCAAAAAACTACCTAAGAACAAAACTCCTGGACGAGATGGTTTCACTGCTGAATTTTATCAAACATTTAGTGAAGACCTAATACCCATCCTCCTTAAATTTTTCCAAAAAGTAGAAGACAGGGAATATTCCCAAACTCATTCTATGAAGACAGCATCACTCTAATACCAAAACCAGGCAGACACCACAAAAAAAGAAAATTACAGACCAATAACTCTGATTAACGTAGATGCAAAAATACTCAACAAAATATTAGCAAACCGAATTCAAAAATACATCAAGATGATCATACATCATGATCAAGTGGGATTCATTCCAGAGATGCAAGGATGGTACAATATTCAAAAATCCACTACATCAATAAAGAAGGACAAAAATCACATGATCATCTCCATAGATGCTGAAAATGCATCCGACAAAATTCAACACCCATTCATGATAAAAACTCAACAAAATGGGTATAGAGGGCAAGCACCTCAACATAATAACGGCCATATATGACAAACTCACAGCCAACATCATACTGAACAGTGAAAAGCTGAAATTTTTTCCTCTAAGATCAGGAACAAGACAAGGATGCCCACTCTCCAACTTTTATTCAACATAGTACTAGAAGTCCTAGCCATGGCAATCAGGTAACACAAAGAAATAAAAGGCATCCAGAATGATAAGGAAGCAGTTCAAATGTACATCAAAAACCCTAAAGAATCCACTCAAAAACTATTAGATCTAATATTTGAATTCAGCAAAGTTTAAGTATACAAAATTAATACACAAATTTCTGTTGCATTCCTATACACTAACGATGAACTAGCAGAAAGAGAAATCAGGAAAACAATTCCATTCACAATTTCATCAAAAAGAATAAAATACCTAGGAATAAACCTAAGGAAGTGAAAGACCTATACCCTGAAAACTACAAGACGCTCATGAGAGAAATTAAAGAGGACACTAATAAATGGAAACTCATTCCATGCTCTTGGCTAGGAAGAATTAATATTGTCAAAATGGCCATCCTGACTAAAGCAATCTACAGATTCAATGCAATCCCTATCAAAATACCAATAGTATTCTTCAAAAAATGGAAACAAATAGTTCTAAAATTCATTTGGAACCAAAAAAGACCCCGAATAGCCAAAGCAATCCTGAGGAGGAAAAGTAAAGCAAGGGGAATTACGCCTTGCCAACTTTGAGTTCTCCTACAAAGCCACAGTAATCAAGACAATTTGGTACTGGCACAAGAACAGACTCATAGATAAGTGGAACAAAACAGAGAGCCCAGATATAAACCCACACATACACGGCCAATTAATATATGATTAAGGAGCCAAGGACATACAATGGAGAAATGACAACCTCTTCAACAGCTGGTGTTGGCAAAAGTAGACAGCTACACTGGATGAAACTGAATTATAGTCTAACCCCAAACACAAAAGTAAACTCAAAATGGTTCAAAGACCTGAATGTAAGTCATGAAACCATAAAACTCTTAGAAAAAAACTTAGGTAAAAATCTCTTGGACATAAACACAAGCAACTTCTTCATGAACATATCTCCATGGGCAAGGGAAACAAAAGCAAAAATAAACAAGTGGGACTATATGAAGCTGAAAAGCTTCTGTACAGCAAAGGACACTGTCAGTAGAACAGGAAGACATCCTACAGTATGGGAGAAGATATTAATAAAGGACATATCTGATAAGGGGTTGACATCCAAAATATATAAAGAGCTCACATACCTCAATAAACAAAAAGCAAATAATCCAATTAAAAAATGGGCAGAGGAACTGAACAGACACTTCTCCAAAGAAGAAATTCAGATGGCCAACAGGCACATGAAAAGATTCTCCACATGTCTAATCATCAGGGAAATGCATATCAAAACCACAATGAGATATCACCTCACACCAGTTAGGATGGCCACCATCCAAAAGACAAATAACAACAAATGTTGGCGAGGATGTGGAGAAAAGGGAACCCCCTACACTGCTGGTGGGAATGTAAGCTAGTTCAACCTTTATGGAAAGCTATATGGAGGTTCCACAAAAAACTCAAAATAGAAATACCATTTGACCCAGGAGTTCCACTCCTAGGAAATTACCCTAAGAATGCTGGAGTCCAGTTTGAAAAAGATATATTCACCCCTATGTTTATCGCAGCACTATTTATAATAGCCAAGATATGGAAGCAACCTAAGTGTCCATCAGTAGATAAATGGATAAAGAAGGTGTAGTACATATACACAATGGAATTTTATTCAGCCATAAGAAGAAAACAAATCCTACCATTTGCAACAACATGGATGGAGTTAGAGGGTATAATGCTCAGTCAAATAAGCCAGGTGGAGAAAGACAAGTATCAAATGATTTCACTCATCTGTAGAGTATAAGAACAAAGCAAAAACTGAAGGAACAAAACAGCAGCAGACTCACAGAACCCAAGAATGGACTAACAGGTACCAAAGGGAAAGGGACTGGGGAGGATGGGTGGGAAGGGAGGGATAAGAGGGGAAAAGGGGCATTACGATTAGCAGACGTAATGTTGGGGGGACACGGGGAGGGCAGTACAACTCAGAGAAGACAAGTAGTGAGTCTATAGCATCTTACTACACTTATGGACAGTGACTGCAATGGGGTATATGGTGGGGACTTGATAATGGAGGGAATGTAGTAACCACAATGTTTCTCATGTGATATCTGAGCATAAGATTGTATATTAATGATGCCTTAATTAAAAAAAGATATATGCACCCCTTTGTTTATCACCATAGTATTTACAATAGCCAAGATATGGAAGCAACCCAAGTGTCAATTAATGGATGAATGGATGTAGAAGATGTGGTACATATATACAGTGTAATACCATTCCGCCATTAAAAAAAAATCCTGCCATTTATGACAACATAGATAGACCTAGAGGGTATTATGCTAAGTGAAATAAGCCAGGCAGAGAAAGACAAATACCACATGATTTCACTTTTTTGTGTGGAATCTAAAAACAAAACAAAATGAACAAGACATCAGTAGGCTCAAGAGACACTGAGAAGTGACTGGTGGTTAACATGGGGGAGAGGCTGGGGTGTGTGGGCTGGGGTGTGTGGGTGGGTGGAGAGTGTGAGGGGGATAGAAGGGCACAAACATCTCCACCATAATGTGAGTCGGTCCCAGGATAGTAATGCAGCCTCGAGAATATAGCCGATCGTTGTGTAACATCCTTCTATGCTCACAGATAGTAACTGCACTAGTTGGGGTAAGGATTTAATAATGTGTGTTATTGTTAAGCCACTATGTTGTATACCTAAAACCAATATAATATTGCATATCGATTGCACTTCAATAAAAAAAATTTTTAAGCAAGAAAGATATAACATCCTAAAAGATTTAAATCACTTTTAAAAAGCCATTCTTCATTCACTTCGTGATGAACAAACCTCAAATGTGATTCTTTGGCAACTGCTTCATCTTCTGAGGTAAAACATTAGAAATTTTTAATAGTATTCCATTTCTACTAAGTTAAATTTATCATTTAAAACTAGGGGAAAAATGCTGAGAGAACAAAACATTTCCCCCAGTGAGTTGAAAATAAGGACTTCAATGGTTATTACACGAAATAAAACAAGAAAACGGTATGTCATGATTATTGGGGATTTATGAAGTCAAATAAATAATTCTTGCCTTCCAACTAGGTTTGAAAACAATTAAGAGAGAGACTCAAGTTTCACACCAAATATTACCTTTATTTCTAATAAAACAGTCTGGAGAATATGGTTTTAAACCTGCAATTCTGCCAGGCATCTTAGTACTTTACCCTGAACAAGAGAGACATATCTTCAGGCAAAGGCCATGTGGGACTGCTTCAGGCTTCCACCCAAAGCCTGGCAGAAAGGGAATAAAATTCAAATTTGTGGCTGTCAGGCTGAAGAACACAAGAGGCAGAGAGAGAAAGAGAAAAAAGTTGCTCAGTTCCTTCTCCCAAATTCACCACGTTGAGTCACTCTCTCAGAGGAATGAGGTGTGGTGAAAGAAACTGGAGCATGACTCCATCAAGTCCTTCAGCATGGAAACAAGAGGCCAGAATGTGGAGGTTTCCACTTACACAGATGTGTGTTTCATAATTCCTATTTGAATACTGGGGAAATTCCTAGGAAATGCCAACTTCTACTAAGATTAAAGTGTTTTTAACTTTTAAATTTTTAGTTAAAATTCGGTAAACCATTTCATAAGGGAAGGAAATATTTGTATGCTTGTGTATGTTTTTGTTCTCCCAGGGAACTAGTGACACAAAGTAAATTCAGTAGCTTTCATTGAGTCTCCTATATATTATGGGCTTAAGAAAAGAGTCATATGATGAAGGAAAATAATTAAATACGAGAACAGATAGAAACCATACATCCAAATTAGAGACTTCAGTAACAAACAGAATAATCTACACTTGAGAAGAATGGCTACTCTGTGTATACTGAGGGTGTACTTGCTTAAGCCTGTAATACTATCAAATAGACAAGATTTCTAATAACTTTTTCTATTTTTCCAACAAAGTGAGAATAAATTATCTCATTTTCATTTGCAGTCATACAAATTCTCTGTTCATGCAACTGTTGAACATCAAGGACTCTAATAGTCCCTGAAACACCAAAGGATAATTTCTGTAAGTGCCAGAACTGCTAATGTTTAATGGCCATCAAAATGCTCTAAGTGGAATATAATTTGACAGAATCGGTTCTGTGACTTATCACAGCAACTACTTTAAAGCTAAGAATGATTTTAAGAATAACTTTCTGACTGAATGTGGATAAAAATTTTTGAATATTTAAATTTCTATCAATATTTAGCTAAGAAAAATATATTTAAAACCATGCTTGCTTGTGATAATATTGGAATGAACTATCCAATTTTTCAAAATGTGGCATTTTGTGTAATCTTCATACCAGCCCTCATCTAAGCATCTATGTAACTAAATTTTACTGAATACCTTAAGAGAGAAACAGTGTGTTAATGTCTGCTTTTGAGATCCAGATGAAATTTTATTCCATAAAAAAAAATTCATTCTCAAGTCTTGCAACTAGCTTGACAAAAAACTTTATTGTAATATAATCGCCTATTTTATCATTCAATTTATCAGCTGCTCTCAAAATTTAGTTAATATTTAGCCTGTGCAAATGAACCGAAACAAGTACTATTTTATCAAAATAATTTCCAGCATATACATTATTAATTTTGTAATTATAGAACAAAATTGGAACTGTAACCTAGGACAGAAAGTTAGATAAATACCAAATTCCAAGTTAGAGTTGAAAACTTGTTTTCTACTTCTTATATTAATTCCATTTTTATATCAAGACTGCTTCATCATTCAGAGAATGATGTTATTTTGTCGTATAGTATTTAAGAGACGGCAATAGGTAGATCCCATTTTCAGCAAAACTTCATAAATGTCTTCACACTGTGTACTCTAATATCTCCTCCAGTTCCAGGATGAACCGTTTAAACAGTACCCTTGATCAGAAGAAAGAGCATTAGCCTTATCAATTCCTAAACCATGATCATTCTAGCCAATTCTATTTCAGAGCAAATTTTGTCACAAATTTAATCCCAGAAATACTGAAGCACACACATTAAGTCACCAGCATGATTTCATGGGTAGGATGTGCACTCAACATAGCTATTAATCAGTGAAATGCAAATCAAAACCATGATGAGTTATCATTCCACTCCTGTTAGAATGGCCATCATCAAGAGGACAAGAGATAACAGATGTTACAAGGATGTGGAGAAAAGGGAACACTTGTATTCAGTTGGTGGCAATGAAAATTGGTTCAACCACTATGAAAAAAAATGCAGAAGTTCCTCAAAATATTAAAAATTGCACAACCAGCTGATCCAATAATCTCACTTCTGGGTACATATTTTAAGGAAATGAAAACAAAGTATCAAAAAGATATCTGCCTTCCCATGTTTACTGCAGCATTCTTCACAATAGCCAAGACATGGGAAAAACCTAAGTGTCCATCAACAGGTGAATAGATAAAGATGTGGTATAAAAATTCATGTCAAAATAACATTATTCAGCCATGTGAACCAAGGAAATCCTGCTGTTTGCAACACCATGAACTAATGGAACTTGAGGGCATTATGCTAAATGAAATAAGTCAGACAGTGAAAGACCACTACATGACATCACCTATATGTGGAATCTAAAAAAAACAAATTCATAGACATCGAGAGTCGAGGGATGGTTATCGGGGACTTGGAGGCAGAGGAATTAGAGAGATGTTGTTAAAGGGTGCAAACTTGGAAAAAGGTGTAAGTTCTGGAGATCGAATGCACTGCGTAGTCATTATGATCAACAGTACTGCCTTGTATGCTTCCAAGTTGCTTAGACTAGATCTTAAATGTGCGTGCCACAAAAAAGGAAATAATTATGTGACATGATAGAAGTGTTAGCTACCTCTACAGTGGTCGTCATATTGCAATTTATAAATGTATCGTATCAACTTGGTGTACACCTTCAACTTACATGATGTTATATGACAAGTATATCTCAAAAACATAAAATAAAAAATAAATAAAACAAGTGGCTCAAGTGAAATGCCTAGTGATCTTATAATCTGGAAATCTCTGTTATACATGTCAATACAAAATCCATTGCATCTTTTTGGCCTTAAGGTCATAAATAATTCATCAACTCTAAACTCAATTAAGAAATCTCAAGATTCTCAAGTTGTTGGAGAATCCATAAGCCATAAAAAAATTATCACAGAGATTTATCTTAAGGTGTTTCTCTTCTCTTCTATAACAAAAATTCTTTTTAGAAATACATGTTAGAATGCACTATTTTAAGTTCAGCTTTAAACTGATGAAGTAAGTATTTGTTCTGTTATGTCCCAGGTTATATACTGTAGCCATACAGGGGTCAATAAATTTTGCAATTCTTTTAATGAGCTAAAATATTAATAAAAGTAGGGCAAAAATATTCACCCTAATTGTAGTCTCCCAAATGTTCTTAAAGTTAATAAAGATAACAGCTCAAATTCCTTGCCATCTTAAATAATGAAATCACGATTCAAAGACTTTTGGGTTCTAATGATCTCTCACTATAAGTTAACATCTTTCTTAAAAATAAAAAATTATATATTGAAGGAAAAGTAAATGTTCCCTGGCTCTTCTAAACATTCCAGATAGGTTAAGATGAATAGAAAAATAAAAACAGTGCCTAGATTTGTGGAAACCTTTCAATTTTTTGACTCTCAACAAAAAATTGCAAGAATAAATTTTCCAAAAGTGGTAACCCCCTTTAATGGTGTATTTCATATATTTCAGAGAAACAATATGGAATAGTGGGATTTAAACTGGTCTCTAACATCAAACTGTCTGGGTTTGAGCACCAACTCTGCCTTTCTTAAGCATAGTAACCTGGATAACCTAATAATCCTCTCTGTTTCAATAATAGCAGAACCTACCTCAAAGATTTGTTAAGAGGAGGTACTCCATGGAATAATGCCTGATACACAGTAAGCACTTGATAAGCATCAGCTAAATATAAATTATCTATAAATTAAAATGTTGTATCTTTATCTTTAAAAAAAATGGTGATTGCATTCAGTAAATAAGCCAGAAAAGAGAACACATTTTAAATTTTAAAATGCAAGTCATTCTAGCTCAATGCATATGTGCATGAAATAAAGGTAGACTTCAGACGGGACAGATGAAGAGATGGGTAAAATAACAAAACATTTCATGAAAAAAATAAATAAATAACTCAGTGGGAAACATTCCTGATACTGCCTAATTGCCTTACCTTTGATATCCTGCTTGTCAAACCAGCCAGTGACCCAAATTAAGTCCAGCTGTTCAGACCACATCACCTTGCTGACAAGCCTTTCAGGCAACTAAGATCCAGTTCACATCTATCTGCCTTCCCCACGGTCTGCTCCTGAATTAAATATGCCCAGGAAAGTTCTTCACCCACAAACAAGTTCCTTCACAAATCTTGGTTCCTTGTCTAAACAGGAAAATAACTTTGCAAGGACTGAAGCAAACTTCTCTCATAATGTCTCTCATAGCACCACATACAATGATATCAAAATTATTTTCATTTTAGAAAACTCTTATCAGACTAAAGTATTATTTAAGAATGTGTTCTATTAGTGACATTCATTAATCTTAAATTAAAATGTATGTTTTGGCAGCTTATTTCTCTGCTTTAAATGAGCTATTACTTTAATCACAGGCATGTGCAAAACAGTTTGATTTTTCTTAATTAATGTCTGCTAAATTTTCTTATGACAGACACGCTTTTTTGCTAGAGGTAAAACAAATATACTATGTGGTTATTAATACCCAGCTAGCACCATACAAAATTATTAATTGATGTGGAATTGTTCTGCCAATGTACTTTAATTTCTTTTTCTCAAACGAAAAGATGTAGGAGTATGACTGACTGGCATGCCCGTCCAATGAATGTAGTAATTTTTCAGTGCCTGTCAGCTTGAAGACAATGTTTCACCCCAGTGTTTTCCTTCAAAAAGCTCCAGAGGAAATTTAGCAAGATTAGGAGAAACACAATGGAACTACACAAAAGTTATTGGCTTTTTTTTTTCTACCTTCTTTTACACATTCTATACACAATAGTGACATCTTCTGGTTGGCTGAAATATTGGTGTTTGAACCAATGCTTTCATACCATGTCTAACTTCTTTTCTGGTCACTCATGAAAACATGCCCCCTTTGCATAAAGATACTATATGAAATATCCTGAATCAGAAGCACCTCATCTTTAAATTTATGCCATCCAAATTCCAATTTAAGATTTTTAGAAGGAAACATAATAGCAAAGCAAATACTTATTTCTTCAAAAAAAATTTGAGACCGGTTGAATGTAAAATTAATTGAACTTAAAAATTCACCTGACACAATTAACAAGACTAGCTTTAAGCATGTTCTAGGGAAATTCCATTGTTTAGAAAGTTCACTGCCACCTGAGGAAAACTATAACAAAAAAGGGTTAAACAATATGCTATTTTCAGGCTATTTTTAGTGAGCAAGGAATGATATTCGGGGAATCTGGGAGAAGGAAGTGCCTAACATTAATGACAGTCCTTTCCTCGTTGACTCTTTTCATAAGGGTCTACCTCTGTGCGCAGCACCATGGTCCCCTGAGGATGCCCACAGGGCACTGCTCAGCGCTAGCCTCTCATTTCACCAGGTGACTCCTGGTGCAGTCAGCCGCTCCGAGCAGCGCTGGGCCTCCACTCGTTCCAGTAAGAGCAACCTCAGGGACTCAGTTCCCGTCCCTTCCATAAGGATGGAGAGGCACTGGGCAGCTCCATCTAACATACTTATATTCAACCTATTTTTCAAGACAGTAGAGGAAAGGTGACTTCAGTAATTCTAAGGTGATTTTCTTAAAACTAAGCAAATTCAATTTCATATCAACTACTTGTAAAAGTAGAGGAATAAAAAATGAAGAGGAATTGAATTAACATTGTTTCATCAGTCATGAATGCAATGCAACATTGCGTAGTATAAGTTCCACTCACACATTTTTAAAAGAGAATTTAATCTTAAGAAAAATATATGTTTAAAGTGGCTTAAATAACAATAAACAAGAGACTTGTTATTAAAGTTCTACTGATTACATTTACCCTTTCATTTGGATCAGCTAGTATCTCTCTTCGTAATAACAGCTCTTCACAATATTGTTACTGTAAGTGGAAATTAGTATTTGTAAAGAACAGACCATGAACATTTTTTAATGCCAGAAAATATATTAAAGAACATGGGTCTTTAAAGAATATACATTCTTCTTTGTATTTATAAATTAAGGCACTTATGTTATCTGAAGTTGCAAATTGAATTTGACCAAAGAAACAAGTTATATATAAATAATGTGTAATCATCCTTTAAATGATAAACTAGTATGATGAATAGGAATAAACTATTACAATCAGCATTACATGCTGAATATATTTCTGAATTCATAAAAAATTATACTCTCAAGAGTGACAGATAAGCAACTGATTCACTTCCTTACCTAATCTATAAAAGTGATGCTACTTGTTTCTGGTATTGTTATTATTTTATTACTAAGATTTCAGGTCTTGTTTTCAAAAATATTCTTTATGTAGAGAAATAAACAAACCTCAGGTAATAGATATGCCTATGAATTTTTCAAAATTCACAATGTTCGTCAGGTATACAATAATAAAATAAGCAAACTGTTAAGTTATGGTCTATTATCTGGTTGACAATAAAGTCAATCTTGTTCCATGTAGAAGAGCAGAAAATATAAAATAAGTTTTGTCTTTAGACACAATGTGTGCAGTCTATTAACTTTATTCAAATACATTAAGCAAATCAAATGCTAATATCAACTTGCCATTCATATAATTTATAAGTTTGAATGGAGCAACAAAAGCTGCAACATTGAATCATTCTGTACCATAATCTAGCGAATATCTGCAATAACCAAAACAGCCTTGAAATGATCCAGTACCAAAAAAACTCAAAATAAACTGACTGATAACCAAAAATGCCATTCTAAAATAGATTCTATACACTATGTGTTTTAGAATAGCTATTTTCTGTCAAAAGATTTTTTTCAAAATAAAATTAAATTCTCATTTTTAAAGATGTTCATCCTTTCCAAACTATTTGCAAGGTTTAATGTAATTTTGACGAAAACTTAAGCAGGATTTTATTTTACTTTTTTAAATGTGTGTGATCTCCAGTTCTTTAAATAAATATTTACTGAAGTATCACACATATACAGAAAGTGCATAAATCCTAATATTGAGCTTTGACTTGGTCTTTTAAAAATTTTGTAACTCCTTCTCAGCTACTTTTGAAAGCAGGGTTTCCATTGGACTTGATGAGACAGTATAAAATCTATGGAATTGATTAGGGAGATTAAGTGAGTCTTTCTTTGCCAACTAGTTTATTGTCAAGTTTTATAAATACCTCACGTGTGCTTGGAAAGAACATTTCTCTCTCCCCTTGCTGGGCATAAATTTATATACAACCAAAATCATACTACCCGTATCATTCAAATGTTTTGCTTCTTTCTTTCTTGGTATCCAGTCCTCAAAGGATTATGTTAAAATTTCCACCTACAACTGTTGTCAGTTTATTTACTTATTTCCACAGTTCTGTCAGTTTTTTTTTTTGAAGCAGAGGAAAAGTTTTATTTATTTTTTTAATATAATTTATTTTATTATCATTGATTTACAATTACATGTGCAATATTACGATTATTAAACTACCCCTTCATCAGGTCCCCCCCACCAACCCCATTACAGTCACTGTCCATCAGCGTAGTGAGATGCTATAGAATCACTACTTGTCTTCTCTGAGTTGTACTGCCCTCCCCGTGCCCCCCCAACATTACATCTGCTAATTATAATGCCCCTTTTTCCCTCTTATCCCTCCCTTCCCGCCCATTTTCCCCAGTCCCTTTCCCTTTGGTAACTATTAGACTGTTCTTGGGTTCTGTAAGTCTGCTGCTGTTTTGTTCCTTCAGTATTTTTTCTTTGTTCTTATACTCCACGTATGAGTGAAATCATTTGATAAGTTCTGTCAGTTTTTGCATCATTTATGTTAAGGCTGATTGCTGGCTGCAAATATGTTCACAACTAAATTATAGATTTTTGTATCCTGTATGAAGTTTTGGTTACAAATTCTACTTTGTCTGAAATAAAATTTTCACCCCAGTTTTCTTGACTCAGATTTACCTGGTTATTTTATTTCAAACTTTGTTCATATTTTGTAGACACTATATTTAGCAATCACTGGAAAACAAATTTGAGATTCTTTTCTTGTTCTTGGTGAAGCCCAGATCTGAGCAAAGACTGAGGTAAGGAAGTGGAGCAGACCAATGGGAATCCCCAAGAAAGAGCCCTACTTTTGAGTGCTTTTCCCAAAGATTAGTCACATTTAACATTCAGATTTAATTTTCCCCTCTTACCTTGTAATTTTCTTTAATAACCCAAACTCTTCTGGGCTATTATTGAGAATAAATAAAGCTGACCCTTGAACACCACAGAGGTTAGGAATATCGACACCCCCACACAAATGAAAATCCACATATAACTTTTGACTCCCCAGAGACTTAACTACTAATAGCATACTGTTGACTGGAAGCCTTACTTATAACACAAACACTTGACTAACACATATTTTGTATGTTAGGTGTCATATGCTGTATTCTTACAACAAAGTAAGCTGGAGAAACGAAAATTTTTTCAAATTGTTGCAAATCTCCAAAAATTTTTCTAATATATTTATTGAAAAAAATCTGCATATAAGTGAACCCACACAGTTCAAACCATGTTGTTCAAGGGCCAACTGTATTTAACATAGTATAAAGGAATATAGAGTAGCTGGGGTATCTGTGTCCATGAATTTTCAGTGACCAGCACCAAAGAGCATGGGTTTCCACAATGAGATAAGGAACAGGAAAGAGTGTGATGCCATAAGGAAAACTAAAAAGTGGATAAGGAGGAGAGATAAAAGACTCAACAGTATGGTACATGCCATTAGGATATAATTCTTGAAAGAGCGGAAAAACTAACCCTTGGTATGCATTTAGAAACACATCAGTCTATGCCCTCTAAGTATAAGCAAAAATGAAGCAGTTACTCTTGTTGACACCACACACTTAAGAGACAAGAGGAAGTTCTAGTGTGCTTTTATCACTTCATCTCCTCCTCTTTCTATTGACTGATTTGGGGAATACAGACTCAAAGTATTGTTTTCCCATTACCTTTTAAAACATAATCTTCCTTTTTGATAATAATTCCTAGAATGTGCATTTAATTCTGTGACAGTATTTCCACTTTAAGATTTCACTCACCACAAGCCTTTTCATATCATGACTTCCAGTCCTTGAGTTTTCCCTTTTAATCCTCTCCCTGTTAACCAAGATTCTTTATCCCTCAGCTAATGCCATGGAGACGGTTACAGAAACTCTCAACTATTTTCCAGGAAATCAGACGATGGAGTTTTAATCATGTTTCTTAAGACATCTTCATCAATTTTAAAGAGCATGAGATCATCATTTCCTGTCTTTCTTATAAACTCTTACCCCTATTTTTTCCAGAGCTCATGTAGATTTTACTTTTCTTTGTCATTACTAATCTTTCATTCATAGGCTAAGAAGAGCAAATCAGCTCTTTATTATACTACCATCCTAACCTGGAAGTTTGATTTTTCAAATCACTGATATCACAGAATCTAATCCTCATGCTTAGTTTATAGGCTGCTGTCTGACTGGCCAGCCCTCACTCCTAAAAAATACAAAACATTTGAATATTACCCTTCCATTTTAAGATGATGTAACCATATTAAAATTAGCCAATGTTATAAAGAAACACATCTTTTTAGGGTCAATCACCTCCCAGGCCTGTTTTCTCAGTTAATTTTTTTTTAATTATTAAACTGAAAGAAATCAAAAGTCTGGTAAATACTTTTATGACTCCTGTAAGATATACCAAAAGTATGCCTAAATGATCAATTAGGGATCTTTATAAATGCAACATACTTCTATAACTCATAAGTAAATTAATGTGTTATTTATTCACAGAAGTGAACAGATATTTCTTACAGTGTGAACTTATTGTACAGAATTAAGAAATGAGCCAAAGGTGTCAAAAAGAACAAACTTGTTTGCATCCCCGTATCATTAAGAACCAGAGCCCTTTAGAATTCAACAAATCTCAGAGATCCTCAAATACAGAGCTACTGTCAGTCCACCTCTGTTCTTGACTTTTTGAAATTACTTACCATTAAACCAGTTTTACTGATTCTCTAGACTGTGATCTTCAAACCTACGAGAAGCAATAATGATGCAAAATACACTGTTTTTATTACAATCTGTGTCTTGCACATATTCCTGGATAAATATTTGTTAGAGGAAACAATGACTAGCTCAACACAAGCATCCATCTTAAAAAATCCTGGACACTTGTCTTCATCCTCTGAATATTTTCTATGGACATGAATTAACTAATTTAGTCTTAAAAGAAATACACTGTGTGTTTAAACAACTCTAAGTCTCCAGAAGTTTTTGCAAACACGATACTCAAATTTACCTCTCTTCCACCTCTACCCTGCACTTCTTTCCAGCACTGTGCCAGTGCATTTCTTTACTGCCTTCAGGCTTGAACTGAAACATGGACTCTCCCTGGGTCTTGAGCTTGCTGGCATTCACACTGGAACCACACTGTTGGTTTGCCAGAGGTACAAAAAATGACCAATGAGGTGGGCCACATTCTGAAAGAACTGCTTCAGCCTTTAATTTGTACAGAAGGGAATACAGGGAACACGTGTGGGAATGGAGATTTGGGGTGTGGGATGGTAGAGAAGGAACATAAAGTTGGGTCAGGCTGAATTTATTGATAATGGGCTTATTAAGCACAGGTGCTACATTTAATACTGCAGCTTGGAGAATTAGAAATGTCTCTAATAATTGGTTTGATTGATTGGCTGAAACAAGGACCAAAAGTTTGCCCACAGTGAATGAGTTAGAAATACCAGACTTGCTTTGGTTTAATGTAGAGGAAGAAATTCAGAGGCTTAAGGCAATTGGAAGGTTGGAGCAGATTTGCCATTTAAGATCTATTTAACTACACTGGGAGGGTCAAGGAGACATACCTTTCACCACTACTGTGAGGAATGAATGTGTGAGGAGAGCGCTGGCGTCCTTGAAGAGTTCTATGATGGCTCTTCTCTGCAAGTCAGACCTCACAGAGGGAACTACAGTCACTGTATTGAGAAACTAAACACAGTGGGAGCGATCGGGTCCCAGGGCCAAAAGGTAGCACTCAAACATCAGTGTAAGGTGGACATTGGTACTATAACAGCAGAGTCAGAGTACCGCTCACAATAATCTGATTTGCACAGGCCTACAGTGTTGGCTAGTTGATCATAATGCTTCCAGGAGTAAAATCGATAGGAAGCCCACTCAATTATTGGTCTGTATAAGCAAATTATCATACGATATAAAAGTTCTAGGTCAAGTGAACCAAAATCTAACTTGAATCATAAAACCAGAGATTCATGACCCCTCAGTCAATTCCCAGACTTGAGGCAGTTTGTAGACCCATAATATAGACTTGAATGAAGTGGAGGCTATTTCCCCTTGAGGAAGAGCCCCAGTACACCAAAAATGTATGCTGCTAATCTTTCTCCCAGCCTTCCCCAAAGGGACCTACAGCCTTTTACCAGAGTAACTGTACTTTGGAGAAAAGGAAATAATCAGAATTTTCAGGCACACTACTGGACACCAACTCTGAGCTAACTTCAGAAAACCCAGAACATCACCATGGCCCACTAGGCAGAGTGCAGGCCTATAGAGATCAGGTGATTAACAAACTTTCAGCTCAGGTCCATCTCAAAGTGGACTCAGTGGGACTGAACCCACCCAGTGGTTATTTCTCCAGTTCCGGAATGCATAATTAGGACCGCTGGCAGAATCCCCAAAAGCTAGCCTATCAATTGTTCAAAAAAAGCATATTTCTCAAGTCCTCTGCAAGACATACATTTTCACTCCTTTTTATATTTCCTTAATGAAATTATTTTTAGGGACTTCATCATGACTAACTCTGTACTGTATTTTTTATGCATCACTAATATTGAAATTGTATTTACCAAAATACATGAGAATTTTTTCACATGAACTGCCAACAAGCATGTGTCATTCACACATGCACTAAAGCAAACCATTTGAGCCTAAATAATGACATTTATATGCACTCTGTTAAATATCATATTTTTGTTTCTCTAACTGCACTAAAAACTATCAAAGATGTTTCTGAATCATAAGTATTTCAATAGGCAATGTTTCTTGATGGCCTACTCCAAATCAAGCCTGGTAATGGAGCAATAAAGGTGGACAAGACACTGAGTTTGACCTCCAATACATCTGTCTAGTAAAAGACATAAAAACGTAAATATAAACAAGCAATGTGACAAACACTCTTGGAGTGCCATATTTTAAAAAATGAGTAAATGTAGCTGCTGGGAGAAAAGTGAAACAACAAAACACTCTTCAAGAGAAGGGGCTTGACCTGCAGCCACAAGGAAGGGCAGACAGAAGGCAGAGAGATGAGACACGTGGGCAGAAGAGTCAGGAGATGAAGGCGGCGAAGAAGAAATGGAGACCAGTGGAGGCTGGAAGAGGAGGGCCTACAAAGGTCAAGACTGGGTTCTGAGGGAAGACTCCGAAGGGGCCAGAGCCCTGGATTTCCAAAACCCTCCAAACCTGCCAGGGGTCCCTTAAGTATTACTATAAAATTTAAAAATCATTTAAGTAAATAAGTTTTAGGTAAACTGGTAACTGTGGTAAGCAGAGCTTCCCAGGCTGATTTACACACTTGCAGCCGGAAGCACAGTGACCGCCCAGCACTGAGAGTCGGCGCCGTTTGAAGCCCCTGAGTTGGGGGACATTATTCATGGTATCTGATTGAACCATGTAGCTCAGAAACAGTTGGCATATTAATTCATATGAAATTTATTTTCTGACTTTAAAATATTTCACAGATGCACATTTAATTTGTAAAAAGTAGGAAAAAAAGAAGGTATATTAAACTTTTATATAGTCAGACCTTGGCTGTGGTAAGAACCGAGGAGCATCATGTATCAAATATGTTACATAATTAAGGCAAAGTTAAAAAGAACCAACTTCTAAATGAGTTATGTCTACATTTATAAGAAAAGTAAAGTCATGAAAATGGATTAACTGGTCATGAGCAATATACATTCAATTACAAATTTATATATCAAAGAATAAATATCTAGTTCTGAAGAGGATGAGAAAACTAAAGTAGTAACTGTATATAGAAGTAGACTCATAGGAGAAATAATGTACTGATGGGAGCTCTTCAAAAGTAGATGACACCCTATTACGATGATGAAAGCATTTAACTTGACCTGAACTTTTGACTTCTGGACTTAATTGGTTATTATCTAATAAGAAAAGTCATTAAAGCCTCTGATAAACCAGGAACTGAAAATTATCACTAAAACAAAAACAAGTTAAATATCTCACATGAATAAATAACTCATATCTGAATTCCTCGATGCACTTCTTGACATTTGCCAGGAAAAAGGAAACTTGAGTGTCATTTTTAATAAATACCTACATATATTTCTAAATACAAACACAAGTATCCTGTTTAAAGATCTCTTCTTTAATGAGAATGAAGAAAGTACAATCTTCCTATCTCAGTGCCTCGGTACAGAAGAAATTTGAATACCATTCCATGATTAATATTTTTAATGTTCTATATTTGAAAACCAATTTGGAAGATTTCATTATCATGATAATTTGGGAACAACTAGAATAATATATTTGGTTTTTTGTGTTCAAATATCTTTAAAACGTACATCATTTTGAACAAAAGCAGGCAATTTTAGACTAGATTTTATCAGATGATCATAAGCAAAGCAATATAAAATACTCAAACCAGACTGGAAGAAAAAGACTGAAGCAGGAAAAGTCCAGATATGAAATATATAATAGTGGGAAACAAAAATGCTAGAATGAGATGAATCTAATTTTGAAAGAGAAAATATTAGTGAAGAGCAAACACTGCCAGGCTCCCACAATGCAGTTTAGTCATGGCAGCCACACATCAGGTGAGAGATTCATGCAGTGGGAATTACTAGCACCAGAAGGCATGTTTGGTAAGGCCTAAGGCTGGCATTCAGGTAAATCTAATTCCCTGTTCTTTTGACAAGGTTACTGTCTGAACATAGCGTCAGAAAAAGCGTTTGCCATGAAATAAACTGGCTCATAAATCGTGGTGAGCTACGTCGAACATATTAGCTCAGACAAGGGGATCAGTGGTGTTGTTCAAAGCATTCTCTCTTTTTATACGGTACATAGAAACTACAGTACATGACCTCGGACTTATTAGGAATAACATTGTAGATCACAATAAACCTTATGATCCTTAAACTAGAGTGCTTTTAAATGAGAGAATGGATTATAGATGAGAGACATGATAAAAATGTACAATTTGACATTTTAACATCCAAAATAGCTATTTGAAGTAAAATAATATGTAAATTTCTATCCCTGTTTAATAACAACCTATAGATACACAAAGGGAGTAGTAAGATAGAGACAAAGACCCTATCTTAGAAGGGTACCCTTCATTACTTCCATAGAGTCAGGTGGCAGAATAGGGTCCCTTTCCTTTATGTGGCCCTCTATATTTTGAATTTTTATAAGCTTGTCTTTTTTTTTTAGAATTTAAAATGTTTTCAAAAGTCTCACCCCAGAAGTATCCTTTTCAAGAAAACTGAGTACCCTCTACTGTGCTTCCCCTTGTGTGCACAATTCTTCCTTTATACTTAAACACAATATAGCGCATGTAAAATTTAGCAAAGTGGCTAGAAATATGATCTAAACATAAAAGTTAATTGCAGCTCTACAGAAGCAAGAATCACCTAGAATACAATAAAAATAAAATATCATTTACAGTAATAGTAAATGCTGATGAATAAGTCTAACAAAAGATGTTTACAAGCTCTGTGGGAAAAAAATTAAAGAAAGCTATACAGTCTTCATGGAAGGAAAGACTTAATGTTATAAATTTGTCAATTCTCCCAGACTAATCCATAGCTATAAAGAAGTTCCAGTGTGAATTATAACAGGGTATTTTTTAAATGTGGAAATGATAAAACCATTGTAACTTAGAGGGACATGAAAAAAGACAAGGATAGCAAAATAATTTTGAATAAGAGCATAGAGGGAGAATCACCCTACTAGAATTTGCGTCTTTCTGTTAAAGCTAAGTAATTGAGACACTGTAGTACTATTTTAGGCATAGGCAAATTGAAAAATATAATAAAAAAATATATATATGCATATATGGAACTTTGATATATAACTATGACAGTCTACCAGATGAGAAAAGAAAGATTAAATACATAAGATTAAAAAGTTATCTAAATAAGAAAAAACTGAAACTGTATTCTTAACTTATAGTATACACAAAAAAATCCAGAATGAATCAATTACTTGTATGTCAAAACAAAACTTTAAAACTTTTAGCAGATACATGTAAGAGAATGAAACTGGATTATTGTTTAACCCCATACACAAAAGTAAACTCAAAATGGACCAAAGACCTGAATGGAAGTCATGAAACCATAAAACTCCTAGAAGAAACATAAGCAAAAATGCCTTGAATATAAACATGAGCAACTTTTTCCTAGACACATCTCCTCAGGCAAGGGAAACAAAAGCAAAAATGAGCACGTGGGACTACATCAAAGAGCTTCTGTACAACAAAGGACACCGTCAGCAGAAAAAAAAGGCATCCTACAGTATGGGAGAATATATTCATAAGCAACTCATCTGATGAGGGGTTAACATCCAAAATATATAAAGAGCTCACTCACCTCAACAAGCAAAAAGCAAATAATCCAATAAAAAATAGGCAGAGGACCTGAACAGACACTTCTCTAAAGAAGAAATTCAGATGGCCAACAGGCACATGAAAAGATGCTCCACATCACTAATCAACAGGGAAATGCAAATTAAAACCACAATGCGATATCACCTCACACCAGTTAGAATAGCCACTATCCAAAAGACAACAACAAATGCTGACCAAGGATGCGGAGAAATAGGAACCCTCCCACACTGTTGGTGGGAATGTAAATTGGTGCAACCACTATGGCAAACAGTATGGAGGTTCCTCAAAAAACTAAAAACAGAAATACCATTTGACTAATTCCACTCATAGGAATTTACCCAAAGGAAACAAAAATCCCTGTTCAAAAAGATATATGCACCTCTATGTTTATCACCACACTATTTGCAATAGCCAAGATATGGAAGCAACCTAAGTGTCCATCAGTAGATGAATGGATAAAGAAGATGTAGTACATATACATAATAGAATATTATTTAGTCATAAAAAGAAAAGAAATCCTGCCATTTGCCACAATATGGATGAATCTAGAGGGTATTATGCTCAGTGAAATAAGCTAGGTGGAGAAAGACAAACACCACATGATTTCACTTATTTGCGGGATATAAAAACAAAGCAAAACAGAAGGAGCAAAACAGCAGTATACTCACTGACACTGAGAAGTGACTGGTGGTTACCAAGGGGCAGGGGTTGGTGTGGATCCAGGGGGAGAGGGTGGGGGATAAAGGATAATTTCAGTCACAATATAAGTTGATCACAGGGACTGTTGAACCACTATGATGTACATTTGAAACCAACATAAGAGTGTATATTAATGATACCTTAAGGTAAATAAAAGCCATCAGGGGTTTATTGACCCCATAAAATGGTTTAAAAAACATTTTAGGAAAAACATAGGTACATATCTCTCTGGCTTTGTGGTATGGAAGTATTTCTTAAACATGTGAGAAGGAGTGCTGCATGTAAAAGAAATGACATCTGAATTTAACTATTTTAAATTAAGAATTATTAATTTGAAGACACTTTTAAAATAGAAAAGATATTCACAACAAATAAAAAAGTATTAAGGACATATTAAGAACAAATTAATAGTTAGAAGGATAACAGTTAAAAATAGGAAAGACACAAACAGGCATTTCACAGAAGAGGAAAAAGTTATAATAAGACACTGTAATATTAGAATTTTTGATAAATGTACATACAGATTATTACTTTCACTAGGGAAATACCACAAAGAAAAACATTTTTATTACTTGATTGGAAAAAATTAAGATGCCTGATATTATAGGTTCTGAAGTTAATATGTCTTATACTTGCTGGTGGAAGTATAAATTAAAATAGTACTACAGAAAGTCAACCCTTAGATATATATACGTAAGAGAAACCCTTACCAATATAGACCTGGGGATATAAGAATGTTCATAGCAGCACTATGCATAATAAAAAGCCTTGAAACAATTCAAAACAATCCTAAGGAACACTGACAGAGCAAGAATACATGATGTAATCATAAATGAAATTAATATAATAGTCAAAAAATGAATTTTTTTATTTGTAAAACATGGAGTAAAAATAACTGTAGATGATATACCTTTCTTCTTCCTTTTATTAATAGACTTTATTTCATAGAGCAGCTTTAGATTTAGAGTAAAATCAAGGAAATTGTGCAGAGTTCCCACATACCCCCTCCTCACCCATGTGCACAGGTTTCCCTGTTATTAATATCATGCCTTAGTGGGATATATTTGTTATAAGTGATGGATCAATATTGATATATTGTTACTAACTGAAGTCCAAGACTACATTAAGGTTCACTCTTTGTGTTGTACACTTCTGTGGTCTTGACAAACATACTGTCATATATCCACTATTAGAGTACCATACAGAATAGTTTTTCCACCCTAAAAATTCCCTTGCTCAACTTATTTGTCCCTCTCCCTCTCTCCTTTTCCTCTCCAACCCCAGCAACTACTGATCTTTTTACCATCTCTATAGTTTTGCCTTTTCCAGAATATCACATTGTTGGAATAATACAATATGTAGCCTTTCCAGAGTGGTATCTTTCACTTAACAATATGCACTTATGGTTCCTTCACATCTTTTCAGAGCTTGATAGCTCATATCTTTTTATTGCAATTGTATAATATTCCATTGCAGTGATTATGAAAGCTTTCTTACCCGTTCATCTATAGAAGGACATCTTGATTGCTTTTGGCATTTGAAAATTATGAATAAAATTTCCACAAGCATTCATATGCAAACTTGTGCATTGACATAAGTTTTCATTTGTGTATGTACTTAAGAGTACAACTGCTGGATCATATGGTAAGACTATGTTTAACTTTGTAAGACACTGCCAAACTGTCTTCCAGATTCTGCATCTTCATCAGCAATGAATGAGGGTTCCTGTTGTTTCACATGCTTGTCAGCATTTTGTACTATCAGCTTTTTGGATTTTTAGCCTTCATAATAGATGTGTTATGTTATCTTCTTGCTGCTTATATGTGTGATTCCCTAATGACAAATGATGTTCAGCACGTTTTCATATACTTCTTTACTAACATTATATCTTCTTTGGTGAGGTTTATACCTTTGGCAAACTTTGTTTTTAAAGATTATTTTTTTTATTAAGGTATCATTGAAATACACTCTTATGAAGGTTTCACAAGAAAAACAATGTGGTTACTACATTCACCCTTATTATCAAGTCCCGGCAAACTATTTTTAAACTGGATTGTTTTCTTGCAGAGTTTTAAGAGTTCTTTGTACACTTTGATATCAGATAAGTATTTTGTAAATACTTTCCCCAAGTCTAAGGCTTGTCTTTTCATTCTCCTAACTGTCTTTCATAGAGTTTTTCATTCTAATGAAGTTCAACTTACCAGTTTTTCTTTCATAGCTCTTGCTGTTGGTGTTGTGCCTAATAACTCATCACCAAAACCAGTTACGTAGATTTTCTCCTGTCATTTTCTAGAAGTTTTGTAGTTTTGTTTTGCATTGAAAGCCACAACCCATTTTGAGTTAATTTTTGTAAAGGTGTAAGGACTGTGTCCAGATTTTTTTTTTTTTTTTTTTTTGCATGGAGCCTGTGGTTGTTCCAGCATAGCATATATTTTAAAAATTCTCCTTTCTTCGTTGGATCGCCCTGGCTCCTTTGTCAAAGATCAGTTAATTATACTTGTGTGGGTCTGTTTGGGGGCTCTCTATTCTGTTCCATTGATCTATTGGTCTGTTCTTTCTTTGGTGCTGCACTGTCTCGATTACTGTAGCTTTACAGGAAATTCTGAAGTTGGGCCTTGTCAGTACTTCCACTTCATCCTCTTCTTCAACACTGTGTTGGCTATTCTGGGTCTTTTGCCACTCCAGACAAATGGTAGTACCTATTTCCAATATCCACAAATGACCTGCTGAGATTCTGATGGGGATTTCACTGAACCTATTGCTTAAGTTGGGAATAACTAACATCTTAACGATATTGAGTCTTTTTATCTATGGACACGGACTATCACTGCATTTATTTAGAACTTCTTACACTTCTTTCATCAGAGTTTTGAGGTTTTTTCATATTGATCGTCTATATGTTAAAATTATACTGAAGTATTTTATTTTTGGTGCTACTATAAATTGTTATGTGTTTTTAATTTCAAATTCACATTGTTCATAGATGCTATATACAAAATCAATTGACTTTTATATATTAACAACTTTGTACCCTGTAACCTTGCTATAATCACTTACTAATTCCAGGATTTTTTAGGTTTTTTACCTGAAAATCATGCCATGTGTGCACAAAGTGCTATTTCTTCCCTGACAATCTGTATACCTTTTATTGACTTTTCTTGGTCTCTTTAGCTAGAAAATTCAGTACAACGCTGAATATGAATGGTGAGAGGGGACACCGTCATCTTGGTTCATGGTTTTAGGTGGAGAGTATATAGTTTCTCACCATTAAATGTAATGTTAGCTCTAGTGTCACAAATGGCTTTTTTAATCAAACTGAAGAAGTTTCCTCTATTTCCAATGTCTTAGGTTTTTATCAAGAATGAGAGTTGGATTTTGTTTTGGCTTTCTTGCATTTATTAATAAGATATGATTTTTTTTTCTTTAGCCTGTTAATGTGATGAATTACATTAACTGATTTTCAAATATTGAACCAGTTTTGGATACCTGGGATAAATCCTTAGGATTTATTTTTAGATTATTGGGTTCAATTTGCTAATACTTTGGTGAGGACTTTTACATGTATGTTCATGAAAGATACTGTTCTGTAGTTTTTCTTTCTTGTAATGTCTTTATATGGTTTGGTATTTGCAATTCCCACTCTTCCAACACCAAATGCAATGGTGTATTTTTTCCCCACATATTTGTATAACAATAATATTACACACATCAGTAATAGTTGTATAACTTCATTTGGGTAGCCAGTCCCATTTCCAATGTGTGTAAGTATGTGGGAGGGGGTCTTCCCACACATACTTACACCAAGCAACTCTTGAACACCAGCAGGGTTTTGAAGAACTAAACTCAATTATGATACTATTTGCCCAGAGACAGCACCAGATTCCCAGGTTAGGGGCACCATCCTGCAAGACTGCCCTCCACCCCCAACTCCAGATGCTGGTCGCAAGCCCCAGGCAGTTACCTGTGCTTCTGACCTACAGACTACTGATTGGAGGTTCAATTACTTTGCTAGAGTGGTTCACAGAGCTCAGGAGAACACTTACATTTACCAGTTTAATAAAGAATACTGTAAAGAATACAAGTTAACAGCCAGATGAAAAGAGACACGGGACAAGTTCCCAAATAAAGGAGCTTCTATCCTCGTGGAGCTTGGGGCCTGGCTCAGTGGCATGTGGAGGTGTTCTGGTTCCCCAAGCACAGATGCTCTCTGACCAAGAAGCAGGATCCCACCGAGCAGAGCAGGCAAAGCAGGGCACAGAGAGTGAGCTCTTCTCATGGATTTTGTGAGGGCTTCATTGCATAGTCGTGACTGACCAAATTATTGGCCTTTGGCTGATTCAGCCTCTGCCCCTGCCCTTGGGTGGGGGACCAAAAGTCTCTCATTAACATGACAAAACACCTGTTTCACCTTTAAAACTGCTGTATTTTCAAGAACTGTGAATGAAGACCAAATATACCTGGAAAATATATATTTGGTCATATGAATAACCAAATATGTATTTCTTTTAACTCATTTTATCACAGTATGAGAATAATGCTGTCCTCATAAAATTATTTATGAAGTGTTCTCTGTGCTTCTCTTTTCCAAAGGATAATTGTACAGAATCCGGGTCACTACATCCTTAAACATTTTGTAGAATTCACCAGTAAAACCATCTGGAAGTGGTCCTTTCTTTGTTTAATGTTATTAATTATTGATTTGATTTATTTAACAGATACCACCTACTCATATTATCTAATTCTCCTTGTATGAATTTTGTTAAAGTGCATCTTTCAAGGAATTGGTCCATTTCATCTGGGTTATCAAATTCATGGGCACAGAATTGTCCACTATATTCCTTTATTATCATTTTAATGTCCATGGGATTATTAGTGATGGCTCCTCTTTCAAATCTGATATTTGTAATTGGTATATTGTTTTTAATTAACTGGGCCAAAGGTTTATCAGTTTTATGATCTTTTCATAGAACCAGGTTTTGGTTTCATTGACTTTTCTCTATTGACTTCCTCTTTAATTTCATTGATTTCTACTCTAATTTGTACTATGTCTCATCTTCTGCTTGAACTTAATTTGTTCTTTTTTTTCTAGTTTTCTAAAGTGTAAGCTTAGGTTAGTAATTTTTAGATCTTCTTTTTTTAAATACACACATTCAGTGCTATAAATTTCTTTCTAAGCATTGTTCTCACTACATCCAACAACTTGGTAAGTTGTATTTTCATTTTCATCTAGTTCAAAATATTTTTAAATTTCTTTGAGACATTTTTGGCCCATTTATTATTTAGAAGTGTATTGTTTAATCTCCAAATATGTTTGGATTGTCCAGTTGTCTTTTTTTTCCCTATTTCTAGTTTAGTTCCATTGTGATCTGAGAACATGCTTTGGATAATCTCTACTCCCTTAAGTTTGTTAGGTGTATTTTATGGTGTAGAATGTGGCCTATCTTGGTGAATGTTCTATAGGTGCTTTAGAGGATTATATATATTAAGTCTTAAATAGAGTCTGAGTTTTGCAGTTCTTTCATCTGTAATCCCATTGCACAGAAGCCCTGCTGTTATGCTTGTCAGGTGTGGTGAGAAGGGCAGTGTTCTATAGGCTCATCCTTTTAAGGGGCCTGTACCCTTGGACTGTAACCTTTACAGGTGCTTCTCATCTATTCAAGTTGAGTCAGGAACACCAGATGGGGCTGGAGCTCACTATTTCCCCTTCTCCAGGTCAGTTAGATTCTGGTAAAACGTTTTCCATTGAGGACAGGACTTTGCTACAGAGAACAGAACTTTCTGGGCATATTTCAAAACGGTTACTTTTCATCTCAATCTGCTATAAGCAGGAAGAATTTTTCTCAAATCTTCACCATGAGCACTGATGGAGATACTTGAAATGAAACTCACAAGAGTGTGGCAGTCCCCTCTAAGACTGGGCCCCAGTAGTTTCTAAGTCTAAGAAGGCCCATGTTCAGTTTCCAGCAATTTGTTAATCGCTGTCATGAATTCCTACCAGTTACAAGCTCTTGTGGTTTCTACTCCCCATAAGCTGTGATTCTCTGTGTTAACCTATCTCTCCATTTTATTAGGGCAAAAATTTGCCATTTAACCTAATTTCTCTAATGAATCTAAGAAGAGCTGCTGATTTTTCAGTTTGTTCAGTGTTTTTCCTATTGTGAGGATGGAAGTGGTAACTTTCAAGTCAGAGCAGAAACTGGAAGTCTAACAACCTTTTCTAAAGAATTTAAAAGCAAATAGTTTACCTTTAGTACAGTATATGATAAATATATATTATTAAAACCAAAGCAGATATAAGCCCCAAATCAGGATAGTGTTCATCCTTTTAGGACCAAGGACCTCGCCCTCTGCTGCTGTGAGCTGACGCTCGTTCTCAGCTTCTGGAGGCTGCAGGCATTCCTTGGTTATGTTTCCCTCCATCTTCAAGGACAGTAACGGTGGGTCTCTCCCTTCTCATGTGTCATCTCTCCTGCTTTCTCTTTTTCCTTTCTCTTCAGCTTATAAGTTTCATGTAATTAGCCTTGGCCCAACCCAAATATACTAGGATAATCTCCCCATTTTGAGGTCCATAATGTTAATCACACCTGCAAAGTCCCTTTGCCATGCAGGGTAACATATCCACAGGTTCGGGGATTACAACATACATATCTTTGAAGGTCATAATACTCTCTGTCAAACTCACAGTAAAAAATCAGTAAACTCAGAAGGAAACAAGAAATCATGAATAAGAGTTAGCAAAGGCCACATGGTACAGAATAATAGTGACTCACAATTACTGGACATAATGGAATTATGAGAAAAACAATAGAAAACATACATGCTTAATATGTTTAAAGAAACAAGAAGGCGTTGAAAGGAAGACAAAAAAATAAAAGATTATCAGTTTATTCCACGCAGATTAGGAAAATAACCATTTGTATATACCTAGAAATTTAAATAATAATAGATGTTACAAGCTAAAGCTTGTATTAATCAGGTTGGTCATATTTGAAGAGAAAACTACTAACCTGGAATACAAATTTTAATAAATTCACTGAGAGAAAAAGATGAAAAATTTTAAAACAGGTTAGAAGATATGGAAGATCAAGTGAAATTGTCCAACCAACATACCTATCACTAGAGATCCAGAAGGAGATAATAGACAGAATGAGTGAAAAGTAACAGGTAAAAAGATAATAACTAAGAGTTGTCCAGAATTGAAATAATAAACCATTTCTGAGTTTCAGAAAATGCACACCAGTCTCCCTCCAAAAGAGAACAGGCAACACATCTAATATATTAAAATAAAAATTCAGAAAAGTAAAGGCTGAAAAATAAGAGAAAAAAGAAAAATTAATGACAAAGGGGTGTCAATTAACGTGTGTGTGTGTGTGTGTGTGTGTGTGTGTGTGTGCATGCACATGTGGACTCTTAATTTATAGTAAGTACAGCAAAACAGAGGACTGATTAAGGGATAATTTTTTCAATTAAACATATTGATAAACATGTAAGTAATTAATCAATTATAAGTCAGAATTAGCTGAAGCTACATATAATTATAAATTCAGATGAGGAAAAAATGAAAGTTGATCTCATACTAAACACTAAAATGGATTCATAGTAATTGTACATATGTGTAAAAGGCAATGTAATAAAACTTTAAGACAGTATAGGAGAAAAAATTCATGACTTGGAGTATTAAAAGTCTTGTAAACAAGATTATATAAGCATAAACCATAAAAGTAATGGTTCATAATTAGACTACATTAAATTACGAATGTATGTTCACCAAGACATTATTGAGAGAATTAAAAGAAAAGCCATATGATGAACAATATCTACAACAAATAAAACTAAAAAGGCTCAAATTTAGAATATGTCTTAAAACCAAACACATCTAAAAATTAATAAGGAAAGAATGAATCCCTAAAAAAGCCCCCCAAAAAAGCATAAAAATATGACTGACCTAATTGATATCTAGAGAAATCCAATGTAAAACCATAGTAGTTAATACTTTACTCCACTGGACTGGTTTCAAAAAATTAAAATTTGACAATACCAAGTGTTAGAGAGGAAATGGAGAAACAGACTCATCCCCCACTGGGGCACATGTAAAATGATGCAGTCACTTGGGAAAACTTAGTATTTCCTTCTAAAGGTGGAAATGCACATCCAAAAATTCCCTAGACAGTAAAAAAAAAGCAAGTCACAGAAGAATATATACAGTGTAAATCCAATATTTATGGTTCAAAAAAGGGAAAACTAAACTATGGATTTGTAGCACATGAAATAATTAGAAAGAACATCTAGGGAATGCAAATAAAATTGAGGCTGTTGGGGAGGGAGGGAGGAAAACCCTATTGGGAAGGGAGTGGGTAGGCTTTAGCATTGTTTGGTAGGATAGACAACATTCTATTTCTCAAGCTAAGGGGTAGATGCACACTCTTTGACGTATATGATCTATTTCACAATGAAAAAATATGCTAAATCTTCAGTGGTTGCCCTTCTCATTATCCTAAGAATAAAATTCAGGATCTTAACAGTGATGCACAAAAGCCAACATGATCCATCGACTGCCTCCTCTTCACTTTTATCCCATCCTGGACTCTCCCAAACTCACTACAATCCAGCCACACAGACCTTCTCTCTGTTCTTCAACACTCTAAATTCATTCTCAACTTTGCATTTAATTAGTTCCCTCTGCACATAACTAGTTCCTCCTGATTTCTGTAGAACTGGTTCCTTTTCACCATTCAGGTCTCAGCTCAGATACTATCTCACCAGAGACTTTGAACATCTCATAGCAGGTAAGTGGCAGAATCAGAAATAGACCTGTTCTTCATGATAAAATTTCTAAAAATCAAAATTTATTGGAATGTATCTTCTTTGCCAATCGATGTCCCATAATAATATAAAATAAAGATGGGAAAAGTGGAACTTAAATGGCTTTGGAGGATTAAGCAAGGTCAAATATAACAGAGCCAGTGGTGGGATGGAGAATGAAGGCATAAGAAATAATTTGTATTGCTGTTTTAAAAATAGATTACATCTTAACTTATAGATACTTTGCTGGAGTTCATGTTTCTGAATGATTATAGCTTGCTAGTATAAACATTTTCTTTATAGTACTTACTTTGGGGCATTGACATATTTTCTAAACTTTTGCCCCAATCAAAGTCAACAGCACTATCATTAATGCTCCTCCACTTCCCCCATTTTAATTCCAGGGGTGTTAAAAATTGACTCCAGTCATTTATACTTAACAACTGAATATGCTAAGAAGGAAAAAAAAAAGCTTAATTTTGAGTTCAGATTAATTCATTAGACATAAATAGCTTTAAATATTCCTTTTGGAAATGAAGAAGATGAAAAAGAATACCACTTAGTATTTCAAAGGAACACAAGCAATTATCTGCATTTCTGTATTCTATCTTTAAAGATTATTATTAGCTCATTTGTTATTTACACCAATTAGGTTTGGTTCCTGAAGATATTACTCAATATGTAGAAAAGTAGTTGCTTTCTTATAACCTTATTACTCCCTTTTTTCTAATTTTTATTGAAACATAGCCTTGCACATTTTAATATGTTCATTTTATTTCAAACATTAATTCTCTGTCTCCTTGTTAGCATGGCATATCTCAAAAGAATTTGCTTTAAGACATAATTTTTTATTATTATTAGAGTATCATTGATATATAATCTTACAACAGTTTCACATGAACAATATTGCAGTTTCCACATTCACAGTCCCCCCCCCCGCCATTGCAGTCTTACCATGCTGATGGACAGTGACTGTAATGGAGTATGTAGTGGGGACTTGATAATAGGGCGGAATGTAGTAACCACAATGTTGCTCATGTGAAACCTAAGCATAAGATTGTATATCAATGATACCTTCATAAAAAATAAATAAAAATAAAAATGAAGTGTTAAAAGTAAGAATATCAACATTTTCCTATCTTATTAGGATGTAAGCATTTCTTGGACTCTCAATCATTTATTTGGGTAGAATTATCCATTGTCCCTTCAAGTACTGTCCCTTTCTTGTGCCACTTACTGGTAAAGCATGTTTCTTATATTGCTTACAAAAATTAAACTATAAAATTTGAAGCTAGGTAAATCTATAAACTTTTGTAAAATCATGTCAACTTAGGCAGAAATGCTAGTCAAAAAGGAGACATATTCACATCAAAATTATAATTTACATAACAGTAGAGGCCATAATAGGGTTAGCACTATGGGATTAGTGATTAATATAATCAATTATAACTGCCTCAAATTGTGAAAGTCCACATAATTTTCATGTGTTTAAATTTTCTCTGACAGAAATATAGTTTGGAAAATTCCAGAAAACCAGCTCTGCAAAAAATACTAGTCCCTACCAAATGATGTATTATTGTTGTCAGAGGACAATCACAGCATTTCATCCACCTCTAACTGAAGAAACTCTTTCACAATCTTTAAACAACATGAGATAAACTACAGCTATCTTGCTTCTCCAAATTTAATCCAAAAGATCAGAAGCAACCCTATCACTAGCCATGCAAGTTATTACCAGAATAGTCCTTTGAATTGCTCAGGAACAATAATCCAAAAAGAGGAGAAAGAACATGGATAGTTTTTGTCTGTTTTTACATTAGTTAAAGTAAGGATCAGAACATAAATTGCCTAGTGGTAGACAGAATTCTAAGTTGTTCCCAAGATTCCTGCCCCTGGTGTACAAGCCCTGCATCATCCCATTCCCTTGAGCATGGGTGGAACTTGTGAATATAAATAGGATACTTGATGCTTTGGCAAGGCTACCTAACAATTTGTCTGAAAAAACAGCCCTCAGAATTCTCCTGCTATCCTTGAAGAAACAAATCCCCAGGCATCCGACAACTGTAATGAGTTGAATTCTGTCAATAACCTGAAGATGATCTTGAGTTCCAGATGAGTCTCAGCCAACACCTTCATTTCAGCCTGGAGCAGAGAACCCAGTGAAACCATGCTGGCTTCCTGACCCACAGAGACTGTGAGATAGTAAATTTGTGTTGTGTTAACCCACTAAGCATGTGGTAATCTGTTACACAGCAATAGTAAATGAATACAAACCATGATATATTTTATAGGTGACAAGTCAGATAAAGCTGTTTACACAAAAGGTGAAAAGCAAATTCTGAAATGTATATATTTATATGTATAAAGATTTGTATCCAGCACCTCCAATTTGAAGACACAAAGTGATACCATGGCTATCACCATCCTTGGAATGTGTAATCATTACCCTAAATTTGATTTGTTTTACTATCCTTACCAATATTTTATCTATAAATATCAAAAATATTTAAAATTGCATCAAAAATATGCATGATAAAATGTTCTTTGAATAAGTTTAATCTGAGATATCTAGTATCTACATTTTTGGATTAAATTATTTTGATCCAGAGAAATACATTTTAAAGAGAAAATTCATGAGATAGATTTTAGGATCCAATTCAAAGGGAAAGGTTGGAAAGAAAATTAACACCCTTGTTATGCACATATAATTTATACTAAACAAAATATTATTTCATCTTAAATTTCTGAGTGAAAAGACAGCAGAAACAATGTATTCATGGAGTTACAATTGATAAGCTAACATCATTTTACATAATTTATAACCTCTGAATTATAAAATACTTCATATTTCAATTTTATCTATTATAATTTCTTTCAAAACACTCATCTTTTTATTTTCAATATTTTTTGTGTTTATTCAGTATACAATAAAAAGGTTATATTTTAAATGAAAGATAGTAGAGCAATGCTATAATTTCCTTAAAGCTGTTATTATACAATACATACCTATTTGCTCTATTAAAAAAACAGATATTTTAATGCCACATGTTCCTCCAACTTCTTCTTTAGTCTTAAATATACCTCACTGATTAAAAAGAACTATCCAACTGCAAAAACAGTAAAATTATTCTCCTTTTCCAGGAGGCAATCCCAAATTGGTCCATTCTTTATTTTTTTATTTTAAATGTAAGGAACATAATAGAAATCTTATCATAGTTTGATCTGTAATTTAATTTTAGTTATTATATCACCTTAAAATGTTTTGAAAGAATAAAAGAGTATTAATATTAACTTAATTGAAATCTGTATGCTTCTCCACATAAATCTTTGCATCCATTTATCTCAAAGGTAATCACTCCAGAATTTGATATCAGAAAAATATTCACCTACATTTTCCTTTAAATCTTTGAAGAAAAAATATTCACATCAAGATCTTTAATCCATCTAGGAATCCCTTTATTATAGCGTGAGATAACTGCATCATTTTTTTTTAACATGAATGATCAATTATCCCAGCACCAAATAATGATTACATTATCTTCTTTCCACTCATTTACAGTTTCCAGCATGCCATTATATCCATATCTCTGTCCATATCTATATCTATTTATACACATTTATGCATAATATTGATTCTTGTCTCGATTGGGTTTTTATGACTATTCTTGCAACAACACATATCTTAATTTCCATAGTTTTAAAATGTCTTAATAATTTGTAGGGAAAGATTCCTGACTTCAGTCATCTCAAGAATCCTTTGTCTATTCTTGCCCCTTTTCCCTTCCGTCAATTAAAACAGTTTGTCACTCTTCATGGAGAAACTTTATTGCAACTGATCTGATTATAAATTGGGAAGGAATAAATTATTTGAACTATTGGTAAGCATTTATTACTCTTACTTATACCTTTAAATATGATTTTGTAAGTTTCTCCATGTAAGTCTTGAATACTGTTAGATATAGCCTCAGATATCTTACAAATTTTATGTTATTTTAAATAGTATTTTTTTACACGGTATATATTCTGGTTAGCAATTTTTTGTGTATAGGGATGTTACTGATTATGTGGTTCTTGTCTTCAGACAATTGCTAAAGTCATAGTCCCAATAGATTGTTTAGGATTTTATATAAAGATAATTAGCATCTGAATAAAAGATGTGGACACATTTCTGTTCCAACATTAGACTCTGCTTGCTTCTTTACTGCATTGATTAGGACCCCTATTACAACAATGAAGTAATACAGCATTTTGTCTCGGTGTTGACTTTACTGAGAATGCTTGTACAGTTTCATCATTGGAATACTTGATATCCAAAATTTTTGAACATACTTTTTCAGGTAAGTAAAGTTCCTTTCCTCTCTTGACTTGTTAATGGTTTTTATTCTCATGAATAGTAAACTTACAATTCCTTTTTCTGCATCTACAGAAGTGGTCCCTCACCCTCATCAATCTATTGATGTTGAGAATTTCTTGCATTTCTGGTATGTATCATTGGGTTGAGCATGTTGATTTTTGAGTATATAACTTAGAATCTATTTCAGTTCATAAATGAGATTGTTCTATATTTTGTTTTCTTGCACCATAGTTATTCAGGCTTTGTGTAAAAGTAACAGCCTTAAATACCTTTTTCTGTTTCTACTCTCTGAAAAGAATATATACATCTATATATGTATATATTCATAATAAAAATATTAGAAAAACCTTTTTCAAACTTGCAGTTAAAACATGAATAAGCTCTGGAAATCTAATACACGGCATTGTGAATGTTAATAATACCATATTATATACCTGAAAATTACTGAGACTGGATCATAAACATTTTCACCACAAAAAGAAGTGATGGTTATGTGATGGGATGGAGGTGTTAGCTAATGATATAGTGGTAATTATATTGCAATACAGAAGAGTATCAAATCAACACACTGTATACCTTAAACTTACACAGTGTCATATGTCAATTATATATATTTTTTGGCTTTTATAGAAAAAATATTTCTTAGTACAAAAGATATACACATTCATTATAGAAAACATGTTAAATGAAAGTAAATTGTAATTTATTGGTAAAAAAGGATTATATTATAAACTGATAAGCTGTTTTTTATTGAAGTATCATTGATATATAATCTTATATTTGTCTCAAGTATACAACGCAGTGATTCTACAGTTACCCATATTATTAAATCCTCATCCCCACTAGCATGGTTACCATCTGTCAACATAGGAAGATGTTACAGCATCACTAGCTATATTCTGCATGCTGCACTTTCATCCATGACCAACTTATATTATGATTGAGAATTGTTGTGCCCCTTTATGCCCCTCACTCTCCCCACTCACCCACCCCAACCACTTCCCCATGTTAACCACTACTCACTTCTCAGTGACTATGAGTCTACTGCTGTTTTGTTCATTTCATTTTGTTTTGTTTTTAGATTCCACAAATAAGTGAAATCATATGGTATTTGTCTTTTTAGGCCTGGCTTATTTCACTTAGCATAATGTCCTCTAGATCCATCCATGTTGTCACAAAAGGCAGGATTTCTTTTTTTTATAGGTGAATGATATTCCATTGTGTATATGTACCACATCTTCTTTATCCATTCATCTATTGATGGACACTTGGGCTGCTTCCGTAACTTGGCTATTATAAATAATGCAGCAATAAACATAGGGATGCATATATCTTTTTGAATCAGGGATTTTATTTTCTTTGGGTAAATTCCTAGAAGTGGAATTACTGGGTCATATGGTATTTCTATTTCTATTTTTTGAGGAACCTCCACACTGCTTTCCACAGTGGCTACACCAATTTACATTCCCACCAACAGTGTAGGAGGGTGCCCTTTTCTCCACATCCTCAACAACACTTGTTATTTCTATCTGGTGTGAGGTGGCATCTCATTGTGGTTTTGATTTGCATTTCCCTGATGATTAGCAACATGGAGCATCTTTTCATGTGCCTGTTGTCCATCTGTATTTCTTCCTATGTCAGTGATATCTTAATAAGAAAAAAATACATATATATATACATATAAAAGAAATATCTCTGGGAAGTTTGATAAAATTTATCTGGAAGACTATCAAAGTATGGCTGGTGTCTTACTGTTAACTAAGAATTGATTACTGACTAATTTTTTTGGTTTAGTTGGGTTGCTAATTTTTGTTGAAATTTCTTCATTTACATTTACTACAAAATTATCTGTTTTATTCGAGCTCTGAAATATATTGGCATAAAATTGTTCATAGATTTCTCCTAAGGTTTTTTTTTTATTATTCTTAATATATTTCCCATCATGTGGCCTTTTGTGGTGTGACTATTATCATTCGTGCTTTTCCTCTTCACTCTTTGGTCACTCTTCCTAAGGATTTATACACATTTTTTTCCAATAACCATCTTTTGGTTTTGTTAACTTATTATTTCTAATATTTCTATTTAAAATTTTCTACTCTTATCTTTATTTTGCTTTACTTATGCTTTTTTGGTGTTTGTTATTCTTTTCTAGATTCTTAACACATACCTTTTTCTCCTGCTTGTTAATAAATGCAATTGAGGTTCTAAATTTACCTATAAGCACCATTTTAACATTACCCCACAAATACTAACATATAGAACTCTCATTTTCATTTCAGTTATAAGTATTTTTTGTTTCCCTTATGTTAACAATAATTCTGAATTACCTTATCAGTATGTAGCCATGTCCATACAGAATAGGGTAAAACCTACATGGAAACTACTATTGCCAGTCTCAGGAGCTCTGTCACAAGCCCATGTGGAGACATCTGCATGACCCTGAGGTATACTTGTCTTAGGGCTGACACTGAAGGTCAAGAAGAAAGCCCCTAAGGTCAAGACAGGTGAAGCTCTTTGTGAGTCTCACAGTCACTAGAGAGGTAGGCAGGCATTCTCCAGATGGTAAGCAGAAGACCGAGCAATAATTTTTCCACTGTTAAAACTGTGGCTTCCCACAAAGAAGACAAGTAATGACTCTATAACATCTTACTACACTGATAGACAGTGACTGAAATGGGCTGGGGGATGAAGACTTGATAATATGTGTGAATGCTGAAACCACAATATTGTTCATGTGAAACCTTCATAAGCTTGTATATCAATGATACCTTAATTTTAAAAAACTGTGACTTTCAAAAAGGGGAAGCTTTGATCCATCCTGATAATAACATACAATGACCAAAACATTGTCTCTCATTGCTGAAGGCAATTGTATAAAATGCATTTGGAGGTGCTCAAAAGGGCCTCCTTGAGGTTTTGGGTCCATTCCCTACAGCAGACTTATAGTTTTGTCAAGGTTACGTTGTAAGAGTAGAGTAGAAACATCCTTGCACTAGAAACATCCTTGGCTGTACTTATAAAGTTTTCTCATCAATGCTTGTTTTAAAATATAATCAGTTTATCCCTGCCATGGTACTAACAACTCTGGCTAATGAATTATATTAATTGGCACTGGCAGAATAGAAGAGTAGAATCCTTTCTTAAGTTACAACACACAACTTATAAGGATGTAGTCAAAGATAACCAACCCTGGAGTACATAAACAGTGTCAACCTTGAAAACCTGTTAAGACTTTTGATTTACATTAGAAAGTACTCTGATTATCCCTGACTGATGAAATATGGAAAGAAAATGACTTTACAGGTAGATACTGCACCAGTATTTATGCATGAACATGCGTACACTTCCTTTAAGATGAAAAACACATTATCACTGAAGTGTCTTTATATTAATCTTTTTTACTTATACATAATTAAACTAAAAAGACTACTCTTGTGATTCAGCAGTCCTTCCTTTATCTCAAATATGGTAATCACAATTGTTCTAAATTACATTTGGAAAATTCAAAAAGAAACTTCATTAATTCTGTTATCCTTCTTTATAAAGTAAGGGAGCAAATCTTTGTGTTACTTGGAGGTCATTCCAGAAAAAACATAGATAATTCAAGCATAAAAGACATTGTAACAGGTTTATTATTCAGAATCTAGAGTGTGATAAGGGAAAGAAAAAAATAAAGGAAATTGTCAGGTGAGATATGAATGTAAGTATATTTTTTTAAACACAAAATATAATTATTAATAAACATTTAAAAGCATAGCAATAAGCAACTGTGATTTTTAGATGCATAACAAAAATAAGGACTGTTTCATCAAAATACCTTAAAAATTTGCCAGTTAACAAAAAGTACAAAGTTAAAAAAATATTTTGGCATATAAAGGAAACTTCATTATCTGGGCATAAAATAATTTGTTCTTTTTATAACAGAAAACCTAAATTTTAGTTTTATTCCTCTAATAATCTGAAATAAATCATAACAATTTGTATTGAAGGATATCCAAGAGCACTTTCATGTTCTTGAAAATTCTTTTCAACGGAATTAAAAGTTGTTATGTACTTCACAATGGCCACTCTTTATGCCAAGGCAAGTAGACATTCTGGAGAAAGAGCAGAAAAGAAGGAAAGAGGAAAAGTTGATAAGAATGTAGTAAAAAGGGAACTCTTATGCACTGTTTCTGGTACACAAGTTACCTGGGTGCAGCCACTACACCTAGTCACTACACCTACTGTTACTGTATTCAGTAACACTACCAGGTTCCTCAAAAGTTTAAAAATAGAACAACCATATGATCTAGCAATTCCAATTTGGGGTATATATTCAAAGGAAACAAATCACTAACTCAGAAAGATGTCTGCGCCCCCTTGTTCACTGCAGCATTATTTCCAGTAGCCAAGACATTGGCAACAATCTAAGTGTCCATCGGTGAATGACTGGATAAAAAAATTGAGGCATATATAGATGTACGTATATATAATGAAATATTATTTAGCCATAAAAAGAAGAAAATCTCACCATTTGCCATAACATGGATAGATCTAGAAGGCATTATGCTAAGTCAAATAAGTCAGACAGAGAAAGACAAATACTGTTAATCTCACTTATATGTGGAATCTAACCAAACCAAACTAATAGTTACAGAAAACATATTGGTTGTTGCCAGAGGCAGCAAGGGAGGTGGGCAAAATTGGTGAAGGCAGTCAAAAGGTACAAACTTCCAGTTATAAAATAAGTAAGTCCTAGGGATGTAATGTATAGCATAGCTACTACAGTTAACCATTCCATATTTTATATTTTCAAGTTGTTGAGAGAGTAGATCCTAACAGATTTTAACCAAGTATGATGATGGATGTTAACTAGACTTATTGTGGTGATCATTTTGCAATATATACATATATCAAGTCATTATGTTATATACCTAAAACTAATACAATGTTATATGTTAACTATATCTTAATTTTTTTAAAGAAAGTAAAGTAAAATAAAATAAGAAAGAAAGAAATATAAACACACTTAGAGGGGTAGACAGAGAAGACTGGGAGAGGAAGACAGAGAAACAGATAGAGCAAGATCCTAAAGATTAATGATCAGAACATGGCATCAAAAGCACAAGTTGAAGGATATGTCTCGCATAGAAAGATGAACATTTATTCCGAGACCAGTAAAAGATGACAGGATTCTTCAAATGTAGCCGTGTTGGCCAATGGTAATCAGATTTGAGAACATCATGCTTTCCCTATGATGTAGGCAGTGAGGTCATTCATTGTCTGAATGTGTCTTAGTCCATTCAGGCTACAATAACAGCATGCCAGACTGGTAGCTTATCACAACAGAAATGTACTGCTCACCATTTTGGAGGCTAGGGAGTCCAAAATCAAGGCACCGACATGGCTGCACGTGATGGGGGCCCCCTTTCTGGCTCCTGCTGGACCTTCTCACCACGTCCGCACATGGCAGGGGAGCGTAGGAATCCCTCTGCAGCATCCCCGGGGAGGCAGTCATCTGCCCACAAGGGCTGAGCAGGAGGCCCACCTCTCAGAACCCTCACCTTGGGGGGTTAGGATCTTACATATGAGTTTATAGGGGGACATGAACATTCAGGCCAGAGCAGAATGATAAGGCGTGAATCTTAGATTGAGGATTTTGAGAGGACACCCTTTTGACATATTAAATAAGTGGAATGAAGGGGAACTAAATGAAGAGAAGTACGAGGATAGATAAAGGGGACTGGGAGTTCAAAATACATAGAAACTGAACTTGTAGGGGGGCCAGACCATCAACGTGTAATGTTCTTTGCTGCACTGGGCACTCCGGCAGAGGCACAGGGAAGTCAGGTCATGTGAAATATGAAGTAGTTTGTAAAGAGGACAGGAGACGAGGCACTCAGGGTTACAGGCAAGAGGGGAACTGAAATAAACTTGAAAGGTCAAGAATCTGAAAACCAAAAACCATGAAAGCTGGAGAAGGGAATATTTACACAGTGTCTTCAGTGAGCCTGACGCTCTGCCAAGCACTTTGTCTACCTGTTATTTAGTTCTCCTAGTAAGCTTTTGTAACAGTTTATTTTACTGACAAATAAACTGAGGTTCAAAGAATTGAAGTGAGTTTGACCAAGATTATTAACCTAGAAAGAAAGAAGATGATGAAAGAATGGGATAGTCAAGTTTCAGATTTCAGACACAGAACAAAAGAACCTTGGCATATCTGAACGTAATCTAGTGTTGTAATCAAACAAAACCTATACTAATAATTTGACAAGTATTAATGATATTCATCACAGTTGTTACACAGAAGGTAATTATCCATAGATGAGATGCAGTTTTCATTATTTTTATGGATGACTATCATTAGTATTGATTTTACACACCAAAGTCAAGTGTGGTTTTTTTCTCTTATTAGTTCTCTGGTAGCTATAAAAACCCTCCATGGTGACGGATATCCCTGATACTGAGAGGGAAATCAGTATCACCTAGCATTGGAAAAATGCTTCTGAGCTAACTTTATACAGAGATTCCTTTTATTTCCCCCCTGTCCACTCAATAATACCAGGCATTGAAAAAGGAGAAAAGGCCTATTAATTGTGTATAGTAAATAAAAAGGAGCTGTCCTTTCCCCAGTCTCTACTGCTAGCTTTAGGGTACATATTTTACACAGGACTGACAGGCTGGCAAAAAACTGATGTTAAATGACCACTCTTAGACCAAGACAAAGACCCTGAATAGCTGCCATTTTCAACTGCTGTTGGTTTTCCTCAAAAAGCATAAGCAGCAGAATGTACTAAGAGCATAGGAACTGGAATCAGACTCTCTAGCTTCTAATATTAGCCCTCTCCTTCTAGCTGTATGACTAGGATAAATTAGTCAGTGGGGCACAGAGGGGTAAGCTGTAAAATGGGAAGAGTACATGCTCCATTAACTACATGTGGTATTCAAGCACCTTATGATCAAACAAGTCATGATATATGACAAAACAAGTCAATGTCCCACAGAAAGGCTACATTTTCTCCAGTCCCTCCCCATCAAGCTATTACATAAAATGCTGAGGACTCCTGCACTGTTTAAGCTTTTTAGCCAATGTGAGATCAGTAAAGAATTTGCTTTTATAAATGTTACATTTAAAATCAAAATATGCTTATTACCTATCTGACATTAACATAAGATGCATTTCTATATTCCAAAATGGAAAATTATAACCACATCCTGCAAAGGAAAAATCCCCAAACACAGGCTGATCCTTGCTGTCATCTCACCTGCAAGCTATTCACAACCAGTTCTTTAACTCTTTGCAGTAAGACACACATTTATTGGAAAGCACATGTTTTGGGTCCAACCCAGCAGCCAGGAGGTCCCGAGCCTCTCCCACATCCAGCTGAATGTTTCAGAGCTCTCCTCTTCCATCTGACATTTTAGGGCTACACTTTCTACAATCTTTGCTGCTCCAATTTCCTTTCCAGAGCATCATCTTTGACTACAGGAAATCTCACATGTCTCTGAGATTGCTGATCAGAATGAGTTTTCTTATTTTTCTCTTGAATTTGGACTGTTTTCCTAGGGCCATGTTTTCTACATGCTTATCTCAATTCTTGTGGATCAAGCTTCCTCTATTCCTACAGATCCTGACTGAATGTTCATATCTAAGAATTAAGCCCTAAACAGACATTTCTCCAAAGAAGATATACAAGTGTCCAATATGCACCTGAAAAGATACTTAACATCATCAGTCATCAGAGAAACAAAAATCAAAGTCACAGGGGTATCACTGCACACCTACAAGGATAGTTATAATAAAAAAAAACAGACAATACCAAGTGTTGATAAGGATGTAAAGATATTGGAATCTTCATGTTGCTGGTAGAAATGTAAAATGGTACAATCTCTTAAGTAAATAGGGACAGTTTCTTAAAATGTTCAGCATAGAGTTACTATACGGCAAAGGAATTCTATTCTAAAAAAATAGGTATATGCCAAAAAGAAATGAAAACATATATCCATGCAAAAATGTGTCCACGAATGTTCATAACAGCATTATGAGTAATAGCAAAAAAATGGAACTGAATTAGAGCAGGCAATGGATGTAGAGAGAAACAGATAGCTTGGGAAACTTAGTAGAATCAACAACTTGATTAATAAGGTATGAGAGGTGAGAGAAAGGGGTTATGGTGACTTACGGATTTCTGGCTTAAGCAGACAAATTGATGTGTTTCCATTTTAAAAAGAAAAAAATGGAGGACATGGATTTTTGTAGAGAAGATGAAGAACACAGTATATGGGACTCCTTAATCATTCTAAGATATATGCAAGAGCAGACTTCAATATATTTATTCCCTCTGTTCTGTCACCTAAAATATTTTTACTAATAAATGTTATTTAATTAATAGGCTTTACTGCTTCACTTTTCAAACCCCTTAAGAATTTTGTTATACAGTACACATAAAATGTTTTCTATTTTAATTAAATTAACAGAGTTAGAAGTTTTGCACACACTATTGCATTTGAATAACAACTAAATTTTAATATTCCAAAATCTTAATATTGTACATTCTTACGTAGTAACATAAAACTACATTTGATATAAGTGTCTGTGGAAGGAGAAAATGAATAGAAATGAAGCTTAAATAGTTTCAATTTTTTCCATCCCATAACCAAGGTTCACTTGTGTAGTTATAGGGTGAAACTGAAATTACATGGCCATTCAATTACTGTGAAAAAAAATGGAATCTTTTTGTCTCCTCTCTAGAGCTTTTGAGCTAGTGGAAAAGACTTTCCTTCTTGACTTGTACAGAATTGAAATCCCCTTCTCATTGATCTTGATTTAAATATCATTTCTCTTTCAGTCCTACACGCAAAGGCAATGAGTGTTCTCATCTTTTTTGCATCATGTAGCACATGTTTTACTTTTGTAATGCTAATAAAATACTCAAATTCATGATTTCATATCTTCTAAGAGAAAAAAAATCTTTTCAGTATTGAATACTGCATGCACCACTCTATTATATTTTATTTGCTGCTGAACTGTGCCACAGAATACTTTTTCTGAATTTCATGAAAGACCTTGAAAGTACAACTAAAATTATCCCTAGCTGAAATTTTTTTAATATTTGTCAGTTTTGTAATATGTTCATAAGTACTGTCACATCACATGTGTGTGACACAAAATTAAGTGAAAATATGAAATGGGAAGTAATGCATGATTTTTTAAGGATCTTCTAAAATCATAACTTTGTTCCCTGTCCCTTGAACAAAAATAGAGCTACACTTCGTGTACTGGGTGCTCTGTTCTTCCTGAGGAAGTGCTAGGTACTGTCACACATATCAACGGACTGAACACCTAAGCAATGCAGACCAGAAGGTGAGAACCAGAGAGGTGGGGGTCACCAAAGCAAGGCTCGCACCCCACTCCTCCGCCTCCAAAGTCCAGGCTCTTCTCACAAAAAGTAAGCATGCTAATTACTTTTCAATGTCTGGGGAAAGCATGAAAGAAAAATTATACATTAACCTTAAGAACACTTTATTAATACATTATTAAAGAAGGAAAGCATGGAGTAGGTTTATGAAAAATTAACTGAATATTCTTCATGGCTCTTTTCCCTCAGCTTTCCGAAGGCAAAACTTGGAACCAGTGACTCGGAATGGCGACGGCATGACCATTAGGAAGTTGATTTCTCGGAAGTGTTCAAAGCTATTGTGGAAGTTTTTTTAACTGAGCTAATATTTCAGTAAAATAAGTGAGAGGGGCCAGAAATTCAAGGTTAAACGTGAACTTCTTTGTAGATCAGTACTCCGAAGATCGATAATTTTTATAATTAACTGCTGAATTGTTGTTCTTAAAAACTCAACTAAAGGGTGGTAAATGAAATTGCATCCAGCAAAAGAATGTCTCTCATTAAAAGAAATACTGAAAGCTGGATTGTAGTCAGGCTGGGGAAGTAGCAACAGTTACCATGGAGGCAAATTGGAACAGCTAGAAAAGACCACAATATATCAAACTTAACACCTCAACTTGCTTCTCAGTAATTATTTCATACCAACATCCCATTGCTTTAAAGACATTCTGTGCTGGTTTGTTACAAGGGCAGGCTGACATATCATTAGGCTTCAGGTTTTCGCAGCTCCTGTGTAAGTTTTTAGTGTGATTTTTCTTGTTAATCTTCCTTATGTATTTGCATTGACCTTGGCAATCACAACCATAGACCACTGATTTTTAAAATAAAGCATTTCTGACATTTTCTCAAAGTTAATGAAGGCTATCCTAATTTCTGACCCAGTATGTTCAAAAGAAAAAAAATATATGCTGGGTCCAAAATTAAAAGTAAACATGATCATTTTTAGGAAAGGAATATTTACTCTTTTACACTTCTAATACTTTTTTAAATCCATTACATAAGCTAGGCAATGATATTAGCAAAATAATAAAAGAAGAAGAAAGTTGCTTTTATGCCCCACTGATTGGTTCCCAGTATGAACAAGGGGCTCACTCTAATAATTTCCTTATGTATATTTCAAATGAGATCACAAACTGAAGAAATGTTCCATAGGCCTAATGTGTTAGGTATATAATGTGGCATTATAGCCACAGTATATCTATTATTTACATATTTTTCCATTTTTTAGCTTAATATCTATACCCTTCACAGTAAAGTTAAGATTTATTTAATTTCTCCATCCTTTAGCAATCACTAGCAATGGCCAAAAGATATCCAATACATCACAAATACCAAAATATTGAAGTGCATATAGATTTCAAAATGACAAGTAAAAAATAGTTTTATTTCCCCTAATTGCATTATGTTAACTTAAACCTACCCATTCTGGCACACTGGTTTAGTTGCACATGTGATCTTCATATAACTAAACTGGCCTAATTTACTGAATGCCTGATGATATCGCAGCATTTCTTTTTATTTGGTCATTCCCAGTGCAAGAAGTTGTAGCAATAAAAATAACACGAAGAAGTAACAACTTTGTTATTATAAGTATTTACATATTTTTCCTCATATAAATGTTCAGTTCTCATCAAAAATATGAATTTTCTTGTGTTCTCACTGTTCAAGTCATGTGATGTCACTAATTTGCTTCCCATCAGTTGCATATTGGCAATATTTTAGAAATGGAGGCATCAATAGTGACGGAAATCAATATAATGCACTGCAACTTGCTCAGTCTTCTTTATCACCTCTACCAGTGAAAAGTACCACATGCACCCAACGGATTAGACCAAACGAATCTCAATTCCCCCTGCTCTCTCTTTCCCTCACCACAATCAGTCTCCAAATTCCCTTCCCCAAACAGATCTGAATTTATTCCTTCCGCAATATGCACACTGTCTGCTTTACCTCAGATTTACAGTAATTTTCACTTGGATTATTAAGTCTCTCAACTGGTCTCCCTCCCTGCTTCCCCTGTCATCCCCCTAGTCTTTGTTCTCTCCTCTCTTGCCAAATTAATCTTTTTACTAAAACAATTGATACTAATCCCCTTACAAAATCCACCCATGGCTCTCAGTTGCTTTCAGGATAAAAATCTAAACTTTTTAGCCACACTTCATGGCTTTCATACTGTGGTCCTTGCTTCCCTGTCCGACTTGAGCTCCTGTCCTTTCATCCAGCCTAGTCATGATATAGCACCACTTGAACTTCCACAGGAGCGATGCTCCCTGTCGCCCTCAGGGGCCTGAAAGACTCGGTCTCAACTCCCGGTACTCCCTCCCGATGCCCCACCTCCCTTCCCTCCCAGGTCCAGTGTACGGCATCCCCGTCGGCTCTGTGCATATCATCACACTGCCTGTGTGCCTGCCTTCTCCTCTAGGCCCTGCTCTTAAGACTGTGAGCTCCTAAAGGCAGGACAGTTCTTAATGTCTACATAATATATTCAATATATACCCACATATGTAATATTTCTATACAACCTGGATTTTGAGGACGGTTCTATATGATCTTATCACATAGTTTGTCTCATCGTTGCCGTAAGTACTAAGTAACATTTTAAGGATGCTACCTCCTCATTTTCAGTATAGAAAATATGATATAAACATAGATTTAACTGGATATGGGTCTGAGAAAGAAAATAAAATTATATACTGTGGGACTTTATGGTAAATAAAATAACTTCCTCAGGCCTTAAAAAGAAATAGAAATTTAGATATTTCTTACTCTTACAAGTCTTCTGGCTATAAGGCCAGACCACGGGCAGCCTTCTCTCTCAATTTATACTAAAAATATTCAATTTTCTTTTTACTATAATTGCCCATTAAGATTATCTGGAAAATAAGCCATTAACTTGCTTCTTTTTGCCCTCCTAATTAGCTTGAAGGAACTCAATTCTCAACTGCAGTTTCCTACTTCTTTTCAGTGATAACAGAGAAACCCTAGACCACAGTGGTGATGACATAGCCCTCAGTCAGAGTGACTGTTATTTCACCAAGTTTGAGAGAAAATCCTAGGCTCTTAATTCTCATTCTCAGCTCTCCCACCTTCTAATAAGACCCATCAATACTAAATGTGTTACTTAACTGAGCTGTGAGCATTTTACAAGATGCATTTATGTATATTTTATACACAGCTTTTTTTTTCCACCCCTTTCTTTTGTGCTTAGAGATAGAAAAGAATGATGAGTGTAATTTGGAAGTTTCCAAAATGATAGGCCTCCCGCAGGTGATATGTGGGCCACTGTATTGCTCTCCCCAGCCTCCGAGGCAAGAAGAGCAGCAGCTGAGGCGACTAGAACCAGAAGTCAGTTGCGTCTAACCTTCAGCAGCTTCTTCCTTTTAGCTCACGTGCCACATTATCATTTTCTATGGGTGTCTTAACATGAAAAGGTCTTAGAAGCACTATAATAAGGATTCACATGTATAACAACAAATTTCTAGTGTACACATCATTTTCCCCATCTAAACTTGCTCTTACTCCTGAATTCCCTATCTCATTGGCTTGCACCAACACCCACTTGGTCATCCCGGTTAGAAATTTGCATCACACATGACCCCCTCCTGTCTGTCATCACCATTCTAACCACTGTCAATTTAACTTTAAGTATTTCCCTAGTTTCCCCCAATTCCCTCTCCTCCATCTATACTTCTACTACCTTGGTCCAATTCATCATCTGCCATATGGATATGGCCTCCTGAATGGTCCCGGTCTTTGGTTTGGTCAGCTTCAAAATTATCTTCCACAGAGCCACCTTTCCAAAATTAAATCTGAAGAGCACATGCTATAGTCTAAACTGACACAATAGCTTCCCATCACAACAAGAATAAAGTCCATGCTTCTCAAAGCACTCCATAGTATGGCCAATACCTATTTCTTCAGCTCCATATTTAGCTACTTCCAGCAAAAGTCCCAGAAGCATCACACTGCTTGTATTCCTCTAGATACAACCACCTTTTTTCCATCCTCATGCAGTGATATGATTTAAATTGGCTTGGGCCAGGGACAGGATATAGGGGGAGCCCTGATTTGTAATATTTGCTGATTTCCATGTTGCAAATAATCCTACCACAGTGAATTTCAAGCTAAAAACATGGCATTACTGAACATGGAGTTGAGAAGAGATGCACAGTAGCATGTAATTATACAGCAGTTCCACCACACAGATACTGTAAGACCCAGAAAACAGGCCCTGCTCAGCCCAGGGATGGACGGCGACCCAAATACTCACAAGAGACCGGTCTTGATGCAAACAGCAAGAGGTTTATTGATTCCACCAGCGCGCTGGGGTCAAGACTCATGACTCACGCAGGAGCAGAGTCCGACCCCGAGCAGAAATCACAGGAGGTTTTAAAGGAAAAGGGACCACAACCAGGGGGAGGCAAGGGGGAGGTCTGCTGATGATTCAATAGCAAAAATATTTCAATTAGGGTCTCACAGGGCTTTATCTTCACAATCTATCAGTTTTGGGGAGGATTACCTAGGCACGGGTTTGCAAGCTATTGTGTCATTGTGTTCAGGCCGGTTTTTATGACTCAGGCCAAGGGTCAGAGCCTACTTAAAATTTTCCTATTCTTTCAGGTGGTTTCGGGGAAACTGAAACTCAGGCCCTCTGATTTCTGAGGCTTTCTGGGGCCTGTCATGGCATTAGTTTGGTCCTTTCATTCCCCACTTCTTCTTATGTATAGTTCTAATCATAGAACTAGAGTTCTATATTGTTAAAAAATTCTTTCTCAGAATTAGATACGGACTGGTAATGCTGTCTTAACATTAAAATTTGTACTGCACTAATCTGTTCTCTAATAAAAGTTACTAATTTGTTCAGGATGCAAGGGCCAATAGTGAGTAACAAAAGCAAAATTAGAATAGGTCCTAAAAGGGAAGATATTAGAGTAGTAAACCAAGGAGATTTACTAAACCATCTTTCAAACCATCCTTGCTGAGACTCTCGGTCTTGCAGGTGTTTATCTAGCCTTTCCCTCAACTTAGACATGGAGTCTTTTATGATTCCAGAATGATCTACATAGAAGCAGCATTCTTCCCTCAATGCAGCACACAGTCCACCATCTTTCAAAAACAACAAATCTAGCCCTCTCCTATTCTGCAATACTACTTCAGACAAAGAAGTCAGGGATTCCTCTAGTTTGGAGATAGATTGTTCTAAGGCTCGTAAGTCCTCATCCATTGCGGCTCTCAACATCTGGAAGTGCTGAGGCCCTTGTATCAAAGCTGCAGTTCCAGTACTTACTCCAGCTGCTACTCCGAGATGGTGTAAGCAAAGCTTAAGAGGATTACCAGTCTTTTCCACGTGCCAGGACTCATTTTCTTCTGCCTTTGGTGCAGCTTTTAGGTGGGAGGCGTGGATCCAGGCGGCTATTCCTTCGACCTTCACTGCAGTGGGAGTTGTCAGCAGGACTAGGTAGGGTCCTTTCCACCAGGGTTCAAGATTCCCAACACGGTGTCTGCGTACGTAGACAGCGTCTCCTACTTGGAACTGGTGAGGGACGGTGGTGGTCTCAGTGGAGTAGGCCTCTTTCAGTTGTTCCCATGCCTGCTGGCGAACTACTTCTAGGGCTTTTAGGCGGACGAATAAGGGTTGAGAAAGAACAGCATCAGGGTTATGTACGTTTCCTGTTCCCACAAGGGGGAGTGGTCCTCCACATAAAAGCTCATAGGGGGTTAGTCCAAGACGCCCTGGGGTGTTTCTTACCCGGAACAGGGCAAAGGGAAGGAGAGCTGTCCAGTCATTCCCGCCGGTCTCTAAGGCTAATTTAGTCAAGGTCTCTTTTAGAGTTCTATTTATCCTCTCTACCTGTCCTGAGCTTTGGGGTCTATATGCACAATGTAATTTCCAACTAAACCCCATTTGTTTGGCCAATCCCTGACTTACCTGAGCAACGAAGGCGGGCCCATTGTCAGATCCGATTACCTTAGGTATTCCAAACCTGGGAAAAATTTCTTCTAATATCTTCTTGGCCACTATGTTGGCAGTTTCTGTCTTAGTTGGGTATGCCTCTACCCATGCTGTGAAGGTATCTATAAAAACTAGTATATATTTATTTCCATATTTGGCAGGTTTTATTTCAGTAAAGTCTATTTCCCAGTAAGCTCCAGGCCGATCACCCCGTAATCTTTGTCCAGTGGGTTATCGGTTAAAACCTGCATTCGTCATGGCACAAGGGATACAATGTTTAACTACAGCATTAACAACTTCAGGAAGTCCAATTACATAGTAGGGGGACGATTTTACTGTCTTTTTCAGGTGTTTGGTCCCCAGATGGGTGAGCCGGTGGAGCTGTTCCACATATTCTTTAGCCTCCCTCTGGGGGAATATGATTTTCCCATCTTCTGTCTTTCTTAATCCTTGAGGCGTCTCTATAGTGCACCCTAGGCGATTCATGACTTGGCAATCTTCTCTAGTATACTGGAATCCCTCAGGGCTGGGCTCTGTCTCATAGTCACTCATTGCTGGCAATATTGGGGTTCTGTGAGCAGCTTTCTTTGCTGCCTGATCAGCCAACTGATTTCCTTTAGTTATCTTATCGGTGGCTTTTTGGTGCCCAGGGCAGTGTATGATGGCCACCTTTTTAGGCAAATGCATTGCCTCTAATAGACTCAGAATTTCCTCTTTATTTTTAATCTCTTTACCTGCCGATGTCAGTAATCCTCTCTGCCGGTAGATGGCACCATGTACAAGTGCTGTGGCAAAGGCATATCTACTATCCGTGTAGATATTGATGGCTTTCCCCTCAGCTAGCCTCAAAGCCTGTATCAAGGTTATGAGTTCTGCCTTCTGAGCTGAGGTCCCTTCAGGTAGACTGCTTGCCCACACTGTCTGCTCTCCATCTACTACCGCAGCACCAGCCGTCCTCTTACCTTCAACTACAAAGCTGCTGCCATCCATGAACCAGGCGGTACCGTTAGGCCAGGGGGTGTCTGTGAGGTCACTTCTGACTCCAGTTTCCTCAGCCAGTATGTCTGCACAAGTGTGAACAACTGGCTCCTCAGTGTCCTCAGGCAGTTAGGTAGCGGGGCTAAGGAGGGCAGGCTGGCCAAAAATGATTCTCTCCGTCAGCAGTAAGCTTTGGAGGTGGGTCATGCGAGCATTCGTCATCCACCGATTAGGAGGCTGGCGGATAACACTCTCTAGGGCATGGGCAGCAATTACAGTCACCTGTTGTCCCATAGTTAGTTTGTCAGCGTCCTTGATCAGGATCGTGACTGCTGCAATGGCCTTTAAGCAGGATGGCCATCCGCTGGCCACCGGGTCCAGTTTCTTTGACAGATATGCCACCGGCCTCTTCCAGGGTCCCAAGGCCTGGGTAAGAACTCCCCTGGCTACTCCCCCTCTCTCCTTGCAGTAGGCACATTGATCTTTGTCAAGGGGTGGTCTGCCCATGCTTCTCGTTGTCTTCTGGCCCCTGTTGCTCAGGTTCCCTACCTGCCTAGGCCCTTGAAATCCTCTTTCTTTCTCTCCTACCACTGTGGCCAAAATTCTAGATAAGTTTTCCTCCTGTTTTCTGTCTCTTCTATCCTCCCTTTCCTCTCTCTCTCTCTTCTCCCTTTCTTCTTTCTCTTCCTCTGTCTCTCTTTTGTGATACACTTTCTCAGCCTCCTTCACTAGGTCCTGTAAAGTAAAATCCTGCAATCCTTCGAGGCGCTGCAGCTTCTTTTTGATATCAGAAGCTGATTGCCCTATAAATGCCATAGCTACGGCTGCCCGCTGTCCCTCAGAGGTGGGATCAAAAGGAGTATAGTGCCTATAAGCCTCCATAAGGCGCTCAAGAAAAACTGAAGACGGTTCAGTGGGCCCCTGAAGAATTTCTCTTACCTTAGCCAGATTAGTGGGCCGTCACGCAGCCCCCTTGAGACCTGCCACCAGAGCCCGGCGGTAGACAGTCAACCTCTCCCTACCTTCCGGAGTGTTGAAGTCCCAGTTGGTCGAGTCAGCGGGAATCCAGCATCTATCACATGGGGAAGTTGGGAGGGTTGCCCATTGTCTCCTAAAACATTTTTCCGGGCTTCCAACAGGATTCTCTCTCTCTCTTCCGTGGTGAAAAGAGACTGCAACAGTTGCTGGCAATCATCCCAAGTGGGTTGGTGGGAGAACATGAGAGACTCTATTAATCCAGTAAGTCCTACAGGATTTTCTGAAAAGGAAGCATGATTAGCCTTCCAATTATATATATCTGCAGAAGAAAATGGCCAATACTGCATGAGTTGGACTCCGGGGGGGGCAGCACGGGAGGGCCATAAACTCTAAGTGGGAGGGTTACAGTAGAATCCGGCCCCTCCCCAGGAGGGGCCCCTCTGCGACTTTGGGTACCCGCCGCTGGGCCCCCCGCTGCTGCTGGTAAAGGGGGAGCATTGGGCCCTTCTTCTTCCCTTTCTTGCACTACGGGCTGAGCAGGTTGTGGCTCAGGGGCTGGAGCAGGTTCTGCCGCCTGTTCAAGATAATACGGGGGAGGGCAAGGTTCCAGCCATTCGGGAGGGGATTCTACTTCAGGATATATTTTAGGTTTCGGGGTTCCTGCAGTTCTGCTTCTATTTAGTACCAACACTTGAAACTTTGGTTTAGACATAAAAATCAAGACTATTTCTCAAAGCTAATCTCATAAAATATCAAAGCAATACAGAAATAAAGTTACTAAAAGGTTAAGAGGTGCCACAATTTTAAAGATCAACAATTACAACAATGAACTATTGCAGCTCAAAACTGGAATGGTACAAGCAAAACAACTTCACACTTTAATAAGTATATGAAAAAGATATTACCCATAGTATGATACACAGTTTCAGTAGGGTCCCATCTATCCACATTTTAAAAAGACTTATGGGAGGAAGGGGTAATATATAACAATTTACTGACTTACAGGAGAGTGCAAGTGAGGGAGCCTTGCTGACAGTGTACTGCTGGCCTTACATACCTGCTCCACGCTGACTCCCCAACCCTGCAGAAACAGTGCAGTCTCTCAAATCAATTACATTTCCAAAGAGAGAAACAGAGAGAGGGAGGGAAGGAGAGAGGCTTGATAACTTGGGTGTGGGGGGAATCAGTGGCCCATTAACTGCAGTGGAAAAATACAGTGCAAAGTCAATCTTTGGCCCCTTTAAAAAACACTGGATACGAACTGAAAAAAAAGCAAATGCTTCCAGTTCTTACAAGAGAAGCTTTGCCTGTTAAGAAAGCTTATTGCCAAAGTATACAAGAAGCTGCCTAGTTTATTAAATCAACTGTCCAGCCCAAGCTGAAGGTGCAGACATTTTGTAATCCAATTTCAAAAAGTTAACAATAAATTAACAACAGACATCTCCCCATACTCTGAAATGAGATTCTTACATTTAGAAAAATCTCCCTGTAAATGAATACAGGCAGGCCTGAATTTCTGAGGCCAGGATCACTTGGATTCCTCCCTCCCACCCCCATCTTCTGTAGCTGTAACACCTCTGCCATCTTCTGCTGCAGGGGCTGCCCAGGGATGGCAGGGATACAAGTCCAAACCCTCTACTGCTCAGTTGTTCACTTTAATACTCAGAGAAGAGAGGAAGACAACTTTTGTTATGAGAAATTACTTTTACACAATATGGACAAAGAAGTACATGATGAAAGGAAACGATCAAAACAGCAGTTTTCCTTATTGGTTACATGATGTAGGGTTGGTGGTCAGGGTGAGAATCGGGTCTTGGCTGAAAAACAAGATTTTTAATTGCAAAAATTAATTCTCTGTTAAAAGTACCCTCAGGAGGCCAACCTACATTGAAGGCCGGCCATTCAGTCGAGCAGAGGGTCTGCCATTGCCTTTTTCTACTTCTACAGACAAGTCATGGGCCCTATTCTTGACGTCCGTCCAGCAGTCCAAAGTCAGAGACAAAGGGGTTGTCACAGTCTGTCCCATTTTGGTCGTTTCTAAATACACAAAAACAGCAAGCCACAAAACGACAAAAGACGCCAACAAACACTTTCCTCCTCTCGTTTTCCACAGACAGGAGAGGTATTCAGACGGGGGAGGGTCCCTCCATAACCGGACCCTTTCCCCTTCCAACAGATTCCGACGGGGGAGGGTCCCTCCGTTGAATCCGCTCAAACCGGACCCTTTCCCCTTCCAACAGACGGGCAGAAAAATCCCCCGTTTCACACCCAGGGGCGTCCCCCAGGGTTGCAGCTTGTGGCCCCTGGCACGTCTGCCTTACCACAGCTTTCCGTTCCCTTACGGGAGCGGCAAGCGGCTGCCAAACCGAAAGCGCTTTTCACAGACCCAGATACCTGACAGAACAAACAGGCGCCGGCGCACACAGAAACTTAAGGATCCTTTGCTTACCTCCAAGTGGGTCTCTGGAGAATAGGGTGGCCGCAGATCCCGGACGAGCCCCCAAATGTAAGGCCCAGAAAACAGGCCCTGCTCAGCCCCGGGATGGACGGCGACCCAAATACTCACAAGAGACCGGTCTTGATGCAAACAGCAAGAGGTTTATTGATTCCACCAGCGCGCTGGGGTCAAGACTCATGACTCACGCAGGAGCAGAGTCCGACCCCGAGCAGAAATCACAGGAGGTTTTAAAGGAAAAGGGACCACAACCAGGGGGAGGCAAGGGGGAGGTCTGCTGATGATTCAATAGCAAAAATATTTCAATTAGGGTCTCACAGGGCTTTATCTTCACAATCTATCAGTTTTGGGGAGGATTACCTAGGCACGGGTTTGCAAGCTATTGTGTCATTGTGTTCAGGCCGGTTTTTATGACTCAGGCCAAGGGTCAGAGCCTACTTAAAATTTTCCTATTCTTTCAGGTGGTTTCGGGGAAACTGAAACTCAGGCCCTCTGATTTCTGAGGCTTTCTGGGGCCTGTCATGGCATTAGTTTGGTCCTTTCAATACAACAGGCATAAATAACCCTAAGAGCATAGATAATGCTTAAGAGCATAAATAACAGTAAAATGCGAAATAATTAGGAAGTGATGAGTTTTCAGTGCTATTACTTTTGCTTTTAATATAATATATTTAATTGCAAGTTCATATAATCTAATTTTAATAATAGCTCCATTGAACAAGCAGCTCACACAATTCCTAAAATGTAACAACCAATTCCTGCAAGCCAGTCTGAGCTAGCTCCAGCACACCACTGTCTTTGTGCCTTTGCTCAGGGTGTGCCTACATCTGGAATGCCATCTTATTCAATTATCCAGGCTCCTTCCTGCCTAGTCAAGGGCTATCCATCTTTTAAGGCAGATTTACTCAAAGTGTGATCATGAACCATCTGCATCAAATCCCCTGGAGTGTTATTAAAATGCATTTCCCTGGGGTTCACCTCCCAGACCTGCTGAATCTTAAATCCCCTGGAAATGTAGGAATTTGTCATTTAGCAAGCTAGCTTTCTGGGAGAGTCTGAAGCATACTAAAGTTTGGGAACCATTTGTTTAAACCACTTTTCTGCTAAGGTATCACATCATTCAGGAAACCCTTCCTGTCTCACTTACTCCCAGGAGGGCAGGATGGAGAAAGAATAAGCAAAGTCACAGTGGCCTGAAACTGTGTGGCATAGAGAATTGTTGTGATTTCAGCAGGCCCAGAAGTGAAGGCTGAGAAGAGAAGTTGCTAAGGGCTGTCCCACGGAAGGCCGTTCCTTCTGTTAGACAGAAAGAAAGACATAAGCAGCTGGGAAAGGGGAGATAAGGTTCAAGGAAAAAACTGCCCAAACTCTACCCAGATAGAGGGTCCCATATGAAGACAACAAAGGTGTTGCAGGGAGATAACTTCTTGCCTATTGAGACCAGGACAAACCAGCCAATAAGGTCCCAACACAGGCACAATCATACAAAACTAAGAACTTCATCATCTCATTAAAAAAAAATTGCAGTTTTGGTCTCCTCCCCAACCCCTACCCTCATCCCCACTCTATGGGTTTTTCTGTGTGTATTTTGGAAAAAGACATGCACACCAAGAGGAATGAGTGTATAACCAGAACTGTCAATCAAATGCCCTCACCCTGTCAATCAAAGAAGTGCCTTCCAGATGGGTCATGATAAATAGGCCCTCCCCTAAAAGTTTGGGGTCTTTGTCTACCTAGACTCTGTCCCTCTCCACTCTTGGGGGGTACTCAAATAAAACTTTTGCTCTGCTTTGCTATTGTGTCTCTGCCTTTCAACTCTTTGTTACAGCTGGGACAAAAACTGAGGAGAACAAATTCAACCCATAAAATTTCACATTGGAGACTCTGAATTTTACTGTAAATGCAGTGAGAAATAACTAAAGGATCTGAAGCCAAAGAGTGACAACCAATATTTCAAAAAGACAACTCAACCCTCCCAATTCCTTGTACAAACTCAAATAACTCATTGAACAGAATAAAACCATTTTAAATAAAATTATATAGCTTTTTTCTTAGAATGATTAAGATCCTGCATATTTTCCTATATGAGTATGGGTAAAATTGTAATATTTCCAGAATATCTCACCTAGTTTTAGTGAATCTGCATATCAACAGGCATTCCTCAGGGGTGGAGACAGTAGTTCATCTCCATATCAATAGGTAATTACCTGGGTGACCTAGGGCTTATCTGAACCTGAGCGGTTAGGGGGAGGGCTGGCTTGCTTCTGCTGGAGCAAGAAAGAGGAATGGTCCTGGACTGCAGTTTATGAGCAATAAACAGGTTTTAAACTTTATTTCTCCCTTTGACTGATTTCAGTTTTAGAAGTATTTGCCTCAGGATTTCCTCTCCCTGCAGTTACAACAAGAAATGACCTCTCAAATTAAACAGAAAGAAACAACAGAAAAAACAGAAGTTCCAATTCTTTTATTCCTAGGTGAATAACCTCTCTTTGAGCAGAATGATTGACAAAAAGTAATGATTCCTCTTCACTCTTTTAGATCTTTTGTTTGGATTCCTTTACCCTGACTAGTACCACCCATGCAACTGTTAACTCCCCACCTCTCCTCACTCTTTAAAGCTTTTACAGTTTTGAACCATGAGCAACCTCAGAAAACCTTTCAATGGGCATTCTTATCCCTATGCTCCTAGTATTTAAACTTTCAAAATGGCTTTAAAAATGCTAAGTGAAAACCAAAAGGAAGCAATAAATCACAAAAAGCATTGTAAAATCCTCAGCTTACAAAATGATAATATCCTAAAACCCTCTTAAATGTGGAAACAATGGTGTAAGGAAAATGGAAATTTACGACCATGTCCAGGATTCCCACCTGGCTTTAATATCGCCCACTGTAGACATGAAAGAGCCTGTTTTGCATATTTAAGAGAGTGGCAGTGTTTACCAGTGACAGGGCCACCAGTCAGTCAGATAAGCACTGGCCCAAGGGAGGAATGGAGAGGAAACCCCCCTTCAGTTCTCTCCTCAGTTCCTGGTACATGATTTTGGTCTGGCATCCACCAGTCCCCACAGAGATCCAACCACAGAGTTCCTCCCAGTGCCAGGGCAGGGAAGGAAGAACAGGAGAGAGTGCAGGAGAGCAGTGGGGGTGGGGCGGGCACAAGACAGGAAGCAGGAGAAAGTAGCTGCACAGCCCAGTACAAGGAAGGGAAAGGATGGGGCCAGGTGCTGGGTGCAGGAGAAGCAGCCCTGAAGCCAGCTGCTTCTACACAGCTCAGTGACCGCCATGAATGTAAACATGGTATTGACCCCTTTTAACTCCCAACTTGCCCTTGTCTTTATTCAGTCTCACTGAATTCATAGTGAACTTGCCCAAAGAGGGGAACCTCCTCCTTCCAGAGCAACAAATGGGCATAAATTTGCCCCAAAATGCAAACACTAAATAATGCCACAAGGATTATTACATACATACTTAACCACAAGTAGAGAATTACAAGTCAAGCTGCGATGCACTTCATAGCAGCTAGCTAGCTTCTGTTGGGGAGAAAGAAACTTTCTCTGCCCTTCAAGGTTCTTCTAGCTGGTCTAAGAATCAAACTGACATGAGACCGATTACTAGGAGAAAAAAAAGCAATACCTACAGGGAAGCCATAGAGGAGGATTTCAAAGAGAGTGAGGAAGAATGAGGTATATATGTCATCCTGAACGAAGAAGGGGGTGGGGGGTCTGAGACTGCAAAGGAAAAGGGAAGTAATTCACAGGAATATGAAAAGAGCAACTGTTTGGTAAACAAAGTGTTTGCTGGGCCACACAGAAACGATGAAGGGGCACAGAGAGAAATTTTAATCCCCCAGCCACATCCCTCCCAGTCTACCACAACCTGGCTCACATTACAATACAGTGATCTGCGGTGACAGCTCTCCTCTTGAGGCAGTTCCTCCCCCTAAATTCTTCTTATGCAAGTTGGGGTAGTGGTGGGGGGTCAGGTATCTTCCTGAGTCTTTTGGGCCTTGGCGGTGTCCAGCTTAAAACAATCTGCTTGTCACAATGGCACATCCTGGAGTGGCCTGCCCTTGGTCCCTACACTGCACTTATCAAATAATTTACTTGTTGCAGCTCTCCTATTTCGCAGCGCCTTAAATTCAAATCTATGCCTCAGCAACACTGCAAATGATCACCTCAGGGGGATAATATTAAAAGTTGCAAATAGAAATACATTAACATATGGAAATGCACTAATATCTGTTAACAATTTTTTCTTTAGGAATGCATATTTCTTTCCATTATATAAATGCAAATCTTATTTTCTTCCTGACCCCTTGAACATTCTAAGATCATAATAAATATTTGCACCCTTAAACATCTAGTCCTTTTGTTCACTAAATCTTTCTCCAGTGCTAGAATAGTGATTTATATACAACAGACCTTCAATAAATAATTTTTGAATTAATGAAAGAATGAATTTAGGGACTCTAAACATGATTCAGTTTGAAAGGGATATGTCCATTTGATTTTTCCCATTTCATAAATAAAAGTGAGGCTTTAAAATCCAGCTCTGTAGCTTGGGTTCTCTAGAATAGAGTACTATGGAAGATAAAAGTTCTTACAATTATTACTTACTAAATCTCATTCATTTGAAATCACTACAAAATTCCAGACATACATCTGCTGGGGGTTGAGTTTATTCTCCTTGGTTCTTGTCCCCACCACCACAAAGAATTGAAGGGTAGAGACACAGTAGTGAAGCAGACTTAAGGTCTCATTCAAATACACTCCAAGGGAGGAGCAGGACAGTCAAGGTAGACAAAGGCCGGTTTACCTGAATACAGCAGAAAGGAAGGAAAAACAGAGGGAGGAAGGGGAAGTTCATTTACTGCTGCTTGACACAGGGCACACCCCCTGCCAACTCCTTAAGCCAGTGTCACTTGGTGTCCAGCACCTGCTTAAATCTGCATGATGTGAGAACTAAGCCCCTACCACCCCAGGATTTGGGGGAGTCACAGAGCACTGGATGCAGTGAGATTATGTTCTGAGAACTTCCCAAAGGAAAGGAGATTTTCAGGCAGGCTGCTAAGGAGCATGATCATATAGCTGCAGTTCCTTCTGGGTCACCCATGTGACAGGAACTTATAAGCCCCAGATCAGAGCTCTCAGCAGCCTCTCCCTACTTATCTGGAGTAGAACAGAGAGACACACTTACAGAAAGGCAAAGAAAGGCGAGTGCACACAACCTCAGAGAGGAAGTGCACTTAAGGAATTAAAATTCTGGGATTTTTATAGGGTTTTGGGGGGAAGGGTCACACAAGGCATGATATATTCAGGCGACTCATAATTCCTTTGCAGTTTTATCTTAAGAATAGGGTTATTTGGGTGACTGTGCTGATGCAGATCCCATCATTCTTTGTCCACATAGGTTTATTTACACTTCGGAGATCTGTCTCCTGCCCTGCTTACAAAGTTCCTTAGGGGACTAGAGGAAGAGGAAAAAACAGCATATAGGTTAAGTTCAAAAATAAGCTGGGCCTTTTTGCAGGCTAAGTAGATTTCACAATGGCATGATCTGATTGATACAATGAAGACATGGGCTGTGCTCAGATACATCTCTTTATCTGGGGAATATCCCAACATTCTAAGTCACTCATGGCCTTTGGAACTTCAACTAATTAACTCATTAACTCTGTGAGTCCCTTCTGGCTCTCTAGTTTTACCTGGTTAGCCCTTTGAGTCCCTTTCAGTGGGCTTTACTGGCCTTTTTCTCCCTCCACCAATTTATGTCTACCTTTCTGCCTAACACACCTAATTCCCTTTATTGTGTTTCAAAGAAACAGATTTTGTGAGATTTTAAAAATAATCTCTGGTAAATTGTAAAGGCGTTCTCACTAATTCTCAGCAGATGCCTTTAGTCAAGGAAGCACTTGTTTGAGAGTTTTACCTGCTGCCTGTTTTAAAACATATATCACTTTAAGTTAAATATATCATTTTTAAATATATCACTTTTAGTTCTATTTAAATAGTTTAAAAGTTGGAGAAAATAGTTTAAAAGAATGTTACATAGATTATAAGGGTGAACATAAATCTAAAAACTATAAATGTGAAATGTGTTCCATGGTGTGAAGGGAAAAAGAACTTTCCCCACCCTTCTTCCCTTGTCTTTAGCTTTTCGAAGACTTGAAATTATAAATCTTTCTGTGTCTTTGAGATGTATATAAGTCTTTTTAAAAGGTAATTGGGGCTTTTGCCAGTTTGGTATCCAAGGTCTCTCAGAAGTGTGAACGTCAGGTGACACCTTCCCCGTCTCTATGGCGGGTCAGCCTGGATGCCTGGCTCTGAGGTGTGACCACTGCTTGTCAAAAAAATACAGGTTTATTTTTCCTTGGATATATATGTAATGGATTGTACTTGCTGCCTATAGAAAGAGGATTTCTTTTTGCCTTTGAAATCTCTTTAGCATATGGCCCACGATACACATCACAGTCTGGTTTAATGATTTTACAATAATAAAACTGCTTCATTCTTTTCTACATCTTATGAAGAGGAGTCACTGTGTTGGCAGGAGGTTTTTATTTTTAATTATATTTCCCCAACAAGATTCAGATATACTCATTTTTCCAATAATTAACTCTTCTTAATAGACTTGAAGTGGAGGAGAAAGAAAACCTGTTAAAACAAGAAGACTGAGTAAAACAAAATGGAACAATCAGACTAAGGCACTGAAAATGTTTCTTGTCTATTAAAAATAGAGTAAATGCTGCGTACCACCCCTGCCAAGGACCAAGATCATCAAATGAATGTGCTATCACTGGATATTGGGAAGCAGAGTTTGAAAAGCTCAGAGAATTCAGAGCTTTTGTTCTTAGCTAAATCCATCTGTGTAGGTTAAAAAAAGGAAACTCAATAGTTCTCACATCAAAGCAACCTATTTATTTCAATGACAACTAGAAAGGAATTAAACTACATGCAAAAAAAAGATATTTAATTGATGAAACTTGGAAAAAAAATTCTCAAAAAATTAGAAAAGCAAAGGAAATACCCTCATCAATTAATATTCAAAACCTCACGGTAGGTGTGATCTAAAAAAAATTTTACTACAAAAAAAGTGCTCACATAAAATGATCCTTTTTTAGCTGTATTATCACTAATTATCACTTGATTACATTTTATATCATCTAGTCCAGCACAGGGAAAAAAGTTATTGAAGATCAAAACACCATCCGTATTTTTCTTCAATATCAAAGTACTGTCTGTATAATTAGGAACTTGAGGTTTATAAGCAAAGAGTTCTAATCAAATAAATGCACCAAAGAACCCATAACAATCCTCTCAGCTTGACTAAACTTTAGACAGGCTTCTTCCTGACTCTAGACCCTGGTCTTTCTTAAGTATTTTATTTAGAAAACTTGTACTTATAAATTCTTTCTCTGCTCCTTGAAGATGTAAATCTTCTTAAAGTCCTCTTGCCAGTTTTATAATCCAAGAATACCTTTCTCAAGGACCTGGGAGCCATCCTTTTGGAATGTGATTATTGATGAAGATAGCAGCTCTCCTATCTCTCAGCCTCTAGGAGGTAGGAGCCTAACTTCCTTGATAAGCACCAATTAGCAAACACAGATGGCTTAATTCCAGAAAAAAAATATTTGCAAACCCAGGAAATAGCCGAATGTGCTCAACATGTCCCATTGATCCACCTCCCCCCCTCCCTCCAGTACTTTTCCACTAGCTTATCTCAGTGCTTAAAAATCCTTCTGCCATTTGCTTCAGTGGAGTTGAATTCAGATTTAGTTCTGCTCTCACTCCTCTATTGCAATAGCCTTGAATAATGTCTTCTTTGCCTGTTTATCTTTGCCCAGTGCAATTTTTGTCTTGACAAAACCTATTCTAAAATTCTTAAAATCTCTACCAAAAAAAAAGAGAAGCTTGAAGAGGATATCTATTTAATCATTTATTTTCTTATGTTTCAGAAGAATTTTGCTGTAGACAGATAGCATAGATACATATTATAAGTATAGCATATATATGTATATTTATACATGTAAATAATTATATATTTATATAAATACATTAAGGGGAACCAGAATATGTCACCTCAGAATATTCCTCTTTGTCATAAAGATAATTTTGAGCTGACAACAATTGATAAAGAGAAGCAGGAACATTTCTAAAAACAAAGCATAAATTTCCCTTTTGTAAAGGGAATTCACATTTACAAAGGAAAGTTCCATTTGTAATGGTCTCTCCCTCTCCTGCACCAGGAAGGAGGACAACTCATAATTTAATTAAATTTAAACTCAATTTAAATCTCAATTTAAGAGCATAATTTTTATCTTGTTAAAATCATTTAGATAATTATGTACTTAATAATTTTAGTGAAACAGAACAAAGGAATAGACAGCACATTTAGCCAGAGGGGAATTTTGAGATAGCTCTGCTCTCTTGCTATAAACAAAGTGTGAGTCCATTGAGCAGCCAAGGTACTAATAGAATTTTACTAAGATGTTAATATTCTCCTAAGAGAAGACACAAACCAACAATGTGATTTTAAAATCACCATTTAGCCTGTGTAATGAAGAGTTGGGGTAGAGTGTTCTCTATTTTCTAAAGGTTTTGACATGTAAACTTTTGTTTGCTTGTCTTGTGACAGGCACTGGGAATTAGGTTGCTTTGTTTGATAAAGAAATGCGGAGAAATGCTAGAGTAGATTATACAGTATTTTATTTAATACTTCGTAATACTTCAACAAAGCAAAATTGAGCAAAAAGCCCCAACAGAGACCTTTTGTAATATCCTCATTCTTCCTCCTAAAAGGATGCAAGGGGAAGATAAAGATTGCCTGTGTTTCAAAATACATTTTCAGCTCTTTCTTGATACTTGGGCTCTAAATCCTTTTTCCTTTGTGAATAAAATAATACTCTAAAACATTTGTTTCCATAGATTAATTCAGATAAATGACTGCTCTCCTTTCTTCTTTCACACTTAGTCAAAGTCAGAGGCCTTTCATTCCAGAATCCGATCACAGCTTAAGCATATTCTAGAACGGCTTTGTCCTGGGAAGGTTTTCAACAGAAAGATCATAGCTTCTTCCAAATAAGCACTGCTCTTTAAATATGGACCTACATCAAATGTGGAGAAGAACTCTTACCTATTATTCCCTAAAAACCCAACTTTTGAATTCCTAGAATAGATGGAAGGTTGATATTAAGGCACAAAAACAACAAGGCCAGATTCATAATTACTTAATGTATCAGTAAAGATAAAAACAGAATCAAATCCAAGAACCAAACGAACACTACTGTACAGTATTTTATAAATTATGCACCAATTCTGTAATGCAATAACAGACTTTGATTCATGACTGATGACAGATTTAGTTTAATTAATAAAAATGTAAGAAAAAGAGAAAGGCATCATGGTTTCAGGTCTTTCTGCATCTTGAAACTATCCTTTTCAATTGTTTGGGGCTCTCCAGCTTAAAACTTGATTAGAGCCTGCCATTGAGAAGACACTGAAAAGATTTAGGTTTTTGTAATGATCGTTCGCACATGCCCCAAGTCCCCTGCCCTGAGCACTGACACCCACAACTTCATGTGCCAGTGCGTCTGAGATTCTCTCCATGATCCCCTTGGCTCATGTTCTTGCACCTCAATTCTGAACTACATCACCTCAGTCAACAGACACGGCTTTTCCTCTTTTCTCTGAAAAAGATACTTCACAATAATGATAAGCGATCATCTAAAAAACATGCACAGGAGGGAGCTCCTCAGACTTGCCATTGCTTCCTCTCCTTTTTGTGTGCCATGCATTTATTTTTTAGTACAGATTTCTGTCACCCCGACTGCTGTCATTACTGCCTGCTGGTGCATTCCTTCTGCCTCTAGGTCCTGAGTCCTACAGAAGACTCCTTCCTGGGGCTCACACTTGAGCACCACACTGACTCCCAGATTGCTGAATTAGACCTGTTTTTAAAATGCTTCCTAAGATCTACCTCCAAAGTCATTACTTCCTTTTCCATTTTCTAAAGTCTCTTTTCAACTCTTGCTTCTTATTCTCTGCCCTTGGGTATCCTTTCTACTCTGATGGTCCAAATACCCTTGGCAACCATCACACAAGACCTAGATCTCCTTTCTTCAAGTTTTGCTATGCTGCCTGTACTTTATATAAGTTCCCAAATTTGCATAAGCACTTTATCAAAACATCCCCAAATTTGACCTCACTATGCTATCACTAATTCTTCTATTTCTAGTTCCCACCTCTGTTTCTACTTTCCACAGTTTCTTTCCTAAAGACAAGACTTTTTAAACTGGGTGTTTAAAAATTTCAACTGACCTTTAATTTTTAATTTTTGGCTTTCCAGGCTGTAAGAATTTTCTTCAAATACACTATATTCTGAAGACCTCCAAATAACCAATATTTTCCGAATATGTCTCAGCAAATATGGCTTTCAGATCCAGAATGCTCCAAGCAAAGATTTTTAAATATCCCTGATCCAGTAAAGATTCTTGTACCTCAAGTTGATTTATTTTTTAATTTTTTAATTGAGGGATCATAAACCTCCAATACACTTGGTTGGTGATAACCATGCCTATGATGAAGATTTATTTTAAATCCACCAGAAGCCTAGAGATGGCTAAGCAAAGAATAAAAGAACAGGGGAGCCCAAACGCACCCAGCCATCATGCTATGAAAGTAATCACAAATAAATATCGTTCCATGTGCATGTATGTGCCCATGCAACTTATTATATCCCCAAACTCTAGTTTCACTCAAACATTTAGCACTGAAAGGCAAAACAAAAAAGTTCAAGTAGACAAAGACATTTAATGCAGGTGATCCTGCCCCTACACCCTCCTTGGCCCTAAAGACAGTCAGCAAGGTCATTAAAAGCCCCAGGAAATGAGGTGCCTATGCCTACTTCAAACCTCTCTGAGAAACAGGGATAACAGGAAAATAACCTGAAGCCAATACTCTGGTGTGACATAAACAAAAAATAATAATCATAATAATAAAGAGGATGATATCGCAAGCAGGTGAGTAGGGAAAAGAATTCCTAGTGCCATAAAAAGGTTTTCTGCTGCCAAAGATGAATAGAGAAGTGACAGAGAGCAGGGCATCACAACAGCTCTCCTGAGATCTACAAATTCTAACAGGGAATGAAAAAATAATTCATTCCAAATATTTAACATATCATAAGCTTTACAATCTCAGATTAAAATATGTGTATCTATGCTATATTTTCCAGCTAATAAATTTATTGTGGATCTGATTAATGTTGTTTGATATCATGAATTATTAAAACTAAATATATTTGGACATTATTGCCTAAAACTAAATCATTACAAAGTCTATGCCCTAAAAAGAATCCTATGCCTGCAAGACATAGATTAAAGTGATTAATGACTCCCCTAGTTGAGTATTATCATTTACTCTAATTGAATTACTTTAAGCATTTGGCCCAGTAATGTACTATTATTTAATATATACAGAACAGAACAAGTAAAACATGCCAGGGAGACAATGTCTTTGACCTTCAAAAACCCAAAATTTAATTACTTAACCAATCCAACTTATGATCAACAATGCCAAACAGGATTCAAATGTATGCTTTATGTACTGCATTTGGAAAAATTCTGGACCACTTCTTCAATCCATTGTATATCATGATATATGACACATCTTTCATTGCTATGATTTGAATTTTGGATGCTATGTGCACCTGACTTTTATAGCTCTACTCAAAACTACCTATTTCTCTGTTTTTCAAATTACTATATTTTTATCATTGTTTATTTGGGGTGGGAAGGACAGTTTTCATTGAATGTAGTTTCAATTTTATATAACTTATAATTAACCTAAGACTATGACTCATACTACAAAAGTATGGAGTATACAATCCTATAGTTGGACTGCATTATCTTAAGATAAAAAGTTTTTAATAAGAAAGTTTGTGATTTATAAGACTAATATGTTGAATTGTAATTTTATATTGTACATGTAGTAAAATTTACCCATTTCAAGTTAACAATTCAGTGTTTTTAATAATTTTACCAAGTGGTATAGCCATCATCATAAATTAGTTTTAGTACATTTTCATTCTCCCAATAACATCTCTGTCTATGTACAGTTCATCCTTGTTCCCCCTCCCAATCCCAGGAATTCACTAATTTACTTTCTGTCTTATAAAGTTGTCTTTTCTGGACATTGAAGATAATAATATAAACTAGATTTGGGTAGCAGACAATCTTCTGCAGAGGAGTAAATCAGCTGGACTGTGACTCATTTCCCTCCTCATTTGCAAAGCAGGGGTGACTCTTCCCAGAAAGAAAGAAGGCATGTGTCCTGGTCTAACCACCTTATAAAATGTTGATAACTGGGGCACCTAGTAAAACAGAATAATGATATTTGATAGAATAGCCCTCATCTATGGAATGCTCTAAGGAGAATGTACATGACTTGGGCTTGTTTATGGCAATCAAACACAGGATCTATATATTTATGGTGAAAAATGTCACAAGCAAGGTGACCATCAGGGTATAAAACGGATATATTTCATAACCTAAAGGTTACATTCTTCCTTCAAAGCCCCAGCAAAAGACTGAGCACAGCAGAAATACTAAGGTCTGGCCATTTCATCCCAGTATAAGGCCCTAATGGGCATTTGCTCCCAAGTTCTCCATTGAGTTTACCAAGATCTACATTACTGGCTAAGGTTCTCCCTACCCATTTCTGCTTCCTTCCCCAATTCTGTTTACAGATGTCAGACTTACAGCATGGTCTAAAAGTTTTCCTTGCCTAATTAATGCTTCCTTCCCCTTTATCCTCCACAGGTGTCACCTTTCCATAAAGCTTATCATGGACTGAATTGTGAATCTTGTCTCCCCAAAATTCATTTTGAACCCCTAACCCTCAATGTGACTGTAATTAAGGTTAGATAAAATCTTAACGGTGGGGCCCTAATCCAGTGTGACTGGTGTCCTTAGAAGAAGAAGAAGAGACCCCAGGAGTGTGTATACACAGAGAAAAGGCCGCGTGAGAACACAGTGAGAAGACAGCTAACTTCAAGTGAAGGATGGAGGCCTCAGGAGAAACCAAACATGAGTGCACCTTGATATTGGACTTCCAGCCACCAGAACTGGAGAAAATTAACTTGTGTGGTTTAAGCCACCTTGTCCATGGTATTTTGTTTTGGCAGCCCTATCTGAGTAATAAAAACCTTTGCAGTCCTAACTCTCTCAACATTGCTTCCCAGAGCAGTAAGCCTTTGCAGAGATACACACACTTTCAACTTTCAAAGTATGGCCATGACACAAGCTACCCTTAATGTTGCCTACCATCCTCTTGAGATACAGTGGGAAAGAAATCCTAGCCAAAGATGGAAGATAAAAGCTACTGTTTCTCACTGCACAAATGTGCATTCCAAGCATGCCAACAGTGAATAGTACAGGTGCGTCCATTCTGACAGTCTAGTGGTCCCCAAGATACCAGGGCTTTCTCTGACTGATTATAAGAACAGCTTTTCATCTGTTTATCTCATCAGGGGCAACAGTAGTTGCACAAAGCAATTAACATAGTTCTGTTGCCTCGGGCTGCCCCACAGAAAAGACAAGCAGGAATTCACTTTGGTAGAGCCAGTTGGATGATCCTCTTAACTTTTAAAGAGCACGGCATTCAAGAGTCAAGTGATCTAGGCACATTGAGGCTACCTATACCAGTAGGAGCTAGAATGCCCAAGAACAAAAACCTTTTTTTAAAATGTATATGCTGCATAACCACCAGAATGGCTAAAACTAAAAAGACAGAAAACACAAGATTTTGACAGTAGTGCATCTAGAACTCTCTTAAATTACTGGCTGGGGCTGTAAGTGACACAACCTCTTCTGGAAAAGGTCTGGCAGTTTCTTACAAAACTAAATATATACCTACCCTATGATCCAGCAATTCTACTTATTGCTATTATGCAAAAAGAAGTGAAAAATACATCTACCCAAGGGATTACACAGAATATTCACTATTGATAATAGACAAAGATTGGAAATAGCCCAAGCATTCATATAAAAGAATTAATAAGCAAACTGTGGTATATCCACAGAATGGTCCCAATATCTACAACACAGATGAATTTCAAAAACATTATGCTCAATAAAAGACCCTTATCCAAGGAGTACATACTGTATGATTCCATTTACATGAAGACATAGAAAAGGCACAGGTAATTCATAATTTTAAAAAAATAATAATGATTGCCTCTCAGGTTGAGAGGAGGCAGGGGCTGACTGGGAATAGACTCAAGGAAACTTCCTGGAGTTATTTTAATGGCCTTTACTTTGGTAGAGATTTGGTTTATGCAGGTACATGCATTTGTCAAACTCAGAAAACATAATTAAGTTTTATGCACTTTATTGCATATGTATTTTACATCTAGAGAAAAAAACACTGAACCACAATGACATACATGCTAAAGTATTTAGGGAGAAATGTACTGATATCTGCAATGTACTTTAAAATGGATCAAGAAAGATGGATTGCTGAGAGATGAATGTAATACCTGATAAAGCAGTATACCAAAACATTAATGTAGAATCCAGTTACTCTGTTGACTAGTGTTAGCTCTAAAATTGTTTCAACTTTGTTGTATGTTTGAAATTTTACTTATTAAAATATTGGAAAATATATGTGCATGTGTAAAGGCTGACTACATTCTTATTGTTCAAACACAGCAATGACACCTGATTTAAATTTCACATGCTTTATATCTAGTTGCACCTGCTAGCTCTATATCTACTACATTCTTATCCAACATAATCAAATTTGAGTTTATCATTTAGTCAAAATATCATCTACAAAGGGAAATAAATATATTGATGATTCATATCTTAACCATTTTATTTTTAGCTCTATATAAACATATAAAATATTTTTCAATGTTTTATTGTAGATTTTTTAATTACTGTTCTTATCACTATTATAATACATCATATATTATTTCCTTTTATGGTTTCTTCAAATTAGAAAACTTCAGTTTGCAAAACAAATGAATGCATAATTCTTATCCATTTTTATTTTTTCTTTTAGAATTTTCTACCCTATAACAAATTTGGCAAAAAAAAAATTTATTTGAAATGAATCTTTGTACTCTTTCAAAACATTCATTTAAAAATCCTCTTTTCCTTCTCATAGATATCATTTCCTTTTCTTTATGCACCACTTAATAAAACTGCTGTATAAATTATTACCTACCTATAATAGCAAGTATACTTGGCATAAAGGAGATAAAGCCAAAAGAAAATTGCAACTATATAATAAAAATTCGATAACACATAAAAATTCAACCTGATTTTAGTATTTTTTAAATGTTTGTCAAAAAGAAAAAATAATAACACTTTCTTGTGTGTCATTCAGAGACTATTGTTGACTTGTGTAGTAGCTCTAAATTCCTTTCAGCGCAGTCCCATTTGATTACTATTGAGAATTTCTCTCCTGATAAATTCAAAATGCTGACTGGTTGTTTCACTTATTAAGCCCCCTTGAATTCTTTTGTCTGATTATTCGGCTCTAAAATCTCTCTCTTCCTTTCTTTTTCTTTCTCTCCCTCCTTCCTTCTCTATCTCTCACCTGTTCACTCTCTTGTGCATATGCTCCCCGCCACTATCAGTACAGTAGATACAGCACGCCGGCTTGCTCGACACTGATCCAAAGTAATGAGATTCTCAGCCTGCCATGCACCTAGGTGTGGCCATAGAGCTGGACATTGAAGTATAGGTGAAAGTTCTTAGGGAATGCTTACTTTCCTGAATAAAGTCAAACAGGGATCTTAAGGAACTTCCGGTTTTAATCAACCAAAAAGTATTCAGTTATTTTATGCATCCAATATTGTCTAAGTCAAGAAAATACTTCAAAAAAAATTAATAAGGCTTAAAAATTTTTAAAGGGCTTTCTGTGTAACAAATGAGTAACAAAGCTTATGTTATCTAAATGCCTGTAGGGAAAATGAAAGTTCCTATGGCCAGGATCCTCACCTGATCCTAAACCATTGATGATGTAATCAGCCTACTGCATAGGCTACTGCTTACACACCCATTGGCAATCAGCCATTATTGTTGGTGATACTATAAAAAGAGCTCCACCCAGTGCTCTGCCAGGAGGCAGAGACAGAGATGGGTTTGCTGCATGCAGACTGCCCCAGAGGTAGACATGATTCCAGCACTCGACCTGCCACTGTGAGAATAAAGCTTGCTGCAACACTTTGCCACTAACACTCTGTTGTTATTATTCCATCTCACTGAATCCAGAGTGAACTTGACTGGGGGCAATCCCCCTCAGGCAAGACAACTGGTATAGTCAGAAGATTTGCTATAGACCAAAAAAAAAAAAATGGAATAAGTTTCCCTCATGGGAGGGGTACTTCAGTGGGCTGCCTTATGGATGGGGAGACACTCGGGTATCCCCCAGTGGGTACGTGGTCCAAGGTTGGGTGCCTCCTAGAGGATTAGTCTACTCCCCAGGACTTGGGGGAGGTGGAGGTGATGCCTGAGGCAGTAGAGGAGGCCCTCTGCAAAATAAGGAATTCCTTAAAGAAACACAGTGCCCATGAGGTGGTGGAAATGATGACTGAGATGGTGTCACTGCAAGGTGCTATGGAGACAGTAAAGGATGTAATGGTAACACCAGAAGAGACAGCACGAGAACACAGGATGCAGGATGCCACAGAGGAAGTAAAAGATTTGTCGAAGAATGAGATGGCGTATCTGTGAGGCACTGTGGAAGAGGCAAAGGCCATGAAAGAGAAGGATGTACTCCTGCAAGAAGCACAGGAAGAGGCACACTATGAGACCACAGCTGTGAGGTGCCGTGGAGGAGGTAAAAGATTCTTTACAGAATGAGACAGTGGTGCTGCAAGGCACTGTGGAAGAGGCAAAGGCCATTAAGGAGAAGGTTGTACTCCTGCAAGAAGAATAAGAAGAGGCAGCATGAGAATACCAGCTGCAAGGTATTGAGGAAAAGGTAAGAGAGCTATTGAAGACTGAGAGAGTGTCACTGTGAGGCACTGTGGAAAGTAGAAAGGATGTAGCGGAGGAGGTGCACTGCAGAACAAGAGAGCTGCCATTAGCCCCAGAAATGCTGCAGGAGCCAGAGGAGAACAAGGAGGTAGAGGTACTGCCAGAGGCACCAACCCTCCTCTACTGAAATCCTGCCTGGTTGTAGTCAAGAACATAAAAACAACAACCTCAGGTTCCTCCAGGAGAGGTGCAACCCCTCCACCCCCACCCAGGTCATGGAGCACTCTATGCTCCACTCCATCACAGGCAGAGCTTATGGATTTAGGCTCTCAGGTTCAGCAGAGACGCTTGGAGTCCGAATCAGGCTGGCTCCTGCACCTTTGGGATGTAGCGGTGATGGGATCATTCTGTCTGAATCAGAGAGGGAAAAGCTGGCTTCTCTGACAACTCATCCTGCCCTCTGGCTGCAACTGCAGAATGCACACCACTCTAGATCCCAGGGATGAAGGATACAGTGATGCAAATAGCTCCCTCATCCCTCTCTGGGTCCATAGTGGCCACACTTGCTCCCTACTCATGGCAGCCCATAAATATAGTTACCCATACCCATACAGTGGCAGATTTGGGGGAGGTGGAAGTGGTAGAAGGGAGTATTGTCCACCACTGACAGGAAGGTCTAAAGGAACAGTTGAAAGTCACAAGGATTCATATGTATGTTGATTTAATAGGGACACGAGCAAACAAAGAAACTGGTTGGGAAGTCAAATAGAATCTTACTGGACCTGTGGCAACAACTGAAGTGGGAGCAGTGATTTCAGCCACTGAGGACCAAGAAGCAGAGACCAGAGACAGAGCTGCAAGCCTGACCTGTATACCTGCAGACTTCCTGCGGGGAGTGAGCGAACCTCACCTGACCCACACAGGGAGACAAATGAGTGATACAGTTTGACTGAGGAACATGATCAAGGCACCAATTTTACTGAACATTTACTACAAGAATGGGTGCAAAAAATAGGAATAAAGTGGAAGTTTCACATACCATATCAACCCTACAGGGGCAGGCATGATAGAGAAGTACAATGATTTGTTAAAATCTGACCTGAAGTCAGACACCAATAATCTATGGAGATGGTCATTCCACTTATGGACAGTGCTATGGTGTTTGAATGAAAAGCCCCAGAAAGGGGCATTGAGCCCCATAGACATGCTAACACATATTGCTACCTCCCCTAAACCACTGCAAGTACAAACCAAGGAAGAACCACTGAAGCCAGGGTTTGGTCACCAGAATATTATCTTGCTACAAGCAGCAACTGTAATAAATCCAAGAGACTGTTCAGTAGACATGGCCTTGGATGTTTTGACATGTGGACCAGTGATGAATGGCCCTCCAAGCACCTTAGGGACAAGGCCTGGAGGCTGGCCTCTTATGTATTTCTGGAGAAACGGCAGAGTGGTGCCCAAAGATCATCGTAGTGTACCCTAAATGACTGGAAGGGAAGAGCATCTTACCAGGCAGTTTTGTTTTATCTTTATGGCCAGTGCATGCACCTCCAGTAGCACTATACATAGACCCCTCAGTGACTCCCACAGGGAGATAGGTAAAGGTATGGTATGCTAGACCAGGACAGGACCCTCTTCCTGCCGTTGTCGTATCACAGGATCACTCTCTTGCATGCATTTGCCTATGTTACAGTGTCATTAAAATGTGTCTTTTTGCCCTTGAGGTTAATCTTGCTAATGTCTTTGTGGACTGGGCATACACCCTAGCAAAAACTGCTACTCACTGGGTGTGCACATACCTTGCTATCAGTACCCCTACCGGCCTCCTGTGGAAAGTTCAAATCATGAACTGGGACTAGTTTGAATACAGCTGGAATGACCACTTGGTGGCAATCGATCTCCTCAGGCTTCAGGATGATTATTATTACTATAATTTTTGTTTTTATCTGTATCATAATTTTTGTTGTTATCTGTATGTTGCTGTTATCTTCAATAGCTGTTGTGGAATCTGGTTACAATGCTACAGCTTTCTTGCACAGACCACTGCAGAAGATTGAGGGCACATAAACTATGAGGTGAGAATCCTGGAGAGGTGGAGTATAGGGAAAATGAAAGTTCCTGTGGCCAGTATCCTCACCTGACCCTCAACTACTTGATAATGTAATTGGTCTACTGTGTAGACCAATGCTTACTTACACACCCACTGGTAATGAGCCATTATTGTCAGTGTTACTATATGAAGAGCTCCACCCAGTGGTCTGCCTGGAGGCAGAAATGGAGACAGATTGCAAAACACCCCAGAGGCAGATGTGATTCCAGCACTCAACCTGCCACCATGAGAATAAAGCTTGATATAAACCCTTTGTCCCTAAGATTCTGTAGCTGTTATTCTGTCTCACCAAATCCAGAGTGAACTTGCCCAGGGGCAATCTCCCTCAGGTGATTCATGCCCTATTCAATTAGTTAATTAGATTACTCATATAAATGAAGAAAGAGAAAAAAAAAAAAAAGGCAGGGGATGGTGGGCATACAGAAGCATGATTATATGGTATCCACTAAGCTTCTTAAACTAGGATAAGTACATTTAGTACTATCCAAAGAAGTGTATAAAGTAACAGAATAAACATGTCACATTCTAATGATATATTCATTTTCTTTAAGAGTAATCCACTTTAAGCATATATTCATATGAAAACAACATGGATATAATATAGAAGAGAATGAAAAATATTTTGAATGGATATATATCTCAAAAGAGGAGAAATATTAATGTTTTGAATGATGTCATAAAGAAGAATGTTAAAAGTTAAGTTTCTGGACACTGAAGACTTTTTGCTTTTTCCACTAACTTTTTACCAGTCAGTGTGAATAATAAATCACATGGTTGATATCTCTGCTTTCTCATCAGTATCACCATATGAAATAAACCTGCGGAGATGAAGAACTCTCTGGTGCCCAATGTAAGGGTTCAAAACAGAAATCTGCTTTTAGGATTTCTCCCCTGTCTTTATTACTAGTCAGGAATGGACAACAGAACAAATTATAAACCCTCTCTCCCAAACTTTGACTCTTACGCAAGCGAAACAGAGACGTTTTCAGTGGCATTCTCAGCTGCACGGGCAGAGACAGCAGGACAAGGCCCAAACTCCTTCTGCAAGGCGACCTCACAGGTGGTTCTTCCTGCCAGGTCCCCCCCAGCCCCACCCGTAAGTGCCTTGAGCAACAAACACAGACAGCTGATGCAAACAACAGGAATAGCAAGATACCTCAGCAAGACATCATCACAGTTACATAAGCAATCATAACACCAGGGATTTAATAGTAAGCAGGAGGCAGTACCAACATTTAAATTTATGTTATTTTGCAGTAATTCCTTGTATTTTTATTAAGAATAACTGCCCTGTTTCTCATACATTCCAAAGTTCTGGCAGGATCAGAGGAGGAATGTGTGGACCACCCACATCTGAATCTTATGCTACTGGTTTAAAATGCAGCTTCGGTAGCCCACCCCAGGAGTGAATCAGAATCTTAAGAGGGAGTCTGAGAGGCTGAATTTTAAACTAACCTGCATTGATGTATATACAAATTAAAGTTAAGAACAACTGGCCTAGGTGGATTTTTAAAGACATCCTAAAACAGACCTTATATATGCTTGATTAATAGCAGTTAAAAGTTTTCTTCTTGATCCTTAGTTAAAACATCCTTAGTGAATGTCTGAATATCCCCTTCTAGCTCTATAAATAACAAACTGTTATCCTCTTGTTAGGTAGAAAGATAGACATGAGCAGCCAAGGAAGGGGAAGAGAAGGTTCAAGGAAAAACCTGCCCAAACTCTGCCCAGGTCAGGGGTCCCATGTGAGGACAACAAAGGCTTTGCAGGGAGATAACTTCTTTGCCTATTGGGACCAGGCTAAACTGGTCCCAACCTGATCCCAACGTGGACACAATCAAACAAAACTAAGAACCACCCAAACCACACCTCATCATCAGCTCATTAAAACAAAATTGTGGTTTTGCCCTCCTCCAACCCTGTGGCTTTTCTGTGTGCAGTTTGGGAAAAGATATGTGTACCAAGAGGAATGGGTGTATAACTAGAGCTGTCAATCAAATAAACTGTCAATCAAAGAGGCCCCTCCAAGCTAGGTCATGATCAATAGACCATCGCCTAAAAGTTTGAACCTTTGTCTACCTAGACTCTAGTCCACTCCTCCCTTGGAGTGTATTCAAATAAAACCTTCGCTGTGCTTTACTAGTGTGTCTCTGCTTTTCAATTCTTTGTTGTGGCAGGGACAAGAAGAAAGAGCAAACTCAACCATAACACTGAAATCAATAAAATACAAAGCTTTGCTTCCTTATTTCTCTCCTATGTATATCTTCCTCTTTATAATCTTTGCCCTAGCGACTTACCCTAATAAAACTTAAAGTAAATAAATAAAAAGAAGGAAACGGCACATCATTCACAAACTCCTACCTGCTGTGGCATGTATCCTTTATGTAATGAATTGCACATGCTTGTTCCTGGCTCAGCAACTTGGTTATTTAGTTATTTTAGAGCTTTCAGTCAGACTCCTTGATTTATTGCCCTGGGAAATAACAACACCGTCCAAGATCAGACAGATGTGTATATAAAAGAGAAGATAAATTTTATTCTAGAATCTAAGGCACAAGAGAACCCTCAAGAGATTAACATGAACAATGCAGGGGCTTTTCTTTTTTATAATACCAAGAAGTAAAGGGGATAAGTGAACAAATTTACAGTATTCAAAAGAGGAAAAACTACTCTATTTTTCCCCCTTTCTCATAGAATGATTTATCTTAGTCTCTAAAAGCACGCTTTTACACATCAAAGCTGTAATGATATATGTATGATATTAAATATAAGACTTTTAAAATTGCATTTGGATGGGAAATCTCTAGAATTACAAACAAATAAAAAGTACATAAAAGGATGTCAGAGGCTTATTGATTTCAAAAAGGCTTTTAAGACCCTCTCTTTGCCCCTTCCCTTTCTTAGTCCTCCCTTCAGGAAGGGTCAGAGTGAAAGGCCAGAACATTTGCATGGTCCTCAGTAGTACAGGTTGTGCTAGTCGCAGTCACAAGGTCTCGAGTTAAAGGTCATGGTCTGTCTGGGCCTCTGCCCAATGGGAGCCTCTGAGGATCTATTCCCACAGGGCTGCAGAGGAATCAACCACCCCCAGGAGCTGCAACACCCTAAGAAGGTCTCTAGCGAAGTGCCTAAGCCAATTCTGCTCCAAGTCTCAGAGGGGACCAGGCAGCCCTGCTTCCACCTGGTCCTCACACCACTGGTGGGCCTGGACTCTGCTCCTCATGTAAGGCTAAAACAGAGAAACCAGACACTGTCTGGGTTTAGATAAGCGTAACATAGATCACTGATTCTAGAATGAGGTCTATCTCCTTTAGGTATAAAGAATGCTCAACATGGTCCTGCCTAGCTCAGTAAGAGACTGAATCAGGGTTTGGGGAGAGTCCTATAATAATGACAAAGGGCTCTTCAGCCTGCCTATATCTCATAAACCTATGTATCTTCCCAAAGGAAAGAAACAAGGATGAGCTGGAGGGCAGAAGACAGGGGAGGTGACCCTTTAAGAGTAAGACTGCGGGCCTGGCAGTCCTGAGTTCAAGCCAACTCTAGGTTTCCCTTCTCACTAGATTAGCTGGTGGGCACTTCTCCTAAAAAAAATATTTGAGTTAAAGAAAGTTTCACATACATACATACATATATATATATATATATATATATGAGTGTATAAGTGTGTGTATCTATGTGTACATAGGATCAAGAAATTTCATTATTTTTATTTCTACTCCAATTATAATTCAAAATATTCTCTATCATTCCATGCTATGGTTATGGTATATTGCATGACAGTACAAACAACATTTTGTGATTAAACAGTTTGAAATGAGAAAATGGATAATGACACATTTTAAAAGTCAAAATCTTCATGTTTTATAATATATATATACATACATGCATACTGTGTAAAATTTAATTTTTCCTTATTCAAAAAATATTTAAATTACCTCATTAATACGGCAATAAGAGGAATTACTCTGATAGATACTCCTTCCAAAACACATTATATCCACATTTTTAAAAAAGATCTATTGTCTATGAAATATATAAGCAAAATTGTGTGATGTTTACCTGTTATTACTGGTTGCTGCTATGTATATTCCATGGAAAACATTTGCTTTAAGAAACTGAAATCATCTATCACTCAGGGAAATGTTTTCCTTTAAACTTCATTCATTTTCTAAGGAAAAAAAAGGAAATGCCCTATTTATTAATACAGCTCTTCAAGATCCATACTAATAATGACATCAGTGTCATATATCCTTTGCAATTAGAAAAAACACAGGACTTGTTAAATATCCCAGATGAAAGACCTGCTGGAGAATGTTAAGAACCTTCTTTTATCAGAATAAGATGGACATTTCTCAGTTAAGAAATATTAGCACCAACAGCAACCTGCACTGCAGTTGGAAATAAAAAGGACAATTTGAGAAAAATCATACAGAATCCAGTGAAGTGGAAAAGAAGCACAGGCCAAACATGACTCATCTCTACCATCACTTAATGCCTGAACACATGTCCTGTCAGCAATACCTTCTCAGAACGTATCTGATAATAGATGCACAGGGAGAAGAAACTATAATTACTGCTTAAGAGCACACCTACTGAGTCTCCTACATGCTCAGCAAAAATAGTGAGTGCTTTCTACATGGATCTGCCTTGTATTTAGTTAAGAGTTAATAATAATATCCAACAGCTAATAACTATGTGTTTGTGCCAGGCACTGTGCCAAATTTTACATGGATAATCTGATTTAATGCTCAGAAAAAGCCCATAATATACTATTAACCTTATTTTTACCATTAAAATAACTGAACCTAAGACTAAGTACACAAGAGAAATCACATACCTCTTAAGAGTTGGAGCCCAAATTCACAATCAGCCTGTCCGATCCAAGAGCCCCTCCTCCTAAGGACTATGCCATCTCTCAAAAATACTACATGTATTATAATATTTTACAGAGGGAGAAAATGAATCCCCGAGTTTTTAAATAATTTTCCAAAAACTAATAGGTAGGTAAAGTTTCATGCTGGACTCGAAGCCCCTTATGCCCTGGACTATGCCATATACTACTGTTCTGTCAACAAAAAGATAGAATCAGGGAAAAAAATTTAAGCTTCTGGAACATAGTAATCACTAAAATGAGATGCAGCTTTCGCCATTTTCATTAATCCTTCTTTTATTTACAATTACAATACTCTGTGGAAGCAGCGTGTCAGCAGGAGGAAACATGTCCAAATCGCATCACTCTCCAGACAGGGACAACCACAGTTTCCAGACTAAACATTATTTTTAAATTACTTTGTATGAAGCTTGCTAGAAGAAGCTGTCACATTTTTCAATAAAGAAACAAAAACCTATGACTCCTGTGGGGCGTCATCTTCAGTCCCATGATAAGCACTGAATTAACGGTTTGAAATTCCAAGCTAGACACAATAACAGTGACTGCTAAACTCAGACGATGAATGGAACTTTTAAAGTCTATTTTTCTAATCATCACTTAAGTGCATGTAATTTTCAATCACCTTAAATGGTTTCTGTCTAACAGTTTCTATCAATTTACTAACATCTTTACAGTAATTGTGAAGTAGTTGCTAGCATGTAGAGTATATATCCAGTACTTTGGATAAACTCAGAATGACTGGCATTATTACTGAGAAAAATAGAGACAGCTCAATTATTCTGAGCATAAATTAATGAAATACAGCGGTTTGGAGCTGAAGGAATTTACAGTTTTCTACCTTGTAAGAGAAATTAAGTCTCACAGATTCAATTATCTGATCTAACTAGAAAACCCTACCACTTTTTCCTACGAACAAAACATCCAAGTAGAAGAGTGTAACACAACATTCTCAATAAACTATTTATGAAGACACAAAACACATACAAAAACTCAACCCCGTAAAACTTACACTTACTTTCAACCTTCTGACAGATCTATAAAGAAATTTCATAAACTACATATATATGGTACTTAACTGATAACCATAATCAAAAGTTGACACATGCTTTATCATTGCTAACAAAGTTAACATGTTATGTTCTTATTAAACTGATATGTTATAACAATTTATGTTATGTATATATTATATATTAATAATTATATATTTTATAATATAAATTATAATTATATTTTATATAATAGTTACATAGTTATATATAATTACATCATTATATAATTATATATTATATATCTATAATATTAACAATATTATAGATAAATATATATATATATATATGTTATAACAACATGTTATAAAAATTGATAGAAGATATTGGGTCTTGTTGGTTTTGTGACCTTGGCTGAAAGTCCCAGGATTCATGCTGACCATAAAGTGGGCAGGCATATGATTATTGTTTCATGACATGACTACACTGCCTCATTCACCACAAAAGTAGTTTTTCACTTCCAGATATTCAGAGATAGCCACCACAGTAGAAATTCAAAAAGGTTAACCATCAGTCAAATAGACTGAAATACTACAGGGCTTCAGAGATGCAACGTGGTACTGATCACAGAAACACGATCAGTGACCTTCTGTTCTGAAATTGGACTCACAATTACAGTTGTTTTATTTCACAAACCCACCTGAAGCTTAAGTTAAAGCAAGTCGATATATTTTTGTTTCAAAAAAAGTTCTGAATTTTTGCAATGCAGCTTGACACGACATACTCAGGAGGGCACTCATATTTTCAACATAGTTCACTGCTCATTTAGGAATAAAAATTTTACCAATAGAAGGCACTTAGAGACCTACTCGTTCACCTCCATCATTTTTTTTCAGATGAAACTCAGGCTCATAGGGCTAAGAAGCTTGTCCAAGTTCAAGTCTACTTTATGATAGAGGCTCTGTATGTTAAAACATTCCATAACATTAACATGTTTTACCTTTCCACTGTTTTTTTAACATCCAATACTGCTCTACCATGTAAGATGAGAAACAGTTAACTTTGTGATTCCTAGCACTAAGAAACAGAGGTCACATGAAGAGGAGAAAACAGCTGCAGAACTGCGCACCAGGTAATTACCTCTGCCAAGGAGGGGAAAAAGTCATGTTTTCTTTTTTCCTAAACACTAAAAGGGTTGTACTTATATGAGGTTTGCTTACATTCATCATTAACTTTTCTACTGAAATTCTGTGAGTGATTAGAGTGGGCCGATATTTCTCCTGTTAATGAGCCTATGTGCAAGTATTACCTCTAGTTAACAAACCTTAATAAGCAAGCCAGCATTTCAACTTGGATTTTGATATGTGAAAAATAACTCAGTTTTAGGACTTGATCTGGCAGATCTTACTTAACAACCTATAACTTAAAAAATAGTAAGCCAAGAGTCACTCACCTCATGGCCTCACTATACTAGAACACACAAAACAAACCAAAATTCTTTACTTATAAATGGGAAATTGAAGACATAATTTATAAAGAGATTTAGTGGATAATGAAGACTGTTTTGAAGAGAGGCTTCTGTGTTGTTCTAAATTGTGCCATTAATAATTCATTTATACTTTAGAGGTAAACTTTATACATAGTATTGCACACAGAACAATTACTGGTAAATCATGAGTCAGGATTATCAACATTTTGAATTATAGTAAAGTCCAATATTTTATGTTTATCTGTGATTTATTTATACTCTGCTTTGTTGCTACTGTGAACTAAGGTGGCCCTACAAAAATGAATGAAATATAGCAAGATAGCTCATATTTAAAGCTCTTAAGAAAAAGGAGGCACAGCAAAATTAGCTCAGTAGTATCTAAAGAAATGAAGCATATGGGAAATGAAGAGAAGGAAGGAAAGTCTATGCCTCCTAGGTCTTTATTCACAGTTGAACAGCTGCAGCTACTCTATAATGTTGAAAAAGTGCAGTTAAAAAAATGCAATGAACCAATCTCAAGTATTTCATAATTTTTTAATTCTAGAGAGATACTAATAGGCTTTGTGATTAAAAACAAAAACTTTAGTTCAGAAGTAACTTCAGTTTCAGGTTATTAAATGCTAAAAATGCATGTAGAATATTATCCCATCTAATGTAAAATTATTTTTACCTAGGTATCTATCTTTCTATCTTTATACACAAAGAGATATCATAAATGCTATTCAGCAAATAAAATGATTATTCTGCCATGTAAATTTTAGCTAACTTTTCACTTTCTCCTTTATAATTTTCCATATTTAGTTCTTTATGTGTAATGAAACTGTTACAATCTTATGAAAATAATAAATACATTATTCTTCTTTAAACAACTGTGATTTGCTCAGGATTAAAGATGGCGGCATGAGAGGTGAGACAGAGGCTTCCTCGTAAAACCTCATATAATATGAAAATAAAGCTACATGAACTACTCTTGAAAGAGCAACGGGAAAGAGGATGGCAACAAACTGCACACACCTGGAGACAAGAGCACCCCTCACAGAAAAGGGTAACGTATTAAAGCTGTGGTCCTGCAGGATCCAAGCCCTTCCCCCACCGCAGCTCAACAGTGGGAGGAACAGGAAAGGAGCAGGCAGGGAGGGGAGATCTGGGACTGCTGAATACCTAACTCTGGAGATCTGCTCTGGGAGCACAAACCTATATTACATGGTGCTTGCATGATACTCTTGTAATCAGGGGGTTGGAGAGCTAAGACAGGCAGAATTCCTGGAGAGACTAAGAATCCAGCTGCTTGTGAAAGCAGGGATCCATAACCAGCTGCTCCGGGACAAAAGAAGGGCGGGCAGTCTGAGAGACTTCCTAACAAAGAAGCCCTTAGCAAGAGAGCTGCTAAAGGGGAAAGGATTGCACGGAGCTTACTGCTCAGGAGAAAGGACAGGCAGACAAAATTGTCCGGGTGCACTCTGCCCAGCAGGTTGGGAGCTTTCACGATTTTCAGGTGCTCCAGCTCCCTGGCTGCCTACACAGCTCCAAGAACCCCTTCTGTGACAGGCAGACTTATGCACCTTTCTTCTGGCCAGCCCCACTGGGCTTGCAAACCGGGAAATCCTTCCCTGGTGTTAGGCCAGCCAGAGGGAAGATCTGTCTATAGCAACTAAAAACGCAAAGCACAGAGGCTTATACCTGTGTGCTCAGCCCACTGGTTCAGGCAGTGGAGACAGGCATAGCAGCCGGGAACCAGGAAACAGCCCTTTCCTCCCTGGAGGCACCAATACCACTCCCCTACAATCCCCGCATTGCTTCAGGGGCTGAGCAGCTCCAGAGAGTAGAGCTTCTGGGCACTAGAGGGCGCCACACACAAATATGAAACGCCAAAGGAACCTGGTCCAGAGTAAAATTATGAACACAACTCATGAGAAAGATTTAAATGATATGGAACTTATGACTCTCCCTGAAAGGGAGTTCAAAATAAAAATCATTACCATGCTCATGGAGGTACGGAAAAGATATTCAAGAACTCAGGAATGAATTCCGGTCAGAGATCCAATCATTGAAGAACACAATGAATGGTAATAAAGCGGATTAGATATGGTGGAGGAGACAATAAATGAAATAGGAACTAGAGAAGAGGAATATAAAGAAGCTGAGGCACAGAGAGAAAAAAGGATCTCTAACAATGAAAGAATATTGAGAGAACTGTGTGACCAATCCAAACAGAACAATATTCACATTACAGGAGTACCAGAGGAAGAAGAGAGAGAAAAAGGGATAGAAAGCGTCTTTGAGGAGGTGATTGCTGAAAACTTCCCCAATCTGGGGAAGGAGATAGTCTCTCAGGCCATGGAGGTGCTCAGATCTCCCAACACAAGGGACCCAAGAAAGACAACACCAAGACATATAGTAATTAAAATGGCAAAGATCAAGGATAAGGATAGACTATTAAAAGCAGCCAGAGAGAGAAATAGGATCAGATAAAAAGGAAAACCCATCAGGCTATCATCAGACTTCTCAGCAGAAACCTTACAGGCCAGAAGGGAGTGGCATGATGTATTTAATGCAATGAAGCAGAAGGGCCTTGAACCAAGATTACTTTATCCAGCAAGGTCATCATTTAAATTTGAAGTAGGGATTAAACAATTCTCAGATAAGCAAAAGCTGAGAGAATTTGCCTCCCACAAACCATCTCTACAGTGTATTTTGGAGGGACTGCTATAGATGGAAGTGTTCCTACAGATTAATAGCTGTCACCAGAGGTAATAAAACCACAGTTAAGAAAATAGAACAGCTAATTACTAAGAAAATGCAAAATTAAGTTAACTATTCCCAAAGTCAATCAAGGGATAGACAAACAGTACAGAATATGATACCTAATATACAAAGAATGGAATAGAAGAAAAAGGAGGAAACAAACAAAGAAAGAACCTTTAGATTGTGTTTGTAATAGCATATTAAATTAGTTGTTAGACTTTTAGATAGTAGGGAAGTTAACCTTGAACCTTGAACCTTTGGTAACCACGAATCTGAAGCCAGCAATGCCAATAAGTACATACCTATCCATAATCACCCTAAATGTAAATGGACTGAATGCACCAGTCAAAAGACATAGAGTCACTGAATGGATAAAAAAACAAGACCCATCTATATGCTGCCTTCAAGAGACTCACTTTAAACCCAAAGACATACACAGACTAAAAGTGAAGGGATGGAAAAAGATATTTCATGCAAACAACAAGGAGAAAAAAGCAGGTGTTGCAGTACTTGTGTCAGACAAAATAGACTTCAAAACGAAGAAAGTAGCAAGAGATAAAGAAGGACATTACATAATGATAAAGGGGTCAGTCCAACAAGAAGATATAACCATTATAAATATATATGCACCCAACACAGGAGCGCCAGCATATGTGAAACAAATACTAACAGAATTAAAGGAGGAAATAGACAGCAATGCATTCATTTTAGGAGACTTCAACACACCACTGACTCCAAAGGAGAGATCAACCAGAAAGAGAATAAGTAAAGACACAGAGGCACTGAACAACACACTAGAACAGACGGACCTAACAGATATCTACAGAACTCTGCACCCAAAAGCAGCAGGATACACATTTTTCTCAGGAGAACATTGAACATTTTCCAGAATAGACCACATACCAGGCCACAAAAAGAACCTCAGTAAAGTCAAAAATATTGAAATTCTACCAGCCAATTTCTCAGATCACAAAGGAATAAAACTAGAAATAAACTTTAGAAAGGAATCAAAAAGATCACAAATACATGGAGACTTAACAACATTCTCCTAACTAATCAATGGGTTAATGACCAAATCAAAACAGAAATGAAAGAATATATGGAGACTAATGACAACAACAACACAAAGCCACAGCTTCTGTGGGACGCAGAAAAGGCAGTTCTAAGAGGAAAGTATATTGCAATCCAGGCCTATTTAAAGAAGGAAGAACATTCCCAAATGAATAGTCTAAAGACACAATTACTGAAATTGGAAAAAGAAGAACAAATGGGGCCCAAAGTCACCAGAAGGAGGGACATAATAAAGATTAGAGAAGAAATAAATAAAATTGAGAAGAATAAAACAATAGAAAAAATCAATGAAACCAAGAGCTGGTTCTTTGAAAAAATAAACAAAATAGATAAACCCCTAGCCAGACTCATTAAGAGAAAAAGAGAATCTACACACATAAACAGAATCAGAAATGAGAAAGGAAAAATAACGACGGACCCCACAGAAATACAAAGAATTATAAGAGAATATTATGAGAATCTATATTCTAACAAGCTGGAAAACCTAGAAGAAATGGACAACTTCTTAGAAAAATACAATCTTTCAAGACTAACCAAGCAAGAAACAGAAAAACTAAACAGACTAATCACCAGCAATGAAATTGAATCAGTAATCAAAAAACTACCCAAGAACAAAACCCCCGGACCAGATGGATTCACCTCTGAATTCTACCAGACACATAGAGAAGAAATAACACCCATTCTCCTTAAAGTTTTTCAAAAAATAGAAGAGGAGGGAATACTTCCAAACTCATTCTATGAAGCCAGCATCACTCTAATACCAAAACCGAGCAAAGACCTCACCAAAAAAGAAAATTACAGACCAATATCCCTGATGAACGTAGATGCAAAAATACTCAACAAAATATTAGCAAACCGAATTCAAAAATACATCAAGAGGATCATACACCATGATCAAGTGGGATTCATCCCAGGGATGCAAGGATGGTACAACATTCAAAAATCCATCAACATCATCCACCAAATCAATAAAAAGAAGAACAAAAACCACATGATCATCTCCATAGATGCTGAAAAAGCATTTGACAAAATTCAGCATCCATTCCTGATTAAAACTCTCAACAACATGGGTATAGACGGCAAGTACCTCAACATCATAAAGGCCATATATGACAAACCCACAGCTAACATCATACTTAACAACGAGGTGCTGAAAGCTTTTCATCTAAGATAGGGAACAAGACAGGGATGCCCACTCTCTCCACTGTTGTTCAACATAGTACTGGAGGTCCTAGCCACGGCAATCGGACAAAACAAAGACATACAAGGCATCAAGATTGGTAAAGAAGAAGTCAAATTGTCACTATTTGCAGATGACATGATATTGTACATAAAAAACCCTAAAGAGTCCACTCCAAAACTACTAGAGCTCATATCTGAATTCAGCAAAGTAGCAGGATACAAAATTAACACAGAGAAATCTGTTGCTTTCCTATACACTAATGATGAACTAACAGAAAGAGAAATCAGAAAAACAATTCCATTCACAATTGCATCAAAAAGAATAAAATACCTAGGAATAAACCTAACCAAGGAAGTGAAAAACCTGTACTCTGAAAACTACAAGACACTCCTATGAGAAATTAAAGAGGACCCTAACAAATGGAAATGCATCCCATGCTCTTGGCTAGGAAGAATAAATATTGTCAAAATGGCTATACTACCTAAAGCAATCTACAGATTCAATGCAATCCCTATCAAACTACCAACAGCTTTCTTCAATGAACTGGAACAAATAATTCTAAAATTCATATGGAACCACAAAAGACCCGAATAGCCAAAACAATCCTGAGAAGGAGGAATAAAACAGGGGGAATTACGCTCCCTGACTTCAAGCTCTAGTACAAAGCCACAGTAATCAAGAAAATTTGGTACAGACCCACAGATCAGTGGAACAGAATAGAAAATCCAAACATTAACCCAAACATATACAGTCAATTAATATTTGATAAAGGAGCCTTGGATATACAATGGGGAGATGACAGCCTCTTCAGCAGCTGGTGTTGGAAAAACTGGACAGCTACATGTAAGAGAATGAAACTGGACTACTGTCTGCACAAAGGTAAACTCAAGGTGGATCAAAGACCTGAATGTAAGTCATGAAACCATAAAACTCTTAGAAAAAAACATAGGCAAAAATCTCTTGGACATAAACATGAGCGACTTCTTTATGAACATATCTCCCCGGGCAAGGGAAACAAAAGCAAAAATGAACAAGTGGGACTATATCAAGCTGAAAAGCTTCTGTACAGCAAAGGACACCATCAGTAGAACAAAAAGACATCCTACAGTATGGGAGAATGTATTCATAAATGAAGTATCAGATAAGGGGTTGACATCCAAAATATATAAAGAACTCATGCACCTTAACAAACAGAAAGCAAATGATCCAATTAAGAAATGGGCAGAGGACATGAATAGACACTTCTCTAAAGAAGAAATTCAGATGGCCAACAGGCACATGAAAAGATGCTCCACATCGCTAATCAGCAGAGAAATGCAGATTAAAACCACAATGAGATATCACCTCACACCAGTGAGGATGGCCAACATCCAAAACACAAACAACAACAAATGTTGGCGAGGATGTGGAGAAAAGGGAACCCTCCTACACTGCTGGTGGGACTGCAAATTAGTTCAACCATTGTGGAAAGCAGTATGGAGGTTCCTCAAAAAACTCAAAATAGAAATACCATTTGACCCAGGAATTCCACTCCTAGGAATTTACCCTAAGAATGCAGCAGCCCAGTTTGAAAAAGACAGATGCACCCCTATGTTTATCGCAGCACTATTTACAATAGCCAAGAAATGGAAGCAACCTAAGTGTCCATCAGTAGATGAATGGATAAAGAAGAGGTGGTACATATACATAATGGAATATCATTCAGCCATAAGAAGAAAACAAATCCTACCGTTTTCAACAACATGGATGGAGCTAGAGGGTATTATGCTCAGTGAAATAAGCCAAGCCGAAAAAGACAAGTATCAAATGATTTCACTCATATGTGGAGTATAAGAACAAAGAAAAAAACTGAAGGAACAAAACTCACAGACTCACAGAACCCATGAATGGACTAATAGTTACCAAAGGGAAAGGGACTGGGGAAGATGGGTGGGAAGGGAGGGAGAGGGAAAAAGGGGCAGTATGATTGCAGATGTAATGTTGGGGGGGCATGTGGAGGGCTGTACAACTCAGAGAAGACAAGTAGTGACTCTATAGCATCTCACTATGCTGATGGACAGTGACTGTAATGGGGTTGGTGGGGGGGACTTGATGAAGGGGGTAGTTTAATAATCATAATATTGCACATGTAATTGTAGATTAATGATCCAAAATAAATTATTTAAAAAAAGAATACTTAGGAGAAGCTAACAAAAGAATAAGTGATTAAAAAAAAAAAAGAACATATGGGATGTGAACAATTTCCAGGGATATGTTGTTTTAATTTGTCTGATTTTTCGCATAGTATTCAAGATCAAATAGACAACATTCACCATGTTATTGATAAGTTTTCACAAATGCCTGGATTGTTAAATTGGTTTTCTTTGTTTCATTGGATATGGCCTATAATTGTAGGTCTAATACTGTTATGCATTTGTATTCCTGTTCTCCTAGTGTGTGTGTGGAAGGCAGTTGTTGGTCTTTTAAAGCCAACACAAGCATATGCTACTTTTCAAGAATTAACTTCAAGAAATAAGTGATTCCTTTTAAACAACTTTGTGAAATCATATGCTGATTCCCCACCTGCATTTGCTGCAAGAAAATAATCATGTATATTGTGATTTTATCCAGAATTATAGCTGCTGGCTGTCCTCTCTTTCGTATTTTATCTCCCTGTTTGGTCCCAGGAGATGGCTGGTTAGCCAGAGACGGGTAAGATTCCTCATGGGAGGAACAACCTAAGACAGGCACAGTCGCAAGGGACCTCAGGTGAGCAACGTGGGGGCCAAATGAGGTGAGGCATAGAACCTCACCCCTCCGGACAAGAGAGACATTGCCTGTGACAAGCTATGTCACAGGCCGAGCCCAGCTAATCATTATTCTGGTACCTTCCACAAATATATGCATATGCATTTGCGTCAATGAAAACAAAAAAGGGGGAAATGTGGGATTCACTTATAATTTAAGTATAAAAATCATATGAATAATCATAGTTGACTTGATTGATTATAGTAACTGAATTAGTTTCTCTGATATGACTGCCTTTGCATTGTTCACCTTGTGAGAACTTGTTCACTATGTTCCTTGCATTGTTCACCTTGTGGGAGCTTGTTCACTGTATTGGAACTTGTTCGTTGCATGGTGAGCAATAATGTCTTGTGTATTGAAAAGTTGTTAAGAGAAAAAACTTCAAAAGTTCACATCGCAAGAAAAAATAATTTGTAACTGTATGTTGAAGGATGTTAACTAAACTTACTGTGATAATCATTTCACAATTAAAAAAATGTAAAAAAATAAAATAAATAAAACTAAAAAAAGAATATAGTGGAAACAAATTCAAATAAATTACTTTAAAAAACTGTGATTTAAAAAACATTGTACTGCAGGTTTTGGGCATTTCAGTGTGCTTAAATACATGCAATAAATACAATTTAATCTGCTAGTAACTTGTCCCCAAATTACACCATATTTTGGGACAATTAAAAGCTAAATTGTAACTACAATCTTAACCATATAGGGCTCCCAATCCCAGCTCAGACTCATGAATAGGGCACTACTACAGCCACCACACACACACACACACACACACACACAGAACCTCCTCCCCATTTCGAGACTAGCTTCCACTTTATGTGAGCAAATTCTGCAGCCAAAAAAGGAAAACCATTACTCCTTCATTTCAGGGGGGTCTGGCATTATTGTCATTTCTGCCATTTCAACTTTCTCACTTTTTTGGAAGAATACCAATGGAAGAATTCACTGCCATCTTTCAGACAATCTTGGAACCATTCAGGACTTACAAACTGACCTCATTGTTTCCAGGCCCTCTGCTAAGAAACCCATTAAAGTTCCTAAGGGCAGGCATTACAGGGCAATTAAATCAACCCAGTGAAAAGGATGAAATTTTCAAGGGAGTCCTTCCCAGCCATGAACTAGCATTCTGGAAGCATTTAAGGAACTTTTCCTTCTGCCATGAGAAAATACCAAGCCTAAGTTTAAATCCTTACTAAGCATGTGATTTGGGCATATGACTTAACCTCAGTGTGTCTCATTTCCTCACCTGTAAAATGGGATATATTCTCAAGTTGTAAGAATTAAATGAAATAACTGACATTTTCTGGCACAGTATCTGGCCCTGACAGGCAAGAATTTGATAAACCTTTCCACGTCAAACTTTCCAGTCTTAAACGTTCTTGCTTCTTTCCTTACTTCTGTTAGGATGTTAGGGAGAAAATAGACACAAGCAAACAGAAAAGGGGACAGTAAGGCTCAAAGAAGCAGCTACTAGATGAGGTTCAAAGACAAAGCCTCCCAAACTCTGCCCAGGGAGGGGGTCCTATGCGGAGACAGAAAAGGCTTCCTCCTCACCAGATCCCAAGGGGCACAATCAAAGGGAACTAAGAACTCCCCACACGACAACTCTGCATGGCGAAAGGACGTGCTCACTGAGAGGGAGGGCTTTACAGAGGGACCATAAATCAAATAACCCCACCTTGTCAGTCAAAGAGGGGCCACCTACCCAGAATGCAATATATAAGCCTCCCGCCTTACAGACTGGGGCCTTTGTCGGCCCTGACTCTGGCCCACTCCTCCACTGGAGTGCATTCAAATAAGACTTTTGCTCTGCTTTGCTACTGTGTCTCTGCCTTTCAAGTCTTTGCTGTGGCGGGGACAAGGGACACAGAGGGCAGAGTCAACCTGTAACACTCCCTTTAAAGGCTGTGCTTGACTTTTTGTTTTCAAGGGGTGGAGAGAAAATTGCCCTTCTCTCCTCCCTTCCATTCCTGGTACCTAATTGGCCTGGTGCCCGTCAATCACCAAGGACCCGCCCATGGAGCTCCGCCCAGAAGAGAAGGCAGGAAGGAGAGTGCGCGCCACGGCCCAAGGGGACAGACAGCGGGAACCTGGCTTGCGAAGTCAAGCAAGCAGTGAGCAATAAAAACTTTTTCTTCCAACCTGCCCTTTTCCTTGACTTACTCCGGTTTCACTAGATTCATAGCAGACTTGTGCCAGGCCGGGAACACCCTTGCTCCCGGAGCTACACCGTCCTTGCCCTTTTTTTTTTTTCCCCTCAGTTCCTCTGTCGTACCGTTTGTTGCTCTCCTTTCTTTTAACCTCCCCATCTTTGTCCGTTCCCTGACGACCAGGCAGCCTTCATATCACGTGACTTTCCTCCTGGCGGGTTATAACCCAGAGCTCCTGAGCACCTGACCATCTGTTACAAACTCCTCCTAACAGCTTTTCCAGGAAGTAGAGAAAATGCAACGGAAATATAAATCCTGAAGTCCAGACTGGACATTCCATAGGCCCTGAAGTGAGTGTCTTCCATAGGCACTGTAAATCACATTTGTCTGTGTTGAAGATATTTATCACATTTACCAGAGTTGAAGGGAAAGCTGACATGATCTGTATTACTTTCAAGAGCTAACAAAGGAAAAATAAGATGTGTGAAATCTTGGTTTATGATATAAAATTAATATTAAATATGAGCTACTTGACAAATATTAGCCATTTGAGCTACAAATATATGCATATGTGCATATAATTAACGACTGATCAATGTGCCTGTTTAAAATGAACACAATACCAATCTTGTTCCCACATGGGTCACAGAGTATGATCTGCAGGAACTTAAGAGTTGGAATAGATGTTAGTTAGGATGTCTGACTTCATCCTTCCTCTAACACTAGTTAGCTTTGTAACCACAAGTTAATAATACTTTTAACATTTTCAGCCCACAATTCCCTCATTTATAAAAAGCGGAGTTCAGGTTATACAATCCAAATAACCCTCTTGGCCCATGAATTCAACAGAATAGTTTGTTCTTGCTTCTTATTTGTAAGAAAAAGATAATAGCAGTGTGTGCTACACAGCATTTCATTAAAGAATCATTGATCCGAATGGCCCCTGCTTGTAACTATTGGGCATGAAATGATAGTTCAGTGTCTCTTCTTTTTTTAGAATATCCGCATGATAGCACAAAACATCAACATCACTTACTCCCTGGAAACTCTGCCTGCCTTCTCAGTGTTCACTATCAACACCCAAATGAAAAGCAATGGCATCTGTGAGTAAACATCTCTTTGGTTTATTGCTAATTTCTATCAAAATACATATGATAAATACAAAAGAGAGGCAGAGCAGATAGCTATTTGATATTCAACCTTCTGTCCGGAATTATTCACACCAATTAACTAGAATGCTGAGGTGTTCCATTTATTTTAAAACACTCATTTTCTAGCCCAATAGTTTCAGAATTTCAGGAAACATTATTTGGGTTCTACTAAATTTAAGGAAAATTATGTTGTTTCAAATCTCCCAAAGAAATCTTATTAACAATTTGCTTAAAATAACTATTCATTCATTGTTCAAGATTTACTGATTATCTGTGACTGAGTGGAGAGCTACTGACACCTAGATGAGTAAGATAAATTCCCTGCCCTCTAGAAGAACATGTTCAGTAAAAGATGCAGATCTCGACAGTTCAATTTGATAGTAGAGATGTGCACAAGGAAGAATGAGAAGTATTCACAAAGAATTGCCTAGCACAGTGCCTGGCACATAGTTGATGCTTAATACTTCTGAATATTAATGAGTTGATTTTTTTTTTTGCTGAGACTTTAAAGAATATGTAAAGATATAGAGATAAGACAGGAAAGGACATGCTAATTAGAGAAAACAGCATCTGCAAAAAAGTTTTAATATTGCTCCCTGAGATATGTAATAGTTAAATGAAATAGATGAGGCCAAAGAAGTAGGCAAGGTCTGACAACTAGTGGCCTTGTGTGTCAAGATAAGAAGTATGAGTTTTACCCTCACAATTATTCCCATATTTACCTAAACACAGGATCATATTTGCATTTTAGGAAAAATAACTCTGAAAGAATTTGCAGAGGAAAAAGATAAAAACAGGAGAACATGTCAGAAGGGTGTTATAACCATCCACACAGAGGGCCTTGAAGTACAGTCCCTTCAGAAAGAAGAAAGGCATACTAAAAACAGTTTAGGAGGTGACACTTGCTCAGTAACAGAAAGTGAAGAAGAAAGTGTCTAGAAAAATTCCTAGGATATTGGCTTGGAAAAGTCAGTTAATAGTGACACTGTTTATTGGGAACTTAAAAAGAAATATATAAGAAAAGGAGGAAGATAGCACACTAAGTCTTGGACAAGTTAAATTTCAAATATTTGTGTAATATCTACATTCAGCTTACTAGAGGAAAAATGGATATGAAACTGAAGAGGACAGATTCTATAAAACATAAAAATTTGGAAGCCTAATTTTTTCACAGACTTGTTGACATTATGAGCATTAAAGAGATCACTTAGCAATAGTATAGAGAAGGGGGCAGAGAATAAGACTCCAGGAAAGGTTAATACACAAGAAAAAGAAAAGCTAGTGAAAGAACAGAGTATGTGAGGCCAAAAACTAGTGTGAGAAGACCCAAGAAAATTAGGTACTATCGAGGAGGAAAGAGGAAGGAGAGTTTAAAGAAAGAAATCGTCACTAATTCAGAGTTCTGCAAAATGTCATTTAAGATGGGGAGGAAAGCCAGCATCATTTAGTTATCACCCATATGAACAAGCCAAGAAGCTAAGTTTTTAACATAATTTATCTCAATGATGTATTTGAAAAAATCTAGAGATATGCATTTTTTACCCATCCCACAGTCAGGAAATGTAGGATCAGAGTACTGTGATTCTCTTAAAAAGGGCGAGAAATGGTAATCAAACACA